>CM056049.1:176805048-177001835 GCA_029574335.1 Rana kukunoris
CCTCAAGGATCGCCTCTGTCACCAGTGCTATTTAACATCTACCTTCGTCCTCTTTTTGAGATTATTAGCAGCCAAAAACTGCTTTATCACTCTTATGCAGATGACACGCAACTGTATTTCCGCATCTGCAACAGACAGGATCACCACCTCAATTTAGAGACATGTCTCTCTTTGATAGAGGACTGGATGACAAAGAGTTATCTTAAACTCAATGGAGCGAAAACAGAACTTCTTCTGTTTCACGCCAAGCGTAGGAATCAACTTTCAACAGCGTGGACTCCCCCGCCTATTTTGGGCAAGCTCATCACCCCTAGCGCCAAAGTCAAAAGCCTAGGGGTCATTTTTGACTCCTTTATGACAATGGACGCACAAATAGGGTCAGTGGTCAGCGGATCTCACCATCTACTGCGCCTACTACGCAGACTCACTCCGTTCATCCCTAAAGAAGATCTAGCGGTCGTGGTGGGAGCTATTGTAAACTCCAGGCTGGATTATGCAAATGCCTTTTACCTTGGCCTCCCCAAGTACCAAATCGCTCATCTGCAAGTCGTTCAGAATACGGCCGCCAGACTTGTGACTGGGAAAAAACCCTGGGAATCCATCTCACCTTCACTGCGAGCCCTTCATTGGCTGCCAGTTAAAGACAGAATTGCTTTTAAAGCTCTCTGTCTTACGCATAGATGTGTCCATGGGAATGCCCCCCTTTACTTATGCGAATTAATAAAAGCGCATAATCCAAATCGCGTTTTGCGATCCACGAATCAGAACCTGCTCCAGGTTCCGAAAGCCAACTTCAAGTCCAAAGGAGAAAGAAGATTTGCGATCCAGGGTCCCAGACTATGGAACGCTTTACCAACCAGCATTCGGTTGGAGGAGAACCACCTAGCATTTAGGAAAAAGGTCAAGACTTTTCTCTTTTGATAGCAAAGGAGACAGGAACAACAAGCGCCCAGAGGCGATTCAGTTCGCATGTGCCGCGCTATATAAGTTTTTTTTCATTCATTCATTCATTCAAAAGTGTCAGATATGTTCGCCGTAATGTTGCAGTCCCAATGAAATTCGCAGATTGCCACCATTACTAGTAAAAAAAAAATTATAATATTTTTTTTTATATAATTCTGCCCCCTATTTTGTAGGCGCTATAACTTTTGCGCAAACCAGTCGCTTATTGCAATTTTTTTTTTTTTTTTTTACAAAAATACTTCGAAGAATATGTATCGGCCTAAACTGAGAAAAAATATATATATTTTTTTTTAAATTGGGATATTTATTATAGCAAAATATTGTTTTTTGTTTTTTTCAAAATTGTCACTATTTTTGTTTTTTTAGCACAAAAAATAAAAACCGCAGAGGCAATTAAATATCGCCAAAAGAAATCTCCATTTGTAGGAAAAAAAGGCATCACTTTTGTTTGGGAGCCGCGTCGCACGACCGCGCAAATGTCAGTTAAAGCGACGCAGTGCCGGAAGCTGAATATTCGCCTGGGCACAAAGGGGGTTTATGTGCCCAGTAAGCAAGTGGTTAAATATCCTTTTGATGTAAGATAAGTCTGCTGGCCTTGTTTGCTGCAGCATGGCGTTGCATGCTGTTGCTGAGTCTATCATCTACTTGGACCCCCAGATTTTTTTTCTATCCCTGATTTCCTTAGCCTAGCAGGTAATATGAAGGCATATTTTTACCTCCCAACTGCATTACTTTACATTTTGTCAATATTGAAACCTCATCTGCCACATAGCTTCCAACCCCTCTATTTTAAAGCGGTTGTATACCGCTGGGGGGTTATTTTTTTGTTTATGACTTTACCTTGCAGGGAATATAAACAATGTGCCAGTATGCACCGCATACCAGCACATTATGTAAAACTTACCTTAAAACAAGCTGCTCCAGCGCTGCAATGTCAGTGCTGCAGCTGCTTCCAGGTTCACAAGCTCTGTGTCTGTGACCCGCAATGACACTCCTGTCCATGCGCGTGGGAGCCGCAATTCGTGGCACATTCATGGCACAAGATTCATCAAATACTTCCCATCCCGCCCCCTCCGTTCCAGTACCTCCTTGGATTTTACGGTGCCTCGCTTTAGGAAGGCTCGTCGGGGAGGTCGCTCTTTTTCCGTCCAGGGGGCGAAATTTTGGAACAGCATCCCCCTGCCCATTAGACAGGTTAGCAATCTCCTGGCTTTCCGTCGCAAACTTAAAACCTACCTGTTTACCCAAGCCTATGGCTGAGTCAGTAGAGGGGTGTTTCGAGTCCTTTTTATGTTATATTAGGTCTCTCCCTCCTTAGTACCCCTTTTAATTGCTGCGGTGCCGATTTTAGTTCTCCGTCATGGGTGATGTGTACTTCTTTTCTTTTGCGTTTAGCGCTTCGAGGCCCTATGGGTAAGACGGGCACGATATTAAACATCTTTTAATAATAATAATAATAAGTAGGAACAACACGAGTGTCCGTTCTTTCAGAGGGTATTCGCCAGTGATGTCATTGGCTGCATGTAATGTAAATAAACGGTGTATGTTCAGGAGATATTTACACTACCTATAGGTAAGCCTTATTATAGGCTTACCTATAGATCAGGGGTCTCAAACTGGCGGCCCTCCAGCTGTTGCAAAACTACAAATCCCATGAGGCATTGCAAGGCTGACAGGCACAAGCATGACTCCCATAGGCAGAGGCATGATGGGACTTGTAGTTTCGCCACAGCTGGAGGGCCGCCAGTTTGAGACCCCTGCTATAGATAGAAGGTAGTAAAGGAAGTACTTAAGGCACACCACTCCATTTAGTACTCTAGGCCATTGGCTCCTGCTGCTTTCAGTCACAGCCAGAGAGCCAATAAGGAGAAGGGGGGGGGGGGGGCTCAACAACGTCTCTGTTTGCATACACTCACAGAGCTGCGGCTCAGGACCAAGCTTGCTTGGATGTCCACAAGTTGCAATTGGCAGGAGGGAGGGGCCAGGAGCGCTGGTATGGGAACCTCAGAAGGAGGATCCGGGCTGCACTGTGCAAAAACCACTGCACAGAGCAGGCGAGTAAAAATGTTTGTTTTAAAACATGACCTTTAATATCATTTTAGAGGTTTGTGGTGTACTGTACCAAATGCCTTTGTGAAATCAAGATACACTACATCCTCTGTCAATATTACAGCTCATCTCCTCATAGAATGTTAAAGTAATTGTGATAAATTTTGATCAGTTGCCCTGATCATGCTCTTACATTTCTTATTGCATTCTTTGTAGTTTTGAAATGCTGTTGGGGACCCTTGGGCCTTGTATTCTTTAAAGGCCATCTTCTCATTAAAGCGGATCTCCACCCTAAAGTGAAGATCCGCTGATCGGAACCCTCCCCCCCTCCGGCGTCACATTTGACACCTTTCAGGGGGGAGGGGGGTGCAGATACCTGTCTAAAGACAGGTATCCGCACCCACTTCCGGCCCGCAGTCTCGGGCAAAAGACGGGCTTTTCCCGTTGTATGCTGGGAACTCTCGGCTCCCAGCACACAG
The DNA here is from genome assembly GCA_029574335.1 of Rana kukunoris. Classification (NCBI taxonomy): domain Eukaryota; kingdom Metazoa; phylum Chordata; class Amphibia; order Anura; family Ranidae; genus Rana; species Rana kukunoris. The sequence goes on from CM056049.1 coordinate 176,808,540, forward strand.
CGGGAGCCAATCGCGGGCGCAGCGCGACTCGCGCATGCGCCGTAGGGAACCGGGCAGTGAAGCCGGAGCGCTTCACTTCCTGGTTCCCTTGCCGTGGATGGAGGGGGGAGCAGCAGGGTGACGAGCGATCGCTCATCCTCTGCTGCGGACGCCGCTGGACTCCAGGACAGGTACGTGTCCTAATATTAAAAGTCAGCAGCTGCAGTATTTGTTGCTGCTGGCTTTTAATATTTGTTTTTGGTGAACCATCCGCTTTAATATGCGTTCTTACCTTATTATTTAGCCATCCAGGTTTAACTTTTGTTCTTTTTATAGCTATTGCCTATTGGAATGCATTGCCGAATGCTGTTGCTTAATATGTCCCTAAAGCACTCTCACTTCAGTGTTCTTTGTTGCAAGAATTTGATCCTGTTTTACAGTGTCTCAAGAAAGTGTTCATACCCCATTACCCCTTGAAATTTCCAACATTTTGTCATGTTAGAAGTAGAACCAAAAACATAAATGTATTTTTATTGGGATTGTATGTGATTGTATGTGATAGAAAATGTCAAGAAAATAATAAACGGTTTTTAAAAATGTTACAAATACATATCTTAAGTGTAACGTGCATTTGTATTCGGCCCCCTTTACTCTGATATCCCCAACTAAAATCTAATGGAACCAATTACCTTCAAAAGTCACCTAATTAGTAAATGGAGTCCACCTGTGTGTAATTTAATCTCTGTATAAATACAGCTGTTCTGTGAAGCCCTCAGAAGTTTGTTAGAGAAACTTTGTGAACAAACAACACCATCAAGGCCAAGAAACGCACCAGACAAACTTTGTGTTGGTCTATCACATAAAATCCCAATAAAATGCATTTGTTTTTGGTTCTAACATGACAAAATGTTGGAGATTTCAAGGGGTTTTCACGACACTGTAGTATTATGTAGTGTGCAGCTTAGTAAAGTTTGCTCTTTTGAAATTTGGTGTAATTAAAGGGGTTGTAAAGGTACATTTTTTTCCCCCCCCTAAATAGCTTCCTTTACCCTAGTGCAGTCCTCCTTTACTTACCTCATCCTTCGATTTTGCTTTTAAATGTCCTTATTTCTTCTGAGAAATCCTCACTTCCTGTTCTTCTGTCTGTAACTCCACACAGTAATGCAAGGCTTTCTCCCTGGTGTGGAGTGTCGTGCTCGCCCCCTCCCTTGGACTACAGGAGAGTCAGGACACCCACTAGCAAAGTTACCATGCCTCCCTCCCACCCCTCTAATCCATCCTGATAGGTTTCCATTTTTTGTGTGATGCCCACAATAAACTCTTTCGGTCTTTTCCTGTGAAGCCCCCCATGTGGCAACAGATCACTACTAGGGTTGTCCCGATACCACTTTTTTAGGACCGAGTACAAGTACCGATACTTTTTTTCATGTACTTGCCGATACCGAATACCGATACTTTTTTAAATGTCATGTGACAGTTTTCAAACCACAATACAGACTAAGGATATTTTCTTTAGAATTTGAAAGAACTCAAGACATTATAAAAGAATAAAAATGAGTAAAAATGAATAAAAATTTTTTATTTTATTGTCACACAGTAGTAAAAAACTCAAAGAATTTTCACAGAACATGTTGATAAATACAAAAAAAGTATTCTATTTAGGTATCGGGAGCATTTGCACGAGTACAAGTACTCCCGCAAATACTCGGTATCGATACCGATACTAGTATCGGTATTTGGACAACCCTAATCACTACTAATAGTCATCTACTGCTGGCTGCAATACACCAGCATATTATTATAGCAGTGATATAAATTTCTATATCCATGGAGTGACACTTTGTTAGATCATAAGCATGGGTTATACTGCTGCCTTCTTCAGCTCTGCCTGAGCCTCCATTTTAACAGGAAGGTGCTATGATGTCATTTAATTTCCAATGTTATCCAAGAGTAGAAACATTGACCCACATTGTGTTTACATTTCCTGCTGCTGGGGCTCCAATAGCACATTAGGTAGCAGAAGCCCTGGGCTGATTGATTCAGCTCCCAGGCTTCATGCTGGATTGCATCTGTTGCTAAAGACTGCTGGAGCTGCTGTAACTTAGCATGCATCCCACTGTTCCCCAGACCTGATTAGAGGTCTGGAGCATGGTTGTCTGCATGCTAAGTGTTGATGGGCTGCTTGTTGAAGGAATACATCCTAAACACCAAGTAAGACCCTTGATTATAAGTGGACAATGAAGATCGTCATTTTGCTTTCTCCCCACCTGAAAGCATTCTGAAACTGTTTGCTATGCACAAAGCCATAGAGCTCTAATTGGCTCAGAGCACTGACCCTGCCTTTTTCAGTTGTGCGTGCACCTGTAAGTCTGAAAGAAGGACAAATTCAGGTATAAAATTGTGTGTTTTTTTGCATCCGGTTGGATGGAGTTCATCTCTTATGCCGCGTACACACGGTCGTTTTTTGCGATGAAAAAAAACGACGTTTTTTAAAACGTCATTTAAATTGATCGTGTGTGGGCAAAACGTCGTTTTTTGTCTTCAAAAAAACGACCAAAAAAAAATTCCAACATGCTTGAATTTTTTGTGTCGTTTTTCAAAACGTCGTTTTTTGTTTCACAAAAAGTCACCGTGTGTGGCAAAAACGTCTTTTAAAACGACGTTTTTCAACCCGCGCATGCCCAGAAGCTAGTTATGAAGCAAGCTTCAATGGAAAAGTGTGGTGAACGTAACCTCGTTTTTTGTGAAAAAACGATGGTGTGTATGCAACATCGTCTTTGAAAGTGACGTTTCAAAAACGTCGTTTTTTACTTCACAAAAAACGTCGTTTTTTTTCATCGCAAAAAACGACCGTGTGTACACGGCATAAGTCACTAGATTCCTCCTGTGGATTTTTTTTTGTTCAATTTCTTTTTGACTACACTGGTTTTTGTGTTCTCCAGGGTAAACTCTCCTGTGGAATGCTTTTTAACACTAAGACCCCTTTCACACTAGGGCATTTTTCAGGCGCTCGGGCTTTTACTTTGGGATTGCAGTTGCAGCTTCTTACAGGCACTTTACAGGCACTTTTTTTAACGCTAAAGCGCCTGAAAAAAGCCCCAGTGTGAAAGGGGTCCAACTGTTCTTTAGAGAGGAAGATGTCTGGATAGAAGAGGGGAGGTATTTTGCAGAGGGTGAAGTTGTGTACTCTGAGCTATCTTGGGCAAATCTGTACCTCTTTTAAATTTGTATACTCTAATTCTCTATTCTCTAAATGACAGACACCACCAGTGTATACAGCTGGTAAAATAAGTATGGAACCCGTCACCATTTTTCTAGGTAAATATATTTAAGGTTCTATTGACATTAAATTTTCACCACGTCAGTAACAGCCCATGTAATCCATACATACAAAAAAATCAAAACAAGTTCTGAAATTTAAGTTATGAGTAATGAAATGGAAAGGCACAGGGAAAAAGTAAGAAAGAGAGGTGCAAAAGATATGCAAAGCCAAGACACTATCAGTAATTAGAAAGCAATCCTTCCCCTTGTCGGTGCAAATTTATATTGGCTGGTTCAGTCTCTGATGATGGCTTATAAAAGTCTCATTACCAAGGTGTCACACAAACCTCTAATGATGGGTAAATGCAAAACCTACTGATGGCATTGGTTACAGAGGGATTACTAAACTTCTGACTGTTCCAGTGAGCACTGTTGGGGACCATAATCCGGAAGTGGAAAAACATAATTTCACCATAAACTGCCCACCACCAGGTGCTCCTTGCAATATTTCCGACAGGGGAATGAAAAGTATTATCAAAAGAGTTGTCCAAGAGTCAAGGACCAATTGTGGAGAGCATCAGAAACACCTGGAATTGGCAGGTAGAATCGTTTAAATAAACAATAAGCAATGCATTTAACCACCATGGCCAGTATGCACGCTCACCACACATGACCCTACTGCCGACGAAAAAGAAAAATCTGTTAAAGCTTGTTTAAGGTTTGCTGCACAACATTTAGACAAGCCTGTGAAATACTGGGAGAATATACAGTAATCTGGTCAGATGAGACCAAAATTCAACTCTTTGGATGCCATACTACACACCATGTTTGGAGGTCAAACTTCATATCACTAAAGGAAGGATGAATGGAAAAATGTACCAAGACTTGATAATCTGCTGCCATCTACCAGGATGATGAAGATGAAACAAGGGTGGACATTTTAGCAGGACAATGATCCCAAAGGCAAAGCCAAGGTAACTCTCAATTGGCTTCACAGAAAGAAAATAAAGCTGCTAGAATTTCCCAGCCAATCGCCTGACTTCAATCCAATACACAACTAAATATCAGAGTCATAAAAGAGGCTCAGGGAACTTTCAATATTTGAATACAGGAGGTGTCTTGAAGCAGTCATTACCAACAAAGGTTTTTATAGAAAGTATTAAATTAATTTCAGTTAGCGTGTTTAATACTTTTTTTTCCCCCATGTCTTTCCATTTTATTACACATAACTTAATTTCTGAACTTATTTGTTTTGGTTTCTTTGATTGCACAAGTTGTTGTGGTGATTATTTCATGTCAATAGCACCTTTAGAACTAAATTTACAGAGAAAAATGGTGACATGTTCAATACTTATTTTACTCCCTGTATTACCTTTAAATTATATATATATATATATATATATATATATAAAAGTGAAAAAAAGAAAAGAAAGGAGGGCGTTTTTTCACTTTTAGCCATATGAACACCCTTTGTTCTGTGGAGGGCTGCAAGACTTAAGACTTTGCCTTTATACCATACTGATACACCCAGTTTGGCGATACACCAGAGCGCAGGAGGATTTTTGTGATATATATATATAATTATACTATTCCTCCATTATGACCAGTGCAGTACAAGTGTTATTACATGCAGTTGTCAGCAGGGCTTTTTTTCTCAGAGAATAATAGGTGCAGGAACTCTCCCTTTTGGAGTTACCCCATCTTCACCACTACCTACCTCCGAGCAATGTTCCTTGATCCCACCTCCCAGTACTGCCCCTTTAATTTGTTAATGATAACAAGAAAAGCAGTAAAATAGATCCCCTGCAGCCAACAACATTAGATCCCCCGGCAACAATAGACCACCATCAACAAAATAAACCCCCTCTAGCAACAACAGACCCCCCCAGCAGCAACAAAAGATCTCCCCGCAGACAGTATCAATAGACCATCCAGCATCCAGCTACAATAGAATTCTCCCTCAACAGTAGATCCCTTCAGGCAACAACTGACTCTCTCAGCAACGCAAGACCCACCCCAGCAACAATGGATGCCCCATCAGCAAACATATACCTCCTCAGCAACAATAGACCCTCCCCCTGCAAAAATAGATCCTCCAGCAGCAATAGATACTGTAGCACAACCCAGCACCCCTTGACATCACATGCATTCAGTGCTAGAGGTGCTGGAACTGCGTCGTCGTCGCCCCCCCCCCCCCCCCCCCCCCCCCCGTTTCCGCTGAAAAGAAGCCCTGGTTGTCAGGCATCTTTTGTCACTGAAAACATTAAGCTGATGGGAAATATGACCAATATTTTCGTCAATGAAATTAACACTCTCCTTTTCTGATCTGATAAGTTGTGAAGGAAGTTGATACCTGAAGAATGAGTGGGTGTTTTCTGTGTGTAAGGCATTTAAATAGACTATCCTGTGACCTGTGTAACCCAGTCCACCTCATTGGAAACCGCTTCACTAAAGATTGGGTGGTGCCAAGGTTGCAACATGACCTGCTGATCAAATGAAACTGCCCCAAATTCTAGGACTTTTTTTTACACACGATCAAACATATCTGCTGAAACTGGCCCGCAGACCAGTTTCAGCGCACATATCCGATCGTGTGTACGGGCTAGCAGACAGGTTTCCAGCAGACAAAAATTTTAAAGCATGCTTTAAAACTTGTCTGCTGGAAATCTGTCTGTCGGATATGTCTGCTGGTAAGTACGCCTAACCAGCGGACCGAAATCTCCCGCGTGCGTCGAATGGATTCGACACATGCGTGGAAGTATTTTACTTCCTGGTTTGATGACGTGGCGGCGTCAACGTCACCGCACTGTCTGTCTGCAGGGATTTTGGTTTGATCGTGTGTACACACATCAGACCAAAATCTCCCAGGAGACATGTCCGATGAAAACGGTCCGTCGGACCATTTTCATCGGATCCTCACGACGATGCCACTCCTCCCAGATCATGTCATGCATTTCCAATCTATCCTGCAACCTGGCTGTCATTTTTTCCATGAGCCCAACATCTTTGATTCTGGCGTACAGGTCAGTTTGAGAGGGGGGGGGGACAGGCACTTCCACTGGAGGGCAACTAGGCACCTCACGGCCGTCAGTACATGCCTAAGCAGTTTTTTGGGGATTTGCAGGGGCGATACCCCCAGTAAAAATAGTTTCGGGGACCAGGAGACGGGATAACAGTCTCTGGGTTTCCGTCCAAAACGGTACTATCTTGGGGCAGGTCCAGTAAATATGATACAAGGTTCCCTTGGCTCCCTGGCAGCGCCAGCACCTGTCTGAGCTGGATGGATAGATAGCATGGAGAACATCTGGTGTCATATACCAAAAATACACTATTTTATAGGTATTTTCTTTGTACAGTGTACAGAGAGAGCTCTTAGCTGCCTGAGACCAGATTGTTCGCCACGTCGCCTCCGGAATCTCCTCCCCGAGCGCCCTCTCCCAGCGAAGCATGTATGCATGCCTACCCTGGGTGAGGAAAGAGCGAGAGTTCAGCAACTGATATATATATCTGATATCAGCACGCGGCAAACAGATCCCTCCAGTACCAGTCTTTCGAAAGGCGCCGGCGCTGAGAATTGGGGCGAATGATTGTGCATAGTGTCTTATCTGCAGATACCCATAAATCATCTGGCGAGGCAAGTTAAAAAAAAATTGTAGATCACAGAATGAGAGCAGTTTACGGGTTATAGGGTCCACCAAATGGCCAAAATGGAAGAGATCACGCGTCACCCAGGGCGAAGACATCTGGTGAGTCAGACCATCAGGCATCCTAGGGTGGAACAGAAAAGAGGTCAGGAGGGATTGCTCCGAGCTCAGATTATGTGCCCGGGACAATCTACGCCAGAGCGTCCTGAGGTGGAGCACGGGCCCCAAGAGTCGGCCCGGGTCCACCTCCACGCTCGCGTTCCACAGCAGGCTATTAGGGTGCGTGGGGGCCAGCCATATCCTCTCAAGGAAATGGGCCTGGTTTCCTTTGTCATGATACCGTTGCTTCAATCGGAGCAGAGCCTTCTCCACCTGGCCTAGAGCCAGATCCCGGAGTGTTGTTCGCAGACAACCAATTCTTTTATGAAGGGATATAGACGGGGAGGTTTGCAGTTGGGTTTCTAGGGACCTCAGGTCCCTCTCCGCCTGAATCTTAGCTGCTCTCGCATCTTTCTTCATGGCTGAGGAGAGCGCCATGCAGCGGCCCCGGAGGACCGCCTTATGGGCTTCCCAGAGAGTGGCGAGGGAGACATCTGGGGTGTCGTTTTCGGCAAAATATCGTTGCAATGTCGATTCCAGCTCCAGCCTGGAGGGGCCATACTGAAGCAAAAAGTTGTTCAGCTGTCAGTGGCAAGGCCTTTGTTTGGGGGCACCCAGATCCAGGGTCATGACAACCGGGGCATGATCCGACCAGGATATCGGTAGTATCCGGGCCTCCTTGGTGACACGAAGGGTGGCATTGTTGACAAAAAGGTAGTCAATGTGGGAGTGCATCCGGTGCGGGGCCGAATAGTATGTGAACTGCCTATCCCCGGGGTTAAGGGCGCGCCAAGTGTCAAACAGGGCATATCGCCTAGTGAGCTGGCGAAATAACTTGCAGTGCCTGTGGGCCCGGGTTTGTGGGTCAGAGGGGTTCATCACCTGGCGGTCAAGGGTTACTCACTGGGAGAGGTTAAAGTCCCCGCCAATCAGCAGGTATTCACTAGGCACCCGAAACAGGCGCGCAAGTACCCTAGATAGGAAGTGTATCTGGTGGGTGTTAGGGGCATACAGGGTGCACAAAGTGATGGTTGAGTTTGCCAGAGGCCTCTCAGAATGATATAGTGCCCCCGCGGATCGATAAAAGACTCGGAGCATGTGAAGGGGGAGCCGCTCTTAAAGAGGATGGCAACGCCTGAAAGACCTGGGGATATTGTCTGCCCGCGAATGCAAAGGCATCTTCTTTGTCAAAGTGTGTTTCCTGGAGGAGGACAATATCCGCCCCATAGTGCCTGATCTCCCTCAGAGCAAGGTGCCTCTTCCTATTAGAATTGAGGCCGTGGACATTAAGAGATATTACCTTAGCCATGATCACGGGTATATGCAAACAAGAGGCTACTTACCTGGTCCAGGTGCGAGGTCACAGCAGGGTCCACTCGAGGGGGGCGCCGGGGGACAGAAGCCATCCAGATATCCGCCAGAGACATGAGCCAAGCCACGAGAGCGGGGAGGAGGAAGGAGGGAGGCAGAAAGAATGGGAGGAAGAGAGGAGAATAAAAAAAAAAGAGAGAGAACAGCATTAAGTACATAACAAACAGGGTAACAGGAAAAAGAAGGCCAGAGTGCACCGTGCCACTCAGGGCCCAAAGGGTTCCAATAAGTCCTCCCGACCTAGGCCCCCCAAAAGGGGGAGGGACCAGGCCGGGGGGACATAGAGAACAGATTCAAGCAATAAACACAAAAAATTCAATCAAGAATCAAGGGAACTCTTAAAGGATGAACCTAGGGGGGGTACCAAGTGAACGGGAGAGCCAGTACTCACGGATCTCCAAGATTGAGTGCCCAATAAACACACGGATGGATTGTTATGGGCCTATGGGGGGACTGCGAATATGGTTAACGGGTGGGCCGGGGGGGGGAAATCCGTGCATTTTTAAAGCACTGCTCGCTGTAAAAATGACAATGGTCCCAAAATGGTGTTATGTGTCCGCCATAATGTTGCAGTCACGATAAAAATCGCTGACCTCCTTCATTACTAGTAAAAAAACAAATATTTATAAAAATGACAAACTATTCCCTAATTTGTAGACGCTATAACTTTTGCGCAAACCAATAAACGCTTACAGTGTTTTTTTTTTATAATATATTTGGGGGATATTTATTATAGCCAAAAGTAAAAAAAATCTTGCTTTTTTCAAAATTGTCACTATTTTTGTTTATAGTGCAAAAAATAAAAACCGCAGAGGTTTGCCTGCCCGTGCCATTCTGCCGACGTATAAGTGTGTGAGGCAGTCGGCGGTTAACCAATAAGTCATCAGCTGTCAGCAGGCTTCCCTGCTCATAGCTGATTGTAAAAAACAAAATGGGAGTGAGGTCCCCCCAAAATTCATACTAGACCCTCATTCAAGCATGCAGCCCGGCAGGTCAGGAAAGGGAGGGCAAACCCCCCCAAACCGTACCAGGCCACATACTTTGGCCTCCCCACCCCAAAGCACCTTGTCCCTATGTTGATGGGGACAAGGGTCTCATCCCCACAACGGTGGCTGGTGGTTGTGGTGGTCTGCGGACAGGGGTTTAATCAAAATCTGGAAGCCCCCTTCCCCATGTGAATAAGTATCGGGTAAATAAAAATCATGCTCCGCTGTCTGACATTTCTTAAATAGGTAAGGGACATGGTCACTTGACTACGTCACCTGTTGGCCCACTCCCTTGTGCCGTCACAGACCGGTGCATACTGGGTTTGTGAGGTCACAAAAGGGTGGGGCCAGCTATAAGAAATGTCAGATGGCAGAGCCTGCAGTAGGCAGCCAGCCAGCCTTCATCAGTAACGGATACAGCTTTTTTCCCCCTACAATTTCTGGGCCGGTTGGCAGTGTATCCCCTGACCCCAAGGCTGTGACCCCGCCAGCGTAACCCTGGTGGTAATTATTGCATACTTTTATTTTTTTTTACTCTGGTCCTTTTGTGAATTGGACTTAAGAGATTTTTATGCAATTATTCCCGGAACATTTTTTTCCAGGAAATACTGCATAATCGTGTGTGTATGTTTGTTTATTTTTTATTTTTTTTTAACTTGGTTTACCGCATGTGATAATTTATGCAAATGAGTAACGTGATACCCTTATTGCATGCGGTAAATGTTAGAGAATTTACCCCATAGGCTTAAAAACAAGGTTGATGGTGTTTGCAAGTAAATGTCCCCTTCTCTGAGGCTGCCCATTTTGAGGTCTCCTGATGAGTGACCCCATGAGGAACGAAGGAGAAAAAGAAAAAAGGGGGATGGAGAGGTTGTGGGTAGAGCCCAGGTGGCCACACACCTTTTTAGTCCAAGGTATGCATAAGATGATCCATAAGTATTGAGAATATTCATCAGAGAAACTAAACTGATCCCAGTAGATATGTCTCAGAGGTCAGCTACTTAATGCTTTCTATAGCATTCACTCTGGCGTACCATTGAACAAGAGTAGGAGGAGATGGTTGTTTCCAAATGACTGGGATACATGCTCTAGCTGCGTTAAGTAAATGGTTATGCAAAGATTTATGGTACTTTTTCACGAGAAAGAGGGATCAGGTTAAGAAGAGCTGCTGTGGGGTCATTGGACAATGAAATAGCTGTGAAATTGTAAATAAATTGGAGTACTTGCTGCCAGAATGGACTGATGCCAGGACACTCCAAAAACTTTGCAAAAGTGACCCCCTTATGAGAATCGCATCTCCAGCATCCAACGTTCCAATTGTGGGAATAGTTTGGCCAGTACAGCTGGGGTTCTATACCACAGATTTACAATTTTGTAAGCCGTTTCCTGGTGCTTACTACATAATGATGATTTGTGGGCCAAAAAGAGAATCTTTTTTTTTTTTGTCCTGTAAAAGTGACCTGGAGGTCTTTTGTCCTATTTGGTAAGAAAGCGGGTTCCGATTGCCCATGAAGATCTAATAAAGATTTGTATGAGAGTGACAAATATTTCTGGATTCGGACCATCTCCCAGACAGAGTTCCTCAAACGAGCTGAGGGCCTCTGAAAAGGGTGTGGCTTGGGCAGTGTGCTCAAGAAATGCAACAATTGGAAAGCGTGCCAGTGGTCCAGGAACTGGGACCTCGAGCTCTTAAGCAGGTTCCTGCTTGGGATTCAGCCATTTGTGGGAAGAAAATAGGATACACGCAAGAGCTTCGGGTGTGACTGGGTATTACATTTTGGGTCTGACAGTCCTGGCCTGAACGTGTGATGACCTATTATCGATGTCATAGTGGAAGGAAAACTGTTGAGAGTGGAATGTTTTTATGAAATCTTTCAGATTCAGACAAAGTGGGTCCAATTAAGGGGTGGTGGAAGAGGGGAGATATATATAGTTTTCCTTCCCATGGAAGGCCCAGGATGTGCCTGTGCAGTGTCCTGTTCCAGAGAGACCCATAATTTAGTGGCACTATGCCTACACCAGTCCACTACCCTTTTCATGTGAACTGTGATATAGTGGGATCCCTAGTCTTCCCTTGAGTTTTGGTCAGAGCAGAAGTGTTTTGGCAAGTCGGGGAGGCTTACCCCGCCAGACAAAGTTAGCAAAGTCGGTTATTATTGAATGAAAGTATGTTTGGGGGATCCTAATAGTCAAGGCCTGCAGTAAGTACAAAAGTCTGGGGATCTCATTCCTTTTTGGCACATTACAGCGGCCGAACCATGATACAGCCAGATTGTTCCATCTTTCTAAATCTGTAGACAAGGAGGACAAAAGGGCTGAACATTAAGTTTAAATATGGAGTTTAGATTTGCAGTGATTTTTGGAGGTTTACCTTGAAATTGGACAGGGCACCATCGTTTTCCAATTCCCGTAAAAGGGAGGGTAAAGGAGTAAGAGGTTCTGTGATATAAAAAAGAAGGTCGTCGGCGTAAGCTGCCACCTTGTGGTGGTAAGTAGCAGTTTGGACTCCCTTCACATCCTCGTTATTTCGTATGTGTTGAAGAAATGGTTCTAGAGTGAGTATAAAAAGGAGTGGTGATAGGAGACAGCCCTGTCTGGTACCATTAGAGACCGCAAGGGAGTCCGAGTTCAAGCCATTGACTCACTGTAGCAGTCTGGTTTGCATAAATGGCAGATATCCAAGACAAGATTGAGGTAGGCATCCCAAAACATTTGAGGGTTTCAAAGAGAAAGGTCCAATGATGATCATTCTGGTTGCTTTGATTTTGGTAAATAGCCTAATGTCACAGTTCCAAAGTGAAGTGAGATGGTATCTTGCACAATGTAGTGGGTCTTTGCCTGGTTTTGGAATAACAGAAATGCTATCCCTTTAGTATCTTGGCGGGTACACTATGGCATTAAAGGCTTCGAGGAAATAAGGCACGAGCCGGGAATTTGAGAGCCCAATAATATGCAGGTGTAAAGCCATCCAGGCTGGGTAGTGGCTATGGCTGCTGCAAATTCTTCAGCCAAAAGTGATTGAGCTAAAGATTATATTATATACATTATATAATTCAGAATAAAATTTGCAGAAGGCATCAGCTAACTCTGGAATGGAATGTATATTGGCACTGGATACGGTAGTAAAAGCGGATTCAAATGATTTACAGTTTTGGGGCTTTTAGAGCTGTAGCCAACGTATGGTCGCACTTGTTGCCATATTCATAGTATGAGCAATGCACCCGACGAAGCACATGTTTGGCTTCATAAAGGGAGGGTTCCCTGATCAGTTCCTGTATTTTCTAAAGTTCCATTTCCAGGACAGGGGCCTAATTAGCCAAACAAGCTCGGGCTATACTTTGTTTTGGACTTGTGTGACCCGTTTTCAGCAGAGAGCGGTCTAAAGTCCGCACTCTGCTGACATCACTGCAATCAGTCCATGCACCACGTCATCACGACAATAAAGTCTGGATCCCCCAGGTGCCTGGACTGATGCCTGTCTCAGCCTCTCAGTGAGCTGCTGAGAGACTGAGATGGCCAATCCCCGCCCCTCCACAGCTCACCGCTCCAATGAGCCTGGAGGAGCAGAGAGGCAACCTGCTGTTTGACAGTCGGCAGCTCTCTGCTTGGGGAATCTGTGAAAACCGAGCAATCGGCGATGTTAGATTCCTCAGTTCTCAGTGTAGAGGTGGCAGGGGACAGGTGTAGCATCGGATCGCTGCTCTATCCACCTAGTTAAGTATAAATCTGCTCTCTCCAGATTGTATAATTTTATTAAGCAGGTCAGTCAGTCTGTTTTCATTCTGCGTTGTTTGGTCGCATGTCCGTGCTTAATAAAGATCCCGTGGATAATGCATTTGTGTGTGGACCACAAAGAAAGGGGATTTTCTACAGATCTTGAGTTTGTGGAGAAATAATTGTTCAGTTCATGCAGTATGTCCACTGTAATTTCTGGGTCTTTTAGCAGTGTCTCATTTAGACGTCATATCGGTGTACTAGAGTGTTGTTGTTGGGGAGTAACTTCCAATATAATCGGAGCATGATCTGAAATTGCAATATGACCTATTTTGACTTAGAGATTAGAGGGATAGTAGAATATTTGATGTTGCCATATTTGGTATTGAGCAGATATACTTTCCCCAATGTGAAAGTACGGGAATAAATTTTCCCTTTCAGCAGAAGGAATCTGCCCTCTGGATATCGGTACACGTTTTAAAGTTGCCAGGGGAGGGTCTTGGCAATAAGAATCCTAGTTCTTTTGGATTTGGAAGATGCAGACGGGCTATGATACACCATCTGAAAATTGTTGTTGTGCAGTTTAGGGACCTTATCTGCTCTGAAGTGAGTCTCTTGGAGAAAGACTTTGTGAACCCTTAGTCTCCAGCGCTCTTTGAGGCAACTAGTTTGTTTCTCTGGGGAATTTAGACCCTTGATATTCCAAGAAATAATCTTCATGCATGTGGCATTAGCAGGCTCTCAACGCAACCTCAAGGGAGTAGGGGAAGGGGTAAAAAAGGGGGGGAGAGAGGAGGGGGAAGAAGCGTTTACAACAGGTTTAGTTAAGCCTAGAGAAATTTGCAAAGGGATAGGGGGGAGCATCACTCTTCCTGCTGCAGTGCTCTTCGGCTAAGTGTGGCCACTGGCCCCATTTACTATGAGAGGTCGTCTGCAGCTGTTTGTATCAGTCCAACAGTGATCACCGCAGGTAATCGCTGGCTGTGCAGAGAGCCACAAAGTGCATCCAGCAGTGATCATCTCAGGCAATTGTTGTGTGGACAGCAAATACCTGTGGTTGCCAGCAACCTGCCATTGTAGTGAATGGGGCCAGTGGCCGCACCTAGCTGCTGAGATGATGCAGGAATCAGAAGAATTTCTGCTGCTGCAATTTGCATTGGTGAATATAGCTCAACAAGTACAGTACCTCAACCAAGGTTAGTGCACAAAAGTTGTTTCACATGTTGGAATTTCTACCCATATCAAAACATCCCATTTATGTCTAAGGTTATAAATTGGCGGTGCTTTACCATTAAAGTGATAGTAAGGCCCCTCCCCTTTTTTTGGGGGGGGGGAAATACTGTATTTGCTGGCTGACCGGGATTGGCTAAGCGGTATATACTGTATGTAGCTGAAGCTAAATACAGTATTACCACACATCCAGCAGGCATCCAAGCAGCTGACCCGGCGTATAAGATGACCCCTGCTTTTTGGCAATTTTTTTTAAGTGTAAAAGGGTCGGCTTATACGCCGGGTCAGCTGCTTGGATGCCTGCTGGATGTGCGGTAATACTGTATGTAGCTTCAGGTACATAGAGTATATACCGCTTGGCCAATCCCGGTAAGCGATGTATTCAAATGATTACAGAGCCTGCTTGGATTGGAGTAACAACCTTTGCCAATCCAAGCAGGCTACATACAGTAGCCTACTCGGATTGGCTTTGAGAGTCAGAGAGGCGTGGGCTGATGATGTTACAGCCTCTGCCAATCAGTATTTGTATTCATTAATAGAATACATTGCTCGCCGTGATTGGCTACAGCTCCAGAAAGAATTAAGAAGAATATGGCTCCAGAAGGAAGAAATATGAAGCGTCGGAAGCCTCGGAAGGGGGGTCGTTTTATATAAGTACAGGCAAAAAATCGTAAAAAAAATATATAAATTTAGGGGGTCGTCTTATAGGCCTGGTCGCCTTATACACCGGCAAATACAGTAATATATATATTTTTTTATACTTGCCTGTTCTGTGCAATGCACAGAGCGTTCCCTTACCACCTTTTCTGTAACCCCCCCAGAGGCACTGTCTGCTCCTCTCCCATGCGTGCGCCCTCAGCAATCGTGATTAGCCAGGCGGTGTGTCCATAGACACATACAGCACTGGTAAGTCTGCCCCCTCTCCCTTCCCACAGGCATTTTGACTACGACTTCTGTCACTTAGGGTAGTCAGGTGGGACTAAAATTGAATAATTTGACCTCCACACCAAACAATATGTTTGTCGGGAATACAATACAGCTTACCATCCAAATAACACCATTCCTACAGCATGGTAGTGGTAATATCCTGTTATGGAGGTGTTTATCTGCAGCAGAGACTTAAGCACTTGTCAGCATAGTAGAAAAATGGATGGGGCAAAATACCATCAAATTCTTGAGAAAAATCTGCCGCCCTCTGCCAGAAGGTTGTCAATGGAAAGAAGGTTTACCTTTTAACATGACAAAAATTACCACACAGTGGTTGAAGGAGAAAAGGGGGAATGTCCCCGCATGGCCTAGTCAGAGCCCAGACTTAAACTCCATTGAAAATCTGTAGGATTACTTGAAGCCTGAAGTCCACACACCATCAAATTGTATTAAACTTGAGCAGTTCTGTAAAGAAGAGTGAGCAAATATTACAAAGTCTAGATGTGCAAAGTTAGTAGAGACATATCCCAACAGACTAAAGTTTGTAATTAAAGCAAAAGGTTATCAAACACAATACTGACCTAAGGGGGTGATCCTTTTTTCAACTCGATGATTCTGTTTTATTTTAATTTTTTTATTTTTATGTGTTCGTGTTCTATCTTTCACTTGGATGTTATAATGTGCACTAGTAAATACGCCGTGTGCACAATTATTAGGCAAGTTGTGTTTTTAAAGCGGAGGTTCACCCTAAATATAAGATCTCCCATGTGATCCAGCATACTGGCGTCAGCGCCAGTATGCTGGGTTTTTGTTTTTGAATCGCACACTTACTGTATTATGGTTGAATTCCTTTTTTGTCCCCCGCGGTGGACGGCTGTAGTATTGCTCGTCACATCTTCCTAAAATACCCGATATGGACTCGGGTAATCTCGGCGAAAATGCGGCGCCTGCGCACAGACCTAGGAGCTGACTGCGCAGGCGCCGTATTTCTCCGAGTCCTATTTCGGAGGGCGTGACGCGCCATAGCCGTAGGACTCGGAGAAATACGGCGCCTGCGCAGTCAGCTCCTAGGTCTGTGCGCAGGCGCCGCATTTTCGCCGAGATTACCCGAGTCCATATCGGGTATTTTCGGAAGATGTGACGCGCTATACTGGCGCCGTCCACCACGGGGGACAAAAAAGGAATTCAACCATAATACAGTAAGTGTGCGATTAAAAAAAAAAAAAACAGCATACTGGCGCTGACGCCAGTATGCTGGATCGCATGGGAGATCTTATATTTAGGGTGAAATACCGCTTTAAGGATTCATTTCATTATTGAACAACTTCAATAAATCCAAGTTATTAAACCTCAAACCTGAATATTTAAGAAAGTGAAACTGTGGTTTTGGCATTTTTTAGGAGAATATCTGTGTGCACAATCATTGGGCAACTACCGGTGTGCATAATTATTATCCAACTAAATAAAAAATCTCACTTGTTTATTTTCATCTGTTAAAATGAGAATAATAAACAAACAATTTAGAATTTACAAATAAACATTTCTGACATTTAAAAAAATAAAATAAAATAACCGTCTAAAGCCTTCCATTAATGGAGTCTGTCAGTTTCTTGATCTGTTGATTGATCAAGTTTTTGTGAAGCAGCAACCACAGCCTCCCAGACACCGTACAGAGAGGTGTACTGTTTTTCCTTCACTGTAAAGCTCCCATTTATAAAGAGCCCACAAGTTCTCAATAGGGTTTAGGTCAGGTGAAGAAGGAGCTATGTCATTATTCTTTGAACTGTAAGGCCCTTACTGGCTGGCCATGCAGTGGAGAACTTCAATGCATGCGATGGAGCATTGTCCTGCATTAATATCATTGTCATCTGGAAAGATGCAGACTTTTTCCTGTACCACTGCTTAAAGAAAGTATCTTCTAAAAAATGGCAGTAGGTTTGGGTGTTAATTTTGAGTCCATCTTCACCCCGAAAAGATCCAAAAGGCACATCCTAATACCAGCCCATACCAGTACCCCACCTCCACCTTGCTGATGTCTGAGTTGAAGTGGAGCTCTGTGCCCATTACTGATCCAGCCACAGGCTTATCTATCTGGTCCGTCAAGGGTCACTCCCATCTCATCAGTCCAGTCCATAAAACCTTTGAAAAATCTGTCTTCAGATATTTCATTACCAGTTTTGTCATTTTAACTTGTGTGTCTTGTTCAGTGGTGGTGGTAGGGTTTCAGCCTCCCTTACCTTGGCCATGTCTCTGAGCACTGAACACCTTGTACTTCTGGGCACTCCAGATAGGTTGCAGTTCTGGAATATGACAGCACCCAAAGATAATGGGTTCCGGGTACCGTCATGTTTGATTCTGCTCAAATCTATAGCAGTAAATTTGTGTTTTTTCTTAACCTGTTTCTTGCAACCCTGTTTACTATTTGCAACAAAATCTTTGGTTCTGTGATAACGCCCCAATATCTTAGAAATTTCAAGAGTGCTGAATCTCTCTAAAAAACTTTTTTGGCCCATTCTGCCTAATGAAAAGAAGCTGTCTAATAATTATGCACACCTTGATATAGGACCACACACCCTTACATAAATACACATCACCTGATATGCCTAAATCCAAAAGGCATTCAAGTTTATACAGCTTGGAGTTGGACAATATGCATAAAACGTATGATTTGGTCAAAATACTCACTTGCCTAATAATTGTGCACACAGTGTACAGCTGGATAAAACCATGTCTGTCTTCATTTCAGGCAGAAAAAGCAACAAAATGTAAATATTTTAAAGTGGGGTGATTCTTTTCTATACCCACTGTAGCTAGCCAGTGACCTATCTCTTGTATTAGGGTGCCCCGACTCTGGAAAAGGACCACATGGGGCACCTTTGGACAGCAGCATTGTCAGTCTGAGGGGAAAGGGAGTGTTGACTGTACCAGCAGATTTGGATACACTAACAAACTGAAGCCAAACTCCAGCTAACATTATAATCAATTACTGGAAACTTTTCTTATTTTTTCCTTTTCGGATAAAGGTTTTACATGAGTAAATAAAAGCTGATCATTGTAAGCACCTCTGACCATTTTCTTTTAAACTGAGACAACTGGAAGAGAGTTTGTCCTTGAAAAATAGGCTTAGTCTAACTCTAGATCAACAAATTAAAACAGAAAAACAGGGCCTTAACCACTTGCTTACTGGGCACGTATACCCCCTCCTGACCAGGTGAAATTTCAGCTTCCGCTACTGCGTCCCTTTAACTGACAATTGCGCGGTCGTGCGACGTGGCTCCCAAACAAAATTGACGTCCTTTTTTCCCCCATAGATAGAGCTTTATTTGGTAGTATTTGATCACCTCTGAGGTTTTTCTCTTTTGCGCTATAAACAAAAAAGAGCGACAATTGTGGAAAAAAAAAATTCTCAGTTTAGGCCGATACATATCCATCTACATATTTTTGGTAAAAAAAAAAATCGCAATAAGCGTCTGATTTGCGCAAAAGTTATAGCGCTTACAAAATAGGGGACAGACTTATTATTGTTTTTTTTTTTTTTACTAGTAATGGCGGCGATCTGTGATTTTTGTTGGGACTGCGACATTATGGCGGACACATCGGACACTTTTGATACACATTTTTTGGCGCCATTTACATTTATACAGCGATCAGTGCTATAAATATGCACTAATTACTGTATAAATGTGACTGGCATTAAAGGGGGGTGAGGAAGGGGTTAAATGTGTACCCTGCATTGTGTTCTAACTGTGGGGGGGAGGGGTGTGACTGGGGGAGCTGACCGATCTATGTCCCTATGTATTTTTTTTTATATTTTCTCATCCTCTCTTTTGCCTCTATCTTGTAGTCTGGTAACTCTACGGTATCTTAGGGTACATAATTACATTTTCTAGATTTGAGCTGGTGCCTCACTGCGGTGCCCTGTGGAGACATTTGTTTTATTCTTTTGTACTTTGTACACTTCCGAACGAACTCTTTGCTCATAATTGGTCCTTGATGAGAGCTACCTCACTGGGGCCAATGTTCCACTAGTATCATGTTGTACTAGTTTATTTTTTGTACAGTTCCTTGCTTAGGGATATAGGCTGACCCAATACAGTTCTTCTTGCCCAAGTTTAGTTTGGAAACTTTAAGGAAGTGTTTCCATGAGACTCACTTTGACACTGGGTTGTGGTTTCCATGCAGCATTGCCTATGCAGTTATACAATTTCCAGTTTCTTATATTATCTGATTTTCCTGTATAATGGGTGAACTGGTACACACAAAGGTTAAGAAGGCTTCATGGCTTATCGGGGATATTACCTCGAAATCAAGGAGGGCTCTGATGTTTGAAAATTATACTAAACCTGCAATTTTTATTTGCCGTCATCCCTTCTATTTGTGTGTAAAGATCATACCACCACTAATATAATAATTTAACAAAATTCTATAGCTTATTTAAAGTGGTTGTAAACCCACTTTTTTGACTTTTACCTACAGGTAAGCCTATAATAAGGCTTACCTGTAGGTATAAAGAATATCTCCTAAACCTGTACGGTTTAGGAGATATTACCCCCGCAATGCGCCGCTGATTGCAGCGGCGCATGCGCAGGGGGAATCCACGGCGAAAGGACCGGCATCCGCTGGACCCTGGCCGGATTTAAATCTCCCGCGCGCACGCGCGGGAGTGACGTCATCGCCGCTCCAGCCAATCACAGCGCTGGAGTGGCGATACCCGGAAGACACGCCGAGTCAAGATGAGATTTAGGCTGTAACAATAACCGTCACGGTTTGCCTGTAGCCACACATAGAACAGTTACCTACAGTTCTGGATGAATGTCCAAGCCTGGACGCAGTCCGCTGCATCCAGGCTTGGACATCTGTCCCTAACCACAGGTAATCACTTTGTGTGCAGCTAGATGCAAGCAGCTGTGGCCGCTGTCACCCAGTGATTATTCTAAATAGGCTAAGCGCTATTCGCATATAGTTTGGGTTGTGACACCGGCGCAACTAACTTTATCGGTTTCCTAGGTCTGCTGCAGTTGCTGTGTACACCTCCAGGGGGTGTGGTGATATGCTATTCGCATGACTATATGAAACTGAAATGCTGCCTATCCACTTTTAAAAAATGTCACCCCAACATTTCATATACCCGATGTCTGTTGTATCATCTTTTTGTGTTAAAAAGTATCCTGTCTCTATTCCCTTGTGTGACAATACCTGGTCCCCTGCTTTTCTATTTCAACCTGACCACGCTAGGCATGAGAGTACATCCTTCCCTGTAAGGTAACCTCCTCTGGATAGAGCATCCCAGAGGGGGGTTATCTAATGTGTGGAGGAGCCAAGAAAGCTGCCGTCAGACCCCAGAAGAGGACGATCGGGGCCACTATGTGCAAAACGAACTGCACAGTGGAGGTAAGTGTGTTTTTTTTTTTTTTTTTTTTAACCCAAACCTTTTAGTGTCGCTTTAAGGTTCAAACGCAGAGATGGTTTTCCATAGCTACCAGTTACATTCTCTTTCTTGCATAGCACATAAAAGGTAAAATGTGCTTTCTATCATTCAACTTCTTGATTGGCGTACTTTGTAAAATTGGTGTTAATGTTTTGGTTTCTGTAGTCTAATGTGAAACTTGGCTGTGTTTATAGGTTACAAGGCAGATCCATGAGCATGAGCAGGAGAACGAGTTGCGGGAACAGATGTCAGGATATAAGCGGATGCGGCGCCAGCACCAGAAGCAGCTGATCGCCCTGGAGAATAAGCTGAAGGCTGAGATGGACGAGCACCGCCTTAAGCTGCAGAAGGAGGTGGAGACTCATGCCAACAACGCGTCCATCGAGCTGGAAAAGCTTTCCAAGAGGCAAATCGTAGGCATGGATAAAGAGGTAAAGAAAGTACCAATCTGGGAAATCTAATTGTGCAGAAATCTGTTATTAAACACCTTGATCCCTGTAACACCCGGCACCTACGGGAAAGGCCAACGCACACACATGGGTTTTTGAGACCTAAAAAAACTGCAGTTCCTATTATAGTCAACCAGAATTAATCTTGTACTTATCTGAATTTAGTAATGTGAATTCAGATTGTGGGTTACTGCAGTTGGCATTAGTGCTTTGCACTTCGCTCTCCTTGTGTTGCCACATGTAGACAAGTGTGCCCAATTTCAATTTATATTGAAAATCTACTTGAAGTTGAGTAGCCAGCTGTTTAAATGTAGTTGGTGCCACATAATAATTATCACATGACCCTGGTTTGAAGACTAAGCAAAAATCTTGTAACTGTGTAACTTGTTTCATATTTCCATCCTGCAGTAAGGGAATAATTGGTTAACAGGGGGAAACCAGGATTTAGAAAATGTGCCCTTAAAGTGGTTGTAAACCCTTGTATATACCCAGTGAAGTGACTAGAATCAGGTGATACACAAAGATAAAATAAATCCCCCTAAGTTGTACCTGTCTATCTGCTTCAATCTTTTCCCAACCGTCTTCCAAAACACATTTTACACAGCATCTGCCAGCTCTGCAAAGCATGAGGTGGGGATCGGAAGTCTCACACTGCAGAGCTCAGTGGGGACAGCTCTGAGCCCTGATTGTGGGCCGGGACACATACCTCTCCTCACAGTACACAGGTACAGGTACATGCACAGCTGTGGCTGTCAATCCCAGGCTGTGTGCTGGAGCTCTCCTCCCCATCACCAGTTATTTCTTAGTGGTGGGAAGAGCTGTCAGAAGTGGCTAATGCAGATACTGTAACAGAAGATGGAGCTAGCAGAGTGAAATTACACTAAGTGCTCTGGATAGAGACAAGTACACAGTATAGACGGATGTGCTTTATTCATATTTGAGGATTACAATCATTTTAATAAACATTTAACAATCATAAATACAAAAAGGTTTATTCTCCATAAAGGATATTTTAGTTTTTTGTAGATCTATTCTGTCTGCTCTTAAACCTCTTGCTAAAGGTTCTGCACAATGCAGCTTATCTTGTATAAATGCTGAGTGTTTGCTTTCTCTCTTCAGTACATGTGGTTAGGTGGGCAGCACAGGCTAATTGTTTCTTCTTCCTTTTTTTAAAACATTTTTTTGTTTTACATCTGCGTGGTATAAGCTTGGATTTTAGTTTTTTTATCAAGGATAATTCTTGCCTTCTGGAATTCATAGTATTTAGGACATATTTGGAAAGTTGTCTTGCAAGTTGAGCAGACCATCTGGTTTAGCATCTACGGGCAGGCTGGTTGTACTCAAGTCAATCTATTGATCGTCTTCGGTACAACCAGCCTGTCTGGGTTTTTTCATACGAACATTGTCGGCGGCTATAGCAACCAGAAGTGATCATTGTATTCTGACGGTGGGGAATCCTCCCATTGTCAAAATAAAATCACGGAGCAGGTCAACACAGTCTGTGGTTGAAAAAGAAAATTGCATAACCTATGGTCAGCCTTAGGCTCCATTCACATCTGAGCGACAAAACGCCGGTCGCCCGACGCTCTTGTCGCTCGAGATGTGAAATAACATTGCGGTCTATGGAGATGGTTCACATCTCCACGCCTGTCACCTGAAAAAAAGTCCCGGACCCTTTTTTTCAGGCGACATTGGCGTTCGCTCATAGACCGCAATGTTAAAGAAAGAAAAAAAAAAAAAGTTTAATCTACAGGCGGCAAGATAAGCCGCGTACGCGACGTATCGTGTCACCTAGGTGTGAATGCAGCCTTACTCTGTTTGAAATACTGCATTTCTAAAAATGTTCCCTTCTCCATTATGGCTCTTTCAAAGCTTTGCCAGTAGCACTGCACATTGAATATTTAGTGTATTAAGAGCTGCAGGTTTATTTAAAAGCATAGTGTGGTCATTTATAGCAACCAATCAGTCTTGTTAAAATGTCACTCTCAGCTGTTATTTGCGCTGTGATTGGTTTACCTTGAATTGCTTTACATTGTTGCTGATTGAACTGTATTATATCATAACAAAACATCAACCTTTTTCACTTGCTGCAAAATGTGACTATAGTTGCAGTAAGTACAAAAATTGTACACCAATGTTTTTCTATCAGACATGCAAGGGTTTAGATAACAATGTGGTTCACTGATATATGATGATTACTGCCTATGCCTGCCATCCTATGATTCATTTTGTTACAGTCAAATGTGTTTTTATGCAAAATGTTTTGTGCTGATTATGCAATTTACTGTGTCCGTATAACATTTTGGGACCACCACAGAACATTATCTGACCATGCTGTGCACGTATCCCACCCCCTGACTCTGAAGCATTCTTATCTAAGCATATGTAATAATGCTCTATGAATCCTTATAGGTAAAACATTCTCCTTCCTCAAGTCGTGACACTTTTACATTCTAGTTTTTACAAAAGTGGATTGAGCTAATGTGAGCAGACAAGCACAGCATGTCGGCATATGTCACTCCAGCTCTTGTTACATCATAAGCCAATAGAAGTGCTTTTCAGTGATAAGCAGTCTGTAAGACTGGTCATCACTCACTAAAAATGCACTTCAAAGATGGTATTGTGTAAAATATACTGACCTCATATGTAAAAAAATTAAGATTGGTACAGCAATATCCCTTTTCCATTAATCATTATTTAATGTGTGTGTGTAAAATCTATATGTCATCCACATGTCAATCTATATAAACTTTGTTTTATATAGAGACCTAAATAAACAGTAAATATATCAAATCTATATATACATACACACACACACGTGCAGAAAACATTTTTTGATCTCTGCAGTTTATGTAAAAAAAAGTGCTTCCCAAATCTGTGCACAACAGTTTCTCTTCACAGTTTAGAAAAGCTCTCCAGTATGTTGTATCCAATTGTCATTAAAAGCACAGAAGTGATCCAAAGATCACCTTTATTAAATCCCTCTGATTCTTACTTGGACACATACTTACCCACCTAGGATGGGCCCCATATAATATACATGGTCAAACAGCATTCGAAAGCTTCACAACATGGTCCAGATTATATCTTAAAGTCCATCACACCACAGTATCTCCTCATGTCATAACTTCTGTTTGCAACGTGATGACGTCACTCCCATAACTCCTATGCGTTATATCGCAACAACTTCCTCGGGGAAGGAAACTGATCTAACATACTTCAACTGTATAGCAAATAAAGACTGCATGGTCTGCATACGCTGTTGAATTTTCAGGATAACACTGTTATTTTAGGTAACCGCCATGCACAGCCCAATTTCTATAGCCAGATGCAATACGTGTTTCCGACTTTTTTAAATATTTTTCCGTGGGACCAGTCTTTTTCCTAAAGTGGGATATCTAAATGATCTTTTGCTGAGGAAATGGTTGGTACAGGTTCTTGCAGACAATCCAGCCCTGTCCACCCAGGCATTAAAGTGACTTGTCTTGATTTTGATTCTTCAGAAATCGGCACCAATACTGATTCATTGCTTGGAATATCTAGTTATAGTTCAAGCCAGAGTTTTTCTTTTTCACTAGGAAAAACGTAAACTCTCTGTTCCCAGACTTGATATCCAGTCCAGGCATTGCCTTATTCTTTATTTCGACATTAGAGTTTTTGGGGCTGATGGTTGCCTCCTTCAAGGCAGTTCTGTTTTCCCAGTTACACTCCTGACCATCCTTTTGTGAAACAAGTCAGTTCAATCCTTACACAGGCCAATTCATCTGTTACTGAAGAACAGTAATCCTGCTTTTAGAGTTAGGAAAGTCCTTCCAGTTTTCTCATTCTGGATTCCATTTTGTTGAACTGAGGAGGAGTCCTGGGTACCGTTTTATTGGTGCCGCGGAATCTCATTTCCCAATCAATGTGATGGATCTTTTAGTTGTCCCTGTATCATTGGACTAACCCTAAACCCCCCTGGGAGGGTCCCTAATCTGATCAAGAATAAGTTGGCCAACACCATGGCAGTGGCATACATAAACCAGCTTCAGGTCCCTCAGGTGGCAGGTAGCGGTGGACCTGTTAGCGTTTTGCTTGCTGTTGCTCACCTCTCAGTTGGACTGCCTTTGGTTGTAATGACAGTTCAAAACTTCTGTGTCCCTCAAAGAATAAGAAAGACCATAGGATTTTTGTACTCGCCATAAAATCTTTTGCTTGTAGTTTGAGTGCCACAGGTCCCACCCTTCTGTCTATAATCATGCTCTTGATACTGCTTTGTAGAAATTGATGGTATT
Organism: Rana kukunoris; assembly: GCA_029574335.1. Lineage (NCBI taxonomy): Eukaryota > Metazoa > Chordata > Amphibia > Anura > Ranidae > Rana > Rana kukunoris. The sequence goes on from CM056049.1 coordinate 176,833,902, forward strand.
CGAAGGGGATATCCTGGATTGGCCTACATTTTATGTGTTTGCCATTGTCCAGTCTTTCAGTAGGTGGCAATATAGCACACCAGTTACTTTGTCGCTCGGTGGACCACCAGAAAGGGTTTTCACAATGCGTTTAAAAGTCCTCTTTTTATATAAAGGTGAATGTTCCTTGTTCCACACTCCAGACAGCCAAACAAGGTATTCTCTCAACTTACCTTGTTCAATGATTTTATCTATAAGGATTGGCAACATTCTGACAGTTCCTTCCTCCCTCGAAAGCTTTTTTCTATCATTTTCCCTTTTATTCTTAATAACTCTCCCACCTGTGATGGATGCACTGATGATGTCAAAATAGAACATTTAATACCTGTCCTTATTCAGGGAGCTTTGGTTGGACCCCTCCTATCCTCCCTACTGTGGTGCATGGTGTCTTGATCTTACTAATGGCCTGATGTCCTCCTTTCATGCCATAGATGACATTGAAGTCTCTGGCCTGGAGAACAGTTCTGGATGCAGGTTTGTCGCTCACCAGTGGAAATACACTAACGTTTCTTGTGCAGACGTCTAGTTTTTCCCCTTTTTTTTTTCCTGGATTTTCCGGTCAGTCAACCAATTGAACAGGGCAGTAGGGTTTACTCCTACTAGATTGCTTTGACTTGGTTTTTGCAAAGGTTCATTTTTTTTCCATTTTAAAATCTGGCAGGTGGGTCGCCATTGTTGTTTGTGTTTAATTGCAAACAAGCAGCTCTTTCTTTTGTAAACTGCCAGTTTTAGCATATAATGTGGATCACAAATTGTGGCTCAAACTTTTTTTATATTTGCTCTGGCTGCTAAGCAGTATCAGGGTCTGGGTCCTGATGAACATAGTGATTGGCTCTGGTTTGTTGGTGAAAATGGAAATCCCCTTTTCACGAGAACAAGTGTTTGAAAGATTTTTATTTTATGTGTTTTTAGGTGGCAACTCCAGAATTTGGGATTTTCCCTCACTTTTGGTCCTCATGACAATGGTCCAACACAAACTTTTTTAAATGCTGTTTAAATGTTGAGGTAATCTATAAAGTAGGGATGCACAGATAAATCAGCCGCTGAAAATTATTGTCCGAAAATGGGCTTATCCACCAAAATAATCTAATCTATATTTTATGTACCATGCAATGGCTGCAATGGCTGTAATGGCTGTCATGTCTGTGGCCACTTTTGGAAGAAAATTTTAGAGAAAACATTAACATTTTCCTATAATTTTAGATCCCTGTATCGTAAGCCATACACGTCGGGGCTATATTATGCTAATCTTATTCACATTTTGACAAATTTTAGTGTGTACAGTATATCGAGGAATGGGACCATTCAAATGTGTTGCTTTCTCCTAAAGGAGCTCCATAATCTAATACTCCACATTCATTCACAATTTTTTAAAATTTTTTTTTTACTTGGACTGAATGAAGCAGACCCAGAACTACAATGGAAGAGTTAAAACCGTTTAGCCAGTAGTAGGCCATTAAAGTATCTATTGTGTTTAGTTAAGTGTTCATGTTTTCCTGTCTAGGGCTGAATTTTTACATAAAAACAAACAAGTAAATCAAGCGCACTCCAAGCGAAGTAAGGATAATAAGGAAAAAGTACTAACAAAAAAATGAATAAGGGAAGGGGGAAGATAAACACTTTTTTGCATATATGTAGAAAAATATATGAAAATATTCAGTCCATTAGATCAAGTTCGTATGACTAATACTGAAGTTGTACTTTTGCAGAGAGGGCTGCCAGCTGACCAAAAAAATGGATCTGAAACGGCACAAAAAGCGGTGCCCTCTAAGCGTAGTATTTATTTACACAAGAAAAAACAATTCATATGAGGGTACTACTCACAAAACTGTACGGAACATAGGCATGTCAATATGTGATGTCATACGTGGCAGACTTCCGGGGTAGGTGAACTCCGCTGGTACTGTGCTCTTTGGATGGATGCTCCAAACTCCCACGACAGGGAGAGACTGTGCGATTCCAGTGCTGGTCGGGAAACCGGCGTCTGTGTGTGTCCCTGGATACCTATATCTACCGCGGCTGCGGGATGGTAAGCTTCTGATTCTGGGGGAGGAAGGGAGGAGACAGGAGCACGGTAGGACACAGTGGTGGAGCGTCACTTCCGGGTCAGGTCACGGGGAGGTGCGTGCGTTCGAGGCATGCATGCCTCTTCGTCAGGCTCTATGGGGGCCATCTTGGATAAGGGACAATATGTATAACTCAAAAGGAGCTGATTGGTTTACAAGCGGATGCGAGAAAATTAAGCCTATACAGAGTCAGCATATAAAAATCAATGGGTCTATTCAAAATCAAAAGTTAAAAATCATCTCAATAATGCGGAGTCAAATAGTGGGTAACAATATCGAAGAGCTACTGAGATGAATTAACATGAATTTAAAAGGTGGACTTTTTACACTAATTTGGTGGAATTTTTTACGGTGGACTTTCCACCAAATTAGTGTAAAAAGTCCAACTTTTAAATTCAACACACAGCCATTAATGTCTAAACCGCTGGCAACAAAGGTGAGTACATCCCTCACCTTTCCAAATTGGGCCCAGCGTGTCAATATTTTGTGTGACCACCATTGTTTTTGTAGCACTGCCCTTAACCTCTTGGGCATGGAGCTCACCAGAGCTTCACAGGTTGCCACTGGAGTTCTTTTCCACTCCTCCATGACGACATCACGGAGCTGGTGGATGTTAAAGACCTTGCCCCCCTCCACCTTCCATTTAAGGATGCCCCACAGATTCTCAATAAGGGTTTAGGTCTGGAGACCTGCTTGGCCAGTCCATCACCTTTACCCTCCGCTTCTTTAGCGAGGCAGTCGTCTTCTTGGAGGTCATTATCCTGTTGGAATACTGCCCCCGGAGGGAGGGGATCATGCTCTGCTTCAGTATGTCACAGTACATGTTGGCTTTCATGGTTCCCTCAATGAACTGTAGCTCCCCAGCACAGTGCTCCCAGCACTCATGCAGCCCCAGACCATGACACTCCGACCACCTTTATGCAAGGCATACTTGTCTTTGTACTCGTCACCTGGTTGTCGCCACACACACTTGACACTATCTGAACCAAATAAGTTTATCTTGGTCTCGTCAGACAACAGGACATGGTTCTAGTAACCCATGTCCTTAGTCTGCTTGTTTTCAGCAAACTGTTTGCGGGCATTCTTTTGCATCACTTTAGAAGAGGTTTCCTTCTTGGATGAAAGCCAATTTGATGCAGTGTGCAGCGTATGGTCTGAGCACTGACAGGCTGACCCCCCCACCCCTTCAACTTCTGCAACAATGCTGGCAGCCCTCATACGTCTATTTCCCAAAGACAACCTCTGCATATGACGCTGAGCATGTGTACTCAAGTTCTTTGGTCGACCATGGCGAGGCCTGTTCTGGTAAATCGCTGTATGGTCTTGGTCACCTTGCTGCAGCTCAGTTTCAGGATCTTGGCAATTTTCTTATAACCTAGGCCTTTATGTAGAGCAACAATTCTTTTTTTCGGAGCCAATTGTGGCATGTCAGGGCGAGGAGTGCTTAAAGCGGAAGTTACACTTTTGGGTGGTACTCGACTTTAAAGCAGTATTAAACTCCCAAATCACACATTTATTTTATTACAGCTTACCAATTATTAGATGTGAGGTTTGCATTTGTTTTCTTTTTTTAAGCTTTTTTCCATTTTCACCTAGCGATCAAGCCAGTGAGTCTGTTTTTCAAAAGAACAAAACTCTCTTGCAGATGTATCAGTTACAGTGCATCCAGAAAGTATTCACAGTGCTTCACTTTTTCCACATTTTGTTATGTTACAGCCTTATTCCCAAATGAATTAAATTCATTATTTTCTGCAAACAATACCCCACGACGACAATGAGAAAAAAGTTTGTCTAAAATCTTTGCAAATTTATTAAAAATAAAAATCTTAAAATAAAAAATCCCATGTACACAAGTATTCACAGCCCTTTGCTCAATACTTTGTTGAAGCGCCTTTGGCACCAATTACAGCCTCAAGTCTTTTTGAGTATGATGCCACAAGCTTGGCACACCTATTCTTGGGCAGTTTCTTCCATTCTTCTTTGCAGGACCTCTAAAGCTCCAGGTTGGATGGGGAGGGTCGGTGCACAGCCATTTTCAGATCTCTCCAGAGATATTCAATCGGGGTCAAGTCTGGGCTCTGGCTGGGCCACTTCGATATTCACAGAGTTGTCCCATAGCCACTACTTTGCTGTCTTGGCTTTGTGCTTAAGGTCATTGTCCTGTTGGAAGATCAACCTTTGCTCCAGTCTGAGATCCAGAGCACTCTGGAGCAGGTTTTCATCAAAGATGTCTTTGTACATCGCTGCATTCATCTTTCTCTCAATCCTGACACGTCTCCCAGTTCCTGCTGCTGAAAAAAATCCCCACAGCACGATGCTACCACCACCATGCTTCATTGTAGGGATGGTATTGGCCAGGTGTTGAGCAGTGCCTGGTTTCCTCTAGACATGATGCTCGTCATTCAGGCCAAAGAGTTCAATCTTTGTTTTATCAGACCAGAGAATTTTGTTTCTCATGGTCTGAGCATCCTAAATGTGTCTTTTGGCAAACTCCAGGTGGGCTGTCCTGTGCCTTTTTTTTTGCTGAGGAGTGGCTTCTGTCTGGACATGCTACCATACAGGCCGGATTGGTGGAGTGCCGCAGAGATGGATGTTCTTCTGGAAGTTTCTCCTCTCTCCACAGGGAAATTCTGGAGCTCTGTCAGAGTGTCCATCTTGTTCTTGATCACCTCTCTAAAGGTCTAAAGGCCACCCCTCCCCCCCCCCCCCGATCGCATAGTTTGGCCAGGCAGCCCGCTCTAGGAAGAGTCCTGGTGGTTCCAAACTTCTTCCATTTACAGATGATGGAGGCCACTGTGCTCATAGGGACCTTCAATGCTTCAGAAATGTTTCTGTACCCTTCCCCAGATCTGCGCCTCAATACAATCCTGTCTCTGAAGTTTACAGACCTGGACTTCATGGCTTGGTTTGTGTTCTGACATGCACTGTTAACTGTGGGTTCTTACATAGACGGGCATGTGCCTTTCCAAATCCTGTCCAAACAATTGATTTTACCACAGGTGGACTCCAATCAAGTTGTGGAAACATCTTAAGGATGATCAGTTGAAACAGGATGCACCTAAACTCACTTTTGAGTGTCATGGCAAAGGCTGTGAATACTTATGTACTTTTTCGTTTTTTATTTTTAATAAATTAGAAAAAATTTGAAGCAATCTTCTTTACCATTGTTATTATGGGTTGGTATTTGTAGAATTTTGAGGAAAATAATGAATTTTATCTATTTTGGCAAAATACTGTAACATAACAAAATGTGAAAACAGTGAAGCGCTGTGAATGCTTTCAGGATGCACTGTACGGGGACAAACCACTGGCAGGGGTTAATGAGTTTGGCAATTGTAGAGAAATGCTTAAATGATGCATTATAATTAACTAAACCTATTCAATTTTAGTCGACTAAAATTAAAACAATTCTGAAGACCCCATAGACACTATTCGATTTTCTGCAGATTTTTGTCATCAGATTTACTAAAACCATATAATATGAGGTCAAACCCTAATGCCCTGTGCACACGACCGGTTTTCCTGACATGCCAAAACTCGAAGTTTTTTCTTGATGTGATTCCTCTTGAGCCTGCCTTGCAAACACACGTTCAGTTAAAAAAACACTCGACCAAAGCTCAGTGACGTACAACGCGTACGTGGCCCTATAAAGGGGAAGTTCCATTCAAATGGAATCACCCTTTGGGCTTCTTTTGCTGATCCGCATGTTAGTAAAAGTTTGAGAGACGATTTGCGCTTTTCAGTCTTTGCGCTTTTCAGTCTTTGCGCTTTTCAGTCTTTGCGCTTTTCAGTCTTTGTGCTTTTCAGTCTGTTACAGCATGACGAATGTGCTGTATTGATCCGCTTCGTTAGCCCGTTTGGCTCAGCGGCGATTCCTCCGTTAATCCCCGCTGAGCTGTCGGCTGACAGGGCGGTCCCCGCACACTGTGCAGTGACCGCCCTGTCTCTCCTCTGCTCTCCCCTATGGGGAATCGGATGAATACGGACCGTGTGTCCGTATTCATCCGATCCGATCCTTCAGACGGAAGAAAAATAGGGGTTTCTTCCGTCTGAAAAAACGGATCCTGACGGAGGCGGGTCATTACGGACGTTAGCGTTTACGGACTTGTAATGAACGGACCGTTTGTCCGCACATGTGAAAGGAGCCGTAGAAGACTTTATAAAGCAGCAGGACTCGCACAATACAAAGTATATGTGTTATTCATGCATAAAGATTAGCATTGTAGACAGTTTAGCTGCCTTTATGCCGCGTACACACGATCGGTTCGTCTGATGAAAACTGTCCGTTTTCATCAGACGAACCGATCGTGTGTGCGCCCCATTGGTTATTTTCCCATCTGTGAAAAAAAGTATAACCTGTTTTAAAATTATCTGATGGTTAAAAAAACGATTGTCCGTGGGGAAATCCATCGGTTAAAAATCAACGCATGCTCAGAATCCATCAGACCGTTTTCATCGGATGAACCGATCGTGTGTACAGGGCATTAGGAAAATAAGTCAGCCCTGGATATAGCACTTCTATCTGCAGCTGAACGCGCATTGCACACTTAGCTGCAGCGAGTTTAGCAGTAGAAAATTAAATGCTGGTATTCCTTCTCATTAGGGCTGCAACTAACTATTATTTTCATAATCTATTAGTTGGCTGATTTATTGTTTTGATTAACCACTTTAGCCCCGGACCATATTGCTGTCCAAAGACCAGAGCACTTTTTGCGATTCGGCACTGCGTCGCTTTAACTGACAATTGCGCGGTCGTGCGACGTGGCTCCCAAACAAAATTGGCGTCCTTTTTTTCCCACAAATAGAGCTTTCTTTTGGTGGTATTTGATCATCTCTGCGGTTTTTATTTAAATGCAATATTTTTTACATTTTGCTATAATAAAAATCCCAAAAAAGATATAAAAAAACATTTTTTTTCCTCAGTTTAGGCCGATACGTATTCTTCTACATATTTTTCGTTAAAAAAAATCGCAATTAGCATTTATTAATTTATAGCGTTTACAAAAAAGGGGGTCGTTTTATGGCATTTTTATTATTATTATTTTTTTACTAGTAATGGCGGCAATCAGCGTTTTTTTTTTCGGTACTGCGATATTATGGCGGACACATCGGACACTTTTGACACATTTTTGGGACCATTGCCATTTTTATAGCGATCAATGCTATAAAAATGCATTGTATTACTATAAAAATGCCATTGGCAGTGAAGGGGTTAACACTAGGGGGCAGGGAAGGGGTTAAGTGTGGTCCTGGTGTGTTCTAACTGTATGGGGGGGGTGGCCTCACTAGGGGAAATCACTGATCTTCTGTCCATAAATTGTATGGACAGAAGATCAGCGTTTCCCCCTCTGACAGAAACGAGAGGTATGTGTTTACACACATACCTCCTGTTCCCCGCTCTGTAACGAGCAATCACGGGTGCCCGGCGGCGATCGTACCCGCCGGGCACGTGCGCGGGACTCGGGGGACGTGCGCGCGCCCTACAAGCTGCTAAAGGGAGGACGTAGAGCTACGTGCTCCCGCGTAGCAGTGCCACCGTCCCGCAGTAATATGACGGCGGGCGGTCGGCAATTAGTTAATCAAATAACCTTAAAAAAAAGTGTGGAGTATAATTTAGTTAATATGTAAAGTAAAAAAAAAAGGCAAGTTATTCCTAAATATTTACCGTATTTATCTGCGTATATGGCGCACTTTTTTGCCCTGAAAATCAGGGCAAAATCGTGGGTGCGCGATATACGCCGATACCCGCTTTCCCGCGCAGAGTTTGAATACTGCGCGGACATATACCGAGCGCAGTACACTCGTGTATAGTCGGGCAGGCTCGGCTCCTCTCGCGCGTACAGGACGTACAGGACGTGAGCGCGAGAGTAGCCGAGCCTGCCCGACTATACACGAGTGTACTGCGCTCGGTATATGTCGGTGCAGTATTCAAACTCGGCGCGGGGAGGACGCCGGACCCGACGAAGAGGACACCCTAAGCCGCAGAAGGACCCTGGACCTGGCGAAAGAGGACACCCGAAGCCGCAGACTGACGCCGGACCCGACGAGGCCGCCGACGGACGCCGCGCAAGACACCAAAACTAAGTACAAAAATCTTTTTTTCCACAGGAATAGGGTCCACTTTAGGGGTGCGCGCTATACGCCGGAGCGCGCAATACGCCGATAAATACAGTATATGCAGTGCTAAATCTAAATAACCAACTATATAGTTAGGGAGCAAAATCACAAAACCACTCTAATGCTGGCCATACACTCCACGAAAAAGTTCTTTCGTGAGTGCAAACGATAATGCCATCATGTAATGACCGATAAATCGTTCAGTGGACATTAAATAATAAAAAAAAAGTTTGTACTGTCTATACCATTAAGAGGTTGAATATGGTAAATATCAGACTCAAAGATCCAATTTTTTATTTAAAGAAAAAAAAAAAAACGGTTTTGACGATTTTTCTGACTGAACTGTAATATATTATGTATGACAGACTCCCTTGTCATAGGCAAGAAGCTTGGTAAAAGCTCCCTGTGCCTGCACTTATGCTGGCCATTCAAATCGTCTTCCTTCAAAAAATTAATAATTTTAAGAAAGTTTGATTTTCTCATCATTAGTAGGGTCAAATCGATGTTCGTTTTGGACCGCAGTGACAGAAAAATTCCAAGGAGCAGAAGAGAAAACTTCCTGGTCAAAGGAATTTTTACAGCGCATGTGGTTTTCGTTGAGAAATTACATTCATTTTAAAAATGAATGTTAAAAGCAAGTGACATTTTCAAACAACATTCTTTCATGCAGCGAATGTCACAAAGATTTTTATGTATGAATATTCTCGCCTGAAAATTGATACGTGCAGCATAAGGCTTGGTTCACACCTAATGCAGTTTGCTTTTGATCCGTTCCTGAAGTGCTTTTTTGCTCTGCGTTTTGCATTCTTGCACACACAATTTTGCTGCGATTTGGGGTTTGCATTTTTTTATGTTTTATTTTTAGTCAATTTGATGTTGGGTGGATTAAAAAAAGCAAATTGCGTCAAGAACACACTACATGCTTTTCTGAAGCTTCTCCATTGAAGTCTATTGAATCAAACAAGCAAAAAAGCACAGTTTTGCGTTGAAAAAAAGTACTTGACCCTTTCCAAATACGCAGCAGCTGAAAAAGGCATAGATGTGAACGTGTCCCACTTAGATCATATATATCATAATATACCCAGAAGTAGGATATACAGTATGGGCATTTTAACTAGGAGTCAGACATGAAGTTATATGAAGAATAAAAGGGAGATATAAATCTTTTATAAAAAGCTGAGACTTTTTTTTTTTTTTTTCATGGATATGATTGTTTTAAATATAATGCACAGTACTGGTAAAAGTTTACTTTAAATGTAATTGTAATTGCCTTATATTTCCGCCAGTCTATCATCCTTCACCTTCTCTGGGTTCAGATGCTGATGTTCCTGCACAAAGTCTTTAAAGTGATTTTTTTTATAACAAACATGTCATACTTATCTGCTCTGTGCAATGGTTTTGCACAGAGCAACCCAGATTCCCCTCTTCTGGGGTCCCCCACTGGCACTTCTGGCTCCTCCTCCTTTCAGAGTGGTTTACACTGCTGCTGGATTGAATTCAGCTGAATTCGCACAATTTCATTCCCACGTGTCAGTCCGGGGTCTGGGGCTATTTGAGAGACCTCTGTATAGGTTCCTGCACAGATGTCTATTGAAATCGCACCCGAAGTGGCCAAAAGTAGTACAGAAACCACTTTTGGGATTCGGACAGTGCCATTGCCAGCGATAGCTGCTGACTTGGAAAGCGATTTGATATATCAAATCACATGTCAAATTGCATTAATCTGAACCTTTGCTAAAGCAGGTTTCTGCGTTTGTGATGTCACGTCCCTTTTTAGTCCTGATATTACATGTCACATGATTCTTTGAGCCTCTGTAGTTTCAGGACGGGCTAGGGGGGTCACTTGTACCAGTTCTGGTAGTTGATGAGGGTGGATTATAGGGTTACTGTGGGTGTTTCAGGGCCTTTATGTTGGTGGTAAAAGGTGTAAATGTGTCATACCTCCTCCTGTGTCACCCCTGTCTTACACTATGACAAAAAATAATGTCTCACTGCAAGACTACAGAGGAAGGGTTTTGGGAGGTTATTATGGTGTTTTTCTTCATATGCAAATGATTTGCTTTACAAAAGAGCAGGGACCTGAGGGGTGAGACTCTTCCTGTTCACACTGGTCAGCATATATAACTGGGAAGAATTTAATTCTAATTGTGTTCCATTCAATCCTGCCCAGCAGCAGTAGCACAGCTAGCTTTCAGAACAGGCTGTGTATAAGGATGTTTCCTTCTTGCATAATGCTGTGATCTGTAAGGTGGGAATTGGGAGTTTTGGACTCTTCCTGTAGGTGTTACTGGGTGGGATTGAATGCTAATTGGGATCTATTCGATCCCACACCCCATTGAAGCTGTGAAAGAAGTAACATCATTTACAGAGTCAGAAATCCTACAAAGGGGGAGTGTTACAGACTCTAACTGCTGCGGGAAATGGCTGTTGAAGAGACAAAGCAGGATTTACAGAGTGTCACATGCTACAAATCCACAACTAAACCCAGAATATGAGGGGATCTGCAAAAAACAGAGCAACATGGTCATTTATAGTTCTAGTAAAAAGTTCAGTTTTAATGCCCTCTGCTTTGTAGAAACTAGGGTTGTCCCGATACCGAGTATTTGCACTAGTACTCGTGCGAATACTCCCGATACCTAAATAGAATACTTTTTTTTTTTTTTTTTTTTGAGTGCGGGGTGGAGTGCGGAGAGGGACCATGGCTGAACTCAGAGGGACCATGGCTGAACTCAGAGGGACCATGGCTGAACTCAGAGGGACCATGGCTGAACTCAGAGGGACCATGGCTGAACTCAGAGGGACCATGGCTGAACTCAGAGGGACCATGGCTGAACTCAGAGGGACCATGGCTGAACTCAGAGGGACATGGCTGCATTTGGGGACACGTGGCTGCATTTAAAAAGTATCGGTATTTTTAATAATCTGTGTGACGCTACCAGGAGGCTCTTGGTGGCTGAGTGCTGCAGCTGCTCCCCTTTACCAGCCCTGATGTCAGTCAATGTTCAGACAGTGGCCTGGGAAGCCTCCTGTAACGGGTATTGACAGTCTTTGCAAGATGTCTTAAGGCTTCCACAACTACTGCAGGACCTTGCCTGATATCAGAACCAGGGGGGAGAACCTGCACTACTCCTAGCATTCACATATTTCTACATGCATAGAAGGCATTGAAGGTTATTCAAAATCTAAGCTTTGGCTTCTGCTTAGTGAAGGAGTGAAATTAGTAAATCGACATATTGGGGGTAATATACTTAAATTGGAGCAGAAAGAATTTGCTCATCGTAACCAATCTGCTTCTAGCTTTAACTTGCTTAGTTAGAGGCATTTGAACAATTTCAAATGTTTTGTTGCTTTAAGTATGTATAGGTGTAGTTCTACTTCCTGTGCCTTTTGTTTGTCTTACCCTGTAAGGATGGACTCGCATGTTGTGGCTGCAGTTTGCGGTGTCATTGTGATCAGTTTCCCTATGTCCATGTGTTCACTTATCTTGCCCCTATTGGCTCAAGAGTTCACATGGGACTGTTTTGACAAGAGTTTTGACACGTCAAATCGCCGCCTATTGCTGGCAACGACACTATCCGAATCAGTGCAACGACAACTTTGTGGCGCCGCACAGATTCACAAAAGTAGTTCCTGCACTACTTTTGGTGACTTTTGAGGCGATTTGAATAGACATCTGTGAATGAACCCGCACAGATGTCTGGCGAATTGCCCTCGAAGTCGGACTGAAATGCCGGTTTGAAATCGTGCGATTTCAGCTGAACTCGCACAATTTCAAACCGGCCCTCAATGTGAGCATGGGCTTAATGTCCAATAAAATGCCTTGCCATTTCCTGTGTGGTGCACCACAAATGTGGGCTTGTTAATGTGATAAAACACATCTCTTCCCTTCATTGCTCTGCACCCTATGCATTAAGGTGAAAAGACTTCTGACAGTGACTAGAGCTGCACAATTATTATTATTATTATTATTATATAGGATTTATATAGCGCCAACAGTTTGCCCAGCACTTTACATCAGGGAAGACAGTACAGTTCAATACAATTCAATACAGGAGGAATCAGAGGGCCTCGTTAGAGCTTACAATATAGAAGGGAGGGTCAAGTGGAACAAAGGGTAGTTAGCTGTGGGGTATGATCAGATGTACTCAAATGAAAATACAGTTGTTGGTGGGAAGGATCCTCTAAAAGCTAATAGAGGATAGATAGATAGATAGATAGATAGATAGATAGATAGATAGATAGATAGATAGATAGATAGATAGATAGATAGATAGATAGATAGATAAATTGGGGCAAGGAGTTCCATAGGCTTGGAGAGGCTCTGGAAAAGTCCTGAGCATGGGAGCAGGTGATAAGAGAGCTAGAGAGCAGGAGGTCTTGAGAAGAACGATTGGGTTGGTATTAAGAGGTCATTGATGTAGCTGGGGGCAGATTTGTGGATGGCTTTGTAGGTAATTGTTAGTAGTTTGAATTTAATTTGTTGGGTGAGCAGAAGCCAGTGGAGGGATTGACAGAGAGGAGTAGCAGAGACAGAGCGGTTGGTAAGGTGGATGAGTCTGGCAGCAGCATTCATGATGGACTGAGGGGGCAGAGGTAAGCCAATGAGGAGGCAGTTGCAGTAATCGAGGTGAGATGACCAGGGCGTGAATTAAGAGTTTTGTGGTGTCATTAATCATTTAAAGTTCGCAATTTCGCAATTGGCTTGATTTTTAGTATCACCATCAGAACCAGCATGGAACGCAAATGGCCGACTGACATCAGCAACCGGAACTGACGTCAGTTGGCAATGTAATTTCATCCCATGCAATGGAATCCTAGTCTGTGCAAAATTACAAGTCCCACCACCCCGCACAGCCAACGGTCCCCCTCCCGCACTCATCGTAGTCTCACTCCTCCTGGTGGATTCCTCTCCGTAGACTCTGAGTTCTGATCTACCCGCACAACTCAGCACCTGTAGTGCCCCACCCACACTGTACACGTCATCTGTCTCGGAAAGCGCCACCTACAGGAGGAGAGTGCTAATGTTCGGGACTCGTCATCACAGGGGGAGGGAGAGGAGGGATTACTGAGAGACACAGAGGTCAATACGAGAGCTGCCTCTATCTGGTGTGCTGGAATGGTGATCTCTCTGGGGGGCTAGTGCTGAATGTGGGTTCAGGAATGTCATCCTTCGCCTTATGTCACCAACCTGGGAGCAGAATGAGAAGATCACACCCTGCAGGATGAGAGTCCCAGGGCACAGCTCAGGAGGGACAACCTCAGGATCAGGATGACAGCCTAAGGATCAGGATGACAAAAACAAGGTCACAGCTGATGGATGGAGATGGCAACCTAATAATAAGAATTTTGGCTGCAGGAGCAAGATGAAAGGTTCAGGATGGTAGCCTAAGGACTGCCATCTGCAAGGTCTGGGGCCTTAAAATAAAAATGTTTGAGAATCGTGAGAGAATCGTGATCTTTATTCTAAGCAAAAGAATTGTGATTCTCATTTTTCCCCAGAATCGTGCAGCTCTAAGGCCTCGTACACACGATCGAATTTGTCCGCTGAAAACGGTCCGATGGACCGTTTCAGCAGACATCTCCGATCGTGTGTATGGGCTAGCGAACAGATTTGTCCACCCGACAGATTTCAAAGCATGCTTTGAAATCTATCCGGTGGGAATCTGTCCGCCCGACATGTCTGCTGGTTAGTACACTTACCAGCAGACATGTCATCCCGCTCCGCCGCCGCCGAATGGATTCGGCGCATGCGCGGAAGTGTTTTACTTACTGGTGCGGTGACGTGGCGGCGTCAACGTCACCGACACGTCAGCGCGCTCTCTGCTGGGGGGGATTTTGGTTTGCTCGTGTGTACACGCGAGCAAACCAAAATCCCAGCAGACAGATTTGTTCAAATCTGTCGGACGGACAGATTTGAACAAATCTGTCCGCTCGTGTGTATGGGGCCTAACAGTGACCGACCCCTAGCCCCCCACCCCTGTTTTACTCACCTGAGCCCTTCGATCCCTCGGCGGAGGTGCGTTCTAGCCCTTTGCCCAGGGTTCTCGGCTTTTAATTGGATATATTGATTATCCATATGTGTGTGTGTGTGTATATATATATATATATATATATATATATATATATATATATATATATATATATATATATATATATATATATATAATGTGTGTGTGAAAATATATATATATATATATATATATATATATATTTTTTTTTAAAGAGACCATAGAGAACAAAATGGTGATCATTGGAATATTTGATGTCGCACAGTATTTACGCAGCAGTCTTTCAAACACAATTGTTTGGGGGGGAAAAATACATTTTCATGAATAAAATAATAAATAAAAAAAAGGGCAAAGTTAGCCCAATTTTTTTTGTACCATGTGAAAGATGTTACACAGAGTAAATGGATGCCTAACATGTCATGCTTTGAAGTTGCGCACACTCGTGGAATGGAATGGCGACAAACTACGGTACCTAAAAAAAAAAAAAAAAACTCCATAGGCAATGCTTTAAAATCTCTACAGATTACCCATTTAGAGTCAGATGAGGTCTTGCGCTAAAATGATTGCTCTCACTCCAACGATTGCGGCGATACCTCACAAGTGTGGTTTGAACACTGTTTACGTTTACGGGCGCGACTTGCATATGCAAACTGACCCAGTGTGAAAGGGGTCTAATGGTGACAGTGACAATAATAGACAGTGACAGGTACTCTTTATGGAGGGATCTGGGGCCTAAAAGACCCCAAATCCCTCCTTTGCAAAAAGCGTTTTGAAATACTAGGGATTTTTTTTTTTTTTTTAATCGGTGCCACTGGAGTAGTGATGTCATGGCAATCACTTCCAGATTACTAGATCTGGGACCCAATCGAAATCCGGTGGGAAGGGAGAGCCTTGGCCGGGGGGGGGGGGGGGGTTGGGGGGTTCCCCCCTCCCCCGCTTTTTGAGGTAACAGCCAAGTGGCTTTTAGCCCCATCGGTTGTTATCCCAAGAAAGTGAACCAATGGCTCTAAAGAAAACGGTACCGGATGATGCCTGCAGCTGCAATCCTCACCCCGGTATAACCCCATTAAGCCGAGGCCACATATTTGCGTACAGTTGGCATGAAGAGTTTAATAAGCAAGGTCTGTTTATAGAACCCCTGTTTATGAGCATAGAACTGTGATCTGGAGACCCCTCTAGCTTATATCTGGTCAGTGTTTAAAAGCAGACACAGTTCCTTATTGTGTTCTTTCTGAGGAAACCAACAAAAGAAAGGAACCCCTATCATTATATTTGGCCTGTATTTGTGCATCTGCTACAGCACAAACTCAAAAGAATTGTTGCTCTACATAAAGATAGCCTAAGCTGATAAAGATTGCCAAGACTCTGAAACTGAGCTGCAGCACGGTATCCAAGACCATGCAACCGTTTAACAGGACAGGTTCCACTCAGAAGAGGCCTCTCCATGGTCAACCAAAGAAGTTGAGTACGTTTGCTCAGCCTCATATCCAGAGGTTGTCTTTGGGAAATAGACGTATGAGTACTGTCAGCATTGCGGCAAAGGCTGAAGGGGTGGGGGGTCAGCCTCTCCGTGCTCAGGCCATACTCTGCACACTGCATCAAATTGGTCTGCATGGCTGTTATCCCAGAAGGAAGCCTCTTCTAAAGATGATGCGCAAGAAAGCCTGCAAATAGTTTGCTGACGACAAGTAGACTAAGGACATGGATTACTGGAACCATGTCCTGTGGTCTGATGAGACCACGATAAACGTATTTAGTTCAGATTGTGTCAAGCGTGTGTGGCGGCAACAAGGTAAAGCATACAAAGACAAGGGTTTCTTGCCCTACAGTGAAGCATGGTGGTGGGAGTGTCATGGTCTGGGACTGCATGAGTGCTTCCGGCACTGGGGAGCTACAGTTCATTCAGGGGACCATGAATGCCAACATGTACTGTGACATACTGAAGCAAGCAGAGCATTATCCCCCCCCCCCCCTTTCAGGGCAGTATTCCAACCGAACGACCTCAAACACACCTCCAAGACGACCACTGCCTTGCTAAAGAAGCTGAGGGTAAAGATGCTGGACTGGCAAAGCTTGTCTCCAGACCTAAAATCTATTCAGCATCTGTGGGGCATCCTCAAATGGAAGTTGGAGGAGCGCAAGGCCTAATATGCAGCAGCTCCATGATGGAGGAGTGGAAGAGGTTTCCAGTGGCAACCTGTGAAGCTCAAGAGGGTTAAGGCAGTGCTGAAAAATGACGGCCACACAAAATATTGACACTTTGGGCCCAATTTGGACATTTTCACTTAGGGGTGTACTCGGTTTTGTTGCCAGCGGTTTAGGCATTAATGGCTGTGTGTTATTTTGAGGGCACATCAAATTTACACTGTTATACAAACTGTACACTCACTACTTTACATTGTAGCAAAGTGTCATTTCTTCAGCGTTGTCACATGAAAAGATATAATAAAATATTTACAAAAATGTGAGGGGTGTACTCGCTCTTGTGAGATGCTGTATGTAGATATGTATATACTCAAGTATAGGCAGAGATAAATATTAAACAATATTTGCACAAGCCTGAAAATGTGCAGTGCTATTTTTATCTCACATTTCATTGGGAGATGGCTCTCATATTCTGAGTGACAGCTTATCACCTTTTCCTCAAGCGAGTCCCTTGTACATGATGGAGACACTGTTCAGAAATGCAGCTTTACCTCCTGTGCTGCATGTGTTTCATGGCACACTACGGCACATCGTCCTTGCTGTCTCCTGCTTGATAGAGGATGCAGACTTTCCCCTTATTGGAGGAGGATGTAGAAAACAAATAAAAATAGAAGTGCATGTTTCTAGCAAATAATTTTCTTTTGAGGTATTTTAAAAGTACAGAAGGTTATAAAAGAAAAATCGAAGCACTGCATTAAGGGGAATAAAATCCAGACACCTGTCTTGCCTGCTGCATTAGTGCTGTGTGATGCATGTCTCTGCAGCCTTCATTCCCAGAAAATTAAGCAAGAAGAGCACCCTTCCCTGTATGATAAATTATGGTTGTGAAACAAATGCTCCACTCAGCAAAACTTGCACACCCTATTATCCTGCTAGCATAGGTGTCTTATGCACACGATGTTCAGAAATGGAGCAGTCGGGCTCAGGCTGTTGTCATGGATACACTGAACCTGTCTCCCTACTCAGCTGTCAAACAGCTCTTAGACCTTACCATTCATCTATTTTTAAGGGGGTGTTTCTTTCTGTTAGGTTTGCATTGCAACTGTGGTAACATGCATACATAACCTTTTCTATTCTGGATTTTTAAAAATAAAATTTGCATCAGATTTTTGAGAGAAAAATAAATCACGAATGTAACTCGGATATCTGAAGCAGTGTTTACTGCATATAGGATGAACATTTCACCAACCTTGTTGGCTTTTATGATGGCAAATGTTATGGAAACACTGCCTTGCCAGTAGCGCAATGGATTCACTGTTACAGCAATGAAATGGTTCTTACCATACCCTCCGTTTTGAAAGAGGAAGATCTATGCACGTTCACGACTGCTATCACCAGTGCTGTTTTTATTACACAGACAACATTGAGGTTAAGAATTTAGACTCCAGTGTAGAGCTTCAAGGATGTTCACTCACCATCTTTGCATTTAAAGGCGTTCCACGTTTAATAAAAATAAAAATGTTCATGACATCTGGTTTCACTCGCAGGGGTTGCAGCATCACACAGAACAGAAAACAAAGTGCAGCCTCCTGGCTACTTTGGTCTGCTCAGACCCTCTGTCTGATTCAGCCCATACACCAACTTTCTCACAGGCGTCAGCCCTGCCAGTATACAAACATACACATCTCATTTGTGTGTATGCACCTTTGCTGATCCCTTGCAGCATGATTGTCTCCTGATGCACAGGAGGAAGCTCCAAACCTCAGTTAGCTCTCATAAAAAAAGGTCTTGTGCAAAGCTTTACAATCAGTGGGTACTGGTTACCATGTCAAATGTGGACCTAGGAATGTAGGCTTAAAGGGGTTGTAAAGGTTCGTTTTTTATTTTCTACATAGGTTCCTTTAAGCTAGTGCATTGTTGGTTCACCTTTTCCTTCAATTTTCCTAATAAATGTTTTTTTCTTTGTCTGAATTTCTCACTTCCTGTTTCTCCTCAGTAAACTTCACACCATCATCCGAACGGTGTTTAGTCAGCCAGAACAGCTTACTGAGGAGGAACAGGAAGTGAGAAATTCAGACAAGGGAAAGGTAAGTGAACCAGCAATGCACTAGCTTAAAGGAACCTATTTAGAAATAAAAAACAAACCTTTGCAACCCCTTTAATCCCACCCAAAACTCTAGAAAGCCTATAAATTGCAAGACACAGACCAGAATTTGCCAAGTTTTGAGAGAAAAAGCTTGTTTCCTAGTTGCACATACAGAATACATGTGAAAAGTAGTCGGGTACATAGGGTTGCGCAGCTGCCTTCGGGATTGCACATTGGCAAACAAGAGCTAGACGCAAAGTTCAGTATAACCCCTCCTACTCTCAGCATTTCTTTTTTTTAATCTTTTTCCCTAGGAGAATGGCTGTCTTCTCTTTTATCTGAAAGAAGGGAACCACTGCTTATGTATATACATTGAAACAAAAAAGGGAAGCACCACCTAAGTGCAATATGTCAGATACTATGTTTAGTCTCACAAGAAATGCACTTACAATGCACAGTTACAAAACAGGCTCATTGGGGTCTCAGGATGCGCGGTGCGGTCCAGTCTCGGGTCCATCTAGATCCACGGATCTGCAGGCAGGGAGAGAAATCCATCCTGTGGCCATCAGGAAACAGCCAGGTTCAGCGTGGAGGTGCAGATGACGTTACAGAGCGGGACTAGGGAGAGCACCTGAAGGAAGGTGAGACTAGAAACAGGCAAAGTAGGCCTGTAGAAGGAGCCTGTCTCCAAGCGCCTAGCCTGTTGTTTCTAGTCGCACCTTCCTGAACCTGGCTGTTTCCTGGTGGCCAGGATGGTTTTCTCTCCCTGCCTGCAGATCCATGGATCTAGATGGACCTGAGACTGGACCGCACCACGCATCATGAGACCCTGATGAGCCTGTTTTGTAATTGTGTATTGTAAGTGCATTTCATTTGAGATTAAACCATGTATCTGACATATTGCACTTAGGTGGCGCTTCCCTTTTTTGTTTCCTTGTCTCCTAACAGAGTTGGCTTTTCTCTGAGGACAGCTGCCGCCCACCATCTTCCCATCTCCTTCCTTTTTAGGACTGGTCATTTTGCACCACTATATGGACTATAAAACTGTGACTGTTTTCTAGACATATACATTGCCCGCTTTTTAAGTGTTCGGTAGTACCAGTGTTTGCGCTAACAGTTTATTTCAAATTTCTATGTATATACATTGCTTATTGGGAACCCCTTAGCAATATTATGACTGATCATAAGCATAAAGGGGATAGTCCTGTGGGCTTTTGCTGCTTACGCTGTGCTAACAGTTTCGTGGGTGGGGGTTTGGTGTCCACCCCCTAAGAATCTTGACACCCATAGTCCAGACCTCTTTTCATTGCCTATGTGATTACCCTCCTTTTTAACCCCTTCAAGGGTGGCTCCCCCTCCTCCCTATTCAGAGAAGTTTTTGCCATTACATCTGAATTTATGGGGAAAATTTCAGCCATATTGTCTGACTCAGAAGGCATTTTGCGTGTCTGGAGCAGCCTGCATCAGCTGAGCCTGAAGTCACCAGCCTGCATTATTTAAAAAGTCATTGGCCTGACAAAAATTTCTCATGTGCACTCACTTTCACTCCTGAAGAAGTCACGAGAATACGAATACGCGTACGATGTATTAAAGAGTCCACCAAGAGGTACCGGAGGTGACGTCGGCGAACGCACTTTCTCATTTACATGCCTGATTTTATTATAGTTATGCGAGTACCTTAGTGTATTTTTTATATATATATATATATATATATATATATATATATATATTTACAATACTGCACTATTGGCACTTTATCTCCCTGTTTTTCATGTGCTTTACAGGTGCTATTTTTAGCCCAAAAGCGCCTGAAATGCCTCCGTGTAAAAGTGTTTTGCTGTTTGCCCGCAACATACCCAATTTGTCACTCTTCCCCTAGTCTTTCTACTGCAGCTTAAATTTTCTCCAAGGTGCTAGCCCCAGTCCCCAAATCCTTGCCCCTGTGGTGGGATAGCTGCCCGATCTTTTACTTAGAAAATTGTTGACTCAAGCTCTGCCAATAGACGGTCCAGACCCTGCAGAGACTCGGATGGATTCTGAACCTCCAGAAGCAAAACCTGGAGTCATTTCATTGACTGGAGTATCTGGTTCAGATCCTGGAGATGTCCCTTACCCAACCTTTTCATCCCTCAGGACAAAATGGTGGGTTTAGTGTTAGGAGCCAAGGAAGTCCTTTCTCCCACTTGTCTGAAAGGTCCTTGGATAAGATACCAGCCTGTTGAAATGGGGAGGAGTTCTGAATGCCCTCTTCTCAGTACAGGGGAATTGGAGGAAGGTCATCTATCAATCAATATCCTGGCACTTAAAGATTTGGTTGTCCCTGCAATGGTGGATTTCTCGACTTCAAGATCATGCAACCTGGATTCAGTCGAACAATGATGCAGCAAGGGGAACCAGAAGTCTTACAACATAAAGGAAATCTGATCAGATTCTTTCTTGACCATATATTTACATTCTTGACATGGACAATTGGCAGGCAGTGGTTAACATTTGGGCTCCAGAGACTGGTCTCTTCACCCCAGAGTTTTTTAAGGGTTGATGATGCCGGTGGGGCCGGGGGGGCACCAGATGTGGAACTTCTGGCTTCCAAGTTTAACAGCAAACTTGCCAGATTTGTCTCCAGTTTTTGTGATTTATCTAGCTTGTGTTTGCTGTGGGATCTGTTCAACCTGATTTATGCCTTTCCATTTCTAACGTTCCTCTTTCGTCCACTCCACAGAATTGCCATGAAGGTTGTTTCAGTGATATCCATTGCCCCAAACTAGCCCAGGAAGACAAGGTACTCTGACCTCATTAGATTCCTATCAGGGCCTTTGTGGGCCCTTCCAATTCATCTGTCTGTCAGGTCTGCCAGGAGATTACAACCATCCCTCTGCTTTCCTGACTGGTAGTCTTGTAATCCTGGTATTGGGTGGAGGGATGGCTGAGATCCTGCAGCCAGCAAATAAGGAACCGCAAAGGAAGGTGCAGATGGCCTAACCACAACCCCCAGCAACAACTCAGTAGGCTGAAGATAGGAACCCAGGAGGGAAAAAGACAATCCAAGTAATGCCGTCAGAACAAGCCAGGTAGGATCGGCAGAAAGGTAAGCCAGGTCCAAGGGATAATCCAGGAATCGTAGCCGAGAACAAGCATGTGCCGCGCTATATAAGTTTTCATTCATTCATTCATTCAATGCGGGGTCGGCAACAAGACAAGCAAAAGTACAAGGGATAATCTGAGAATCAAAATCAAGAACGAGCCAAGTCAGTAACCAAATTTAAGAGAATCCATAAACAGGAACCTATGCTAAGGCACGGACAGGACGGGGAAGTGGGAATATATGGGGACACCAATGAGAAGACTGCTGACAGCTGGTCCCAGGGTGGAGCAAACATCCCCACCAGTGAAAAAGAACATAACTAGGATGCTAAAATAAAACCAGTTCACTGGTGGTTCAGGACATGGGAAAACAGTCTATGAACACTGTGACAATAATGTGACACTGTCTTCTGTCCCCAAGGACTAATTTGCGTCTCTTTAGCGAAGGACTTCAAGCTGGATGTAACGCACATTGTTCTTCTGGTGTTCTCCTGGCAGACCTGACAGACAGATGAATTGGGAGGGCCCACAGAGGCTCTGATAGGAATATGAGGTCAGAGTACCTTGTCTTCCTGGGCTAGTTTGGGGCAATGGATATCACTGAAACAACATTCAGAGCTGACCCTTTGCCTGAGTCAGAAGTGGGGCTACCTCCCTTAGAAGAGGTTGACATGGAAAACTTGGAGGAGGACCCATAAACACTATATGAGGAGGCCGCAGAAAAATAGTATTTTTTTTAGACGGCTTACCTGTAAAATCCTTTTCTTGGAGTACATCACGGGACACAGAGTGGCAATCCATTACTATGTGGGTTATAGAGTACCTTTAGGTGTGGACACTGGTGTAATTAACTACACAGGAAGTTCCCTCCCTATATAACCCCTCCCATACTGGGAGCTCCTCAGTTTTTGTAGCAAAGCAATAAGTGTCCCAATATCCCCAAACAAGAGGGGCAGGAGCTCTGTGTCCCGTGATGTACTCCAAGAAAAGGATTTTACAGTTAAGCTGTCATAAAAAATCCTATTTTCTTATCGTACATCACGGGACACAGAGCGGCAATCCATTACTATGTGGGAATGTCCGAAAGCAATGCTTACTGAGGGGAGGGACTCACAAACAATGCAGGCCGCCATCAAACAACGCAGGCCGCCATCAGACGTGAGGATCTATAATGCTGCTTGCCACATACTGCGCCAAAAAGCTGCATCCTTTTGCCCTCCTATGTACATCCGACAAGAATCAGTGAACCTAAGCACAGACGCCAAGTTGCGGCCCTGAAAACCTGCGTCATAAAGGCTTGGTAAAGCATTGCGCATAAAGCGCTTACTACCCTGGTACGGAGCACCCCCACCAAGACACAGGGGGAGTCCCACTCTCTGAACCACAAGCCTGAATAATACCCTGATGAATCAACCTTGAAAATAGTTGATTTTAGGCGCTGCCTGCCCCTTCCTGGGGCCTCCTGGTAGCGCAACAACAACATCAGCTTTCCGTATCCAAGCATCTGCTTCAGATAGGCCTTGACCCTTCTACTCCAAGGAGAGAGAGTGTGTAACCATTTTAATAGCTGAACTGAACACTGCCTGCCCACATCTATGGTCTTTTGGCAGCACAATAAAAAACTTCAGCTTTCTATATCTGAACCTTCAGATAGATATCTTAACTGCTCTCATCTCTACTGAGAGAAAGCAATAACCTTTCCTTCCGAAAACAAGGCTTTGAAAAAAGGGGAAGGCAAGAATATCTAGATTTAAATGAACACTAGACCCCTCTAGTAAATAAGGCTGGGTGAGGATTAACATCACCCTACTTGTAAGAATAAGTAAGTCTGGATTTATACCAAGAAGTTGCCAACACTGAAACTCTCTTGGGGGCTATCACAACCAAGAACACCCATTCCCTTGTTAAAGGCTGAAGGAACTATGGTGCATCGGCCCACGGAGCTGACCCTGTAAGCCGACAAAACCAGAGCCAATCCTCGAGCACAAGGGCGACTAAACTGGTGGACTTATGTACGTCACCCCTTGTATAATGGCTCGGAACACAGAGTGTGAAGCAAGCGACCTTTGGAAGCAAGGCCGAGATCGGATCCTTGATGTAATTTAAGGTTCGCTCTGTCTCCTTTCTAAATGCAGGAATTTTATCTTTGACAAATTTCCAAGGATGCCACCATCTGTTTCATACCAGGAACATGGGCTTTCCAGATCCTAGGATACCTGGTCCTGGAGGCCAGCTTTCCTGTATGAATCAAGGAAGCGCCGCCGATTCTAGAAGCCCCGATCCTGAAGAATGTGGGCTAAAATAGCCAGACCATTAATTAACCTGTTGCAAGACAGGATGTAATACCCCCTTCGAAGTAGGCTTGGACAAGATGTAAGGCACCGTGGGTCCTCTACTACCACCCCTACTGTCCCTGCACAGAAAAGGTTGTCAGGGCTATGCCGGAGTAATCAGGCCAGCTTCCGTCCTCCTCTAATGTTGCATAGAAGCCACAAACGCCGCGGCACTGGTTGGAGAGACACAACCAGTGACCACTGGTCCCACAAGATTACTAATACATCTGCTCCGCATGCGGGTGGATCCCTTGTCCTCGACCCCAAACTGTTCAATTTCTTGTTGAGCCTGGACGCCAATACCTCTTATGTACAGGGTACTACTTCTGTGGCCCTTGGTCAGGAAAACAGTCGGGGTGTAGAGGTCATACTCCCGGAGGCACTTGTTGACGGCTCCAGCGAATCGCCTGCCAATTCTGCATCTCATGAAATGATGAATGTCAATAGGCAAGACACAAGCTCCTTCTTAGTAAATTAAGAAAAATAACTTAATATGGTATAGTCTGATTGAACTCTGACCGAACCAACCAGCCACCTGAACGTTCAGCCCCTAAGCCAGATGCTCCCTCGGTAGCTCTAGCTGACAGATACGGCTCCCTTGGAGCTTGACTACTTCCCCTGGGCCATGGTCTCTTCCTGACCTGGCAAACCTTTTAGTTAAGAACCACCAAGAGGAATTCCAGCATATCTCTGGGACCGGGTTCTTTGGATAATGCTAGGTCAAGATCCACTCTTTCTAGGCCGACACAATACTGTTTATAACAGCCCTGAATAAAAGTTAGTATAGGGAACTGTCTTGAATGAAGCCAGCATCTTCCCTAGTGCCTTAAGCACTCCTTGTGCAAAACATACCCAGCTTCTTGTCAAATGAAGAATGTATCTTTAGACTGGAATCCTAACTTAGGAGATCCAGATACTTGACCATGCTGGACACCCTTAGGTCCAGCCATGCTGCTGACTGGTCCATCAGCAGGAGTCTGCTTTGGTATGCCATTACTGCTATACCCTAGGTCTACAGACCTGCTAGAGGCGGGCCCTAGCACCCTGACAACCCAGGCACGGAGGCTAATCCAAAGGGGCAAGACCACCAACTGGAGATGGTGCTGTTCCCCTGCGAAACGCAGACAACCTCTGCAGCCCCAAGTAAATAAACACATATGCAACTGGCTCCCCATATGTGTATGTGGCAAGTGTTAAAGCCATATGCCTCAATGGAGGCGTGTGTACATGGCAGTGTGTGTTCATGGAAACATGAAATCATATAAATATGTCTCACACCCAACATGCATATAGCATGTGTGTTCTGGAACGAGCATCTTTTCAAGCAAGCATGCACTATAAACGTGTCATGCAACAATGTGCAACATGAACCCATGCAGACACGTATCTCTATGCAAACACAAGGCATCCTGTATTGCATAACTAAGCCGCCATGTGCAACTTTAAAGTAACCATGCATGCGATTCAGCATCTTCCATGCGATCAACATCTTATGCATTTTAAGCACTACTGTGCGGACCAGAACCCTTGTGAGACCAAGGACTCTTGTGTAACCAGGCACCCCTGTGCGTTACAGCCTTCTTATGCACCCAAGCATCTTAATGCGACTTTAGGCATTTCTGTGAAACAAGCCTCTCTATGTGATCAAGTATCCCTGGGTAATCCAGGACTCTGTTGATCCAACATCCATGTGTGATCCAGCTTCTTTTTGCATTCAAGCATCTTTAAGCGATCCTTTTAGGCCTTGGGTGATCGGGTAATCATGTGTGATTCAGCATTTTTATGCCCTCAGGCCTCTTTAATGTGATTCTAGGCATTTCTGTGGGAACAAGCCTCCTCGCGTAACCAAATATCCTTGGGGAATCAAGGACTTGGGAGATCAGGTAATCCTGTGTGATTCAACATTTTTATGCATACAAGTGTCCTTTATGTGATTCAGCATTTTTATGCCCACAAGCAACTTTATGCGACTATAGGTACTTTTGTGGAAACAAGCCTATTTATGTGACCAAACATCCTTGGGTAATCCAGGACGCTGATGATCAGGTAATCATGTGTGATCCAGCATCTTTTTTGCATACAAGCAACTTTTATGCGATTTTAGGCATTTCTGTGGAAGCAAACCTCTTTTGTGTAACCAAACATCCTTGGGGAAACAAGGACTTGGGTGATCAGGTAATCATGTGTGATTCAGGATTTTTATGCCTACAAACGTCTTTATGCAATTCAGCATTTTTATGCATACAAGCATCTTTTATGCGACCTTAGGCATTTTTGTGGAGACAAGCCCTTCTGTGTGACCAAATATCCTTGGGTAATCCAGGATTTGGGTGATCAGGTAACCACGTGTGATACAGTATGTTTACACATACAAACATGCAGCACCATACAGACAGAAACATGTATGCTTATGCGATTCACAATAGAAACTACTCTGTTACTTGTTTTTATCCCACATGCATTCCATTATGCAACCTGCGGACTGGTAAAGAGGAAATCATCCTCTGCAGATGTGCGTTTCCTCAATTAAGAGACGTTAGCAATGTAAGCCCGCAATTGTGCATCCCTCCGATGTATTTGGTTAGCCTGAAGCTGACACCAGGCTAAGGACCATATGGAGGTCTTACTAGCCACCTAGGAAAACCTCTCTTTACACTCCAAGGAGAAGATAGAGGCTTAGGCCGACTAGACCGAGGGAAGATATATGCAGCATGAATCTCTGAAAATACTGCAAGTGCAAACAGAACCTGTAGGGCTTTTGATAGCTTCTCCTTGCTAGGCTGCAGCTCCTGGCTCCTGTCCTCTGACAATGAAGCTTTATCCCCAGGCTTATAATCCCTTTATTTTAGGATTAAAGCAGGAAAAAAGGGGCACACCCTTTTTTTTTTTCCTTCTTGCGAGGATGCTGCGAACCTAGCAGTTAACCTCTTGCAGAACAACAAATGTGATGCAAAAAACAAACACATGCAAACGACCTTGGACCGCAAATCTTCTTTCTCCTTTGGACTTGTAGTTGGCTTTCGGTATCTGGAGTAGATTTTGATTGGTGGATCGCAGAATGCGATTGGGATTATGAGCTTTTATTTTTTCGCATAGATAATGGGGAACATTACTGGAAATGTCAGCCGTAGAGGGACTGGGTATTGCTCAACCAACACCAAGTGACATCATTCCACTCATTTGTGTGTCTTTCTGCCATCTCTAGCATTGATCCAGGGATGCTCATACTTAAAGGTGGCTATGGTTATGATCATTGATGCCGGATGTGAACTGGTGCACTGGATGTTACACGTACACTATATTTGTGAGGAATTATTTTAATAAATTGTGATCCCTTTTGATACTGCACCATGATGGTCTCTCCATTTTTTTCATGCATTTATAGTGATTTGGAGTCTCATCATTTGAGCAATATATTACATAATATAAGTGGGTGTGAAGATAGCTGTGGAATATGACCCATTTACTGGGACAAGCGTTTTTAGACCTTACCTTTTGTGTAGGTCTAACTTTGAGGTAAGGGGCCACAGCGAGAGGTGGTGGTACACCGTGGTGCAAGATATTGTTTGGAGCACTTTCTTAACGCAAAATTATTTTTTATATTTAGTTTTGGAGCACTTTCGCCACACAAGATTATTTTAGTATGTATAAATTAAAAAGCACAACGGACACTTATTGGGAGCTTGTTTGTTTATTTTTTATTTATTTTTTTCAAATGTATATTTTCTCACATGTATGTGGACTACTTGCACTTTATAACTTGCTAAAGCCTTATTTGAATTATGTATATTGGTTTTTATATTTCTTACAGGAATACACCCTTGTGTTTTTTATTGTGGTTGCGCTGTACTTTAGTTTTGATTACTAAAATTTATGTTTGAAAGACTACTGCACAAATATGGTGGGACATAAAAAATTCTCTAGAGCCTCTGCTTAAAAATATATAATGTTTGGGTGTTCATTTTCTTGCAAACAAAAGCTGAATTTTGCATATATAAGGGAAATGTCTTTGCCTGGAAGTCAACATGCATCAATGTGTTTTTTTTCCATGTTTACTGTGTTATACACCTGTTATTTGGTAAACCCCAATCAGAATTTGACATGAATATTTTTTTTTTTTTTTTAGTAATGTCTTTCTTCTGATCACTCACCCTTAAAGTGTAACTTTAGCTTAAAAAAAAAATATGCAGAGGAGACATGCTTTGTCTCTTCTGCATTAAAGTTACTTACCTTTCTGCCCGCACCTGTACAGTGAGCTACGCGGGAGTGATATCATCCCCGCCCAGTCAATTAAGGTGGCTGGCAATCGAGAACCGGAAGCCGACCACCTAAAATGTCAGTGGTCTGTGGGGACCAGCGGGAAGCTGAATCGCTGGATCCAAGGTGAGTATAGTTCCACTTCACTTTCAGTCCAACTCAATTCTGACATTTCTCTTATACATGTCAAATATAGCATTTTTTTTTTTCAAAAAAATTACTTGGAGCTCCCAAAAATGGCAGTTTTTGAAAAAAAAATCCTCTTAAATGCATTTTAGGGCACACAAACACAAAATAATATTGTTTATAAACTCAATTTTTTGGTAAAATATAAAAGATATCATGGTACCTAAATATCTTCAAAAGCAACACTTTGAAAGCTTTTACAGGTTACCAGTTTAGAGGTAAATGTGCCTCTGTTGCTAGAATTATTGCTCTCTATTTGTGACGATACCTCACATGTGTGGTGCAGTCATCATCTACATATGAATGCGGGACCTAAGTGTGCGTTTGAGCATGGCGTTATGGGGCACTTTATGAAACATCTCTTGTAATAGTATGGGCAGTGACAGGTACTCTATTAAGAGATCTGGGGTCCATTAGACGCCTGATCTCTCCTCTACTCTCAAAAGCATATGATCAAATTGAAATCTGTTTGATCAGATAACTGCTAGTAAACAACCAAAACCAGAAGTGATTCAATACAAGTCTCTTCCATCTTCGTTCATCAGAGGAGGGGAAGGAATTGATGTCCTAAGGATGGCAAATGGTTAAAGTGGAACTTCACTCTCTCAATCAACATTGACTATTTTTAACCGCTTCAATACTTGCCACTGTTACCCCCTTCCTGCCCAGGACAATTTTCAGATTTTAGTGCTGTCACAATTTGAATGACAGTTGCACGGTCATGCAATGCTGTACCCATATCAAATATTTATAATTGTTTTCACACAAATGGAGCTTTCCTATGGTTGATCACTGCTGGGTTTTTTTCTTTGTTTGTCAGATTTTTTTTTAAATAAGTAATTTTTTTCCTTCACTGATGTGCGCTTTTGAGGCGTCACTGTTAGGTGGCTCTTATGGGCAATGATGACATAGATGGGCATCATTGATGGGCACAGATTGACATTACAGATGGTCACTGACTGGCATCACTGCTAGGTCTGCATTGATATTCAGTGTCCTGATTATCTGTACAGGTCTCCCCTGCGAGGAGATGCCTTTGATTGGCTCTTCTCACACTCTCTGTGTGGGGAGAGGTGAGCCGGCTACTGTCACTTCTGTGTTTACATGTGATCGGCTGTGATTAGACACCGCTGATCACATGGATAAGGAGCCACATCATCGGCTCTTTACCGTCATCGTGGTTGCGCCGTGTCCCAGACAAAAGCAGTGAGACTGCCATAGCCTCTTTCCAGAATGAGAGGGGGAGGTGGTTAATCCTTATGCTGCTAGCATTGGTAGATAGGAAAAAAATTAAATCATATTTACTTATTTTAAACTGTTTTTTTCTTCTTGCATTTCTTTAGGTACCTTCTGGTTTTCAGGCCTAGACAAATGATGTAATGCATGCCAGGAGTCTTCAGGAAGGGAGGAGTGGTTTTCTCAGTTGAGCACACCCTCCTGCCTGCCTGCATGCTTGAGCTAAGGGCAGATGTATTTAAGGAAGTCTTGAATCATTTTCAGCCACAGGCATAAATGCTAGTGGGTGATTTTCAAACTGAATTCTCAGCAAAATAAAGCATGGAGACATGGATGGATGTGTGGCTTCGCTTTGAATATTAAAATGAATCAAATGGCAGTTTTAGTGCTCAGATGCAGTGTAGTTCCCGCTTTAAGCCTTAGTTTTGTAGAGCATCCGGTTTATGATTTTCTTTCATACCACTGCCTTCTCAGCTGTGCGTCTTAGAAATTCTTTCTGCGTTACCATTGACCTCAGAGTCGCATTCCTTACCCGGTCAATGAGTTTTAGTAGTCTGCCGTTCATATGCCATATTTCTGTATGCAGCGATGTAAAAGTGCTCTCGGAATGTTTAAAGGGTAAGTTCACCTTTACAGAAAATCTGTAAGGTGAACTTGCACTGTACGACCTCCCGCCTCCGATGTACCTGAAGCTGGCGATCACCCGCTAGGAGACATCGGGTCGCCGCTTTACCGGTCTGGGGATTTGAAATCCCTGTGGCTTAATCTCTCAAACCTACCTTGCAAAAGTATGTACAGTATAGGAGGCATTCTAATTCTAAACCCGCCTAGCCCGTCCTGTTAGCGCTGAAGAAGAAGAGAGAAAGCCGCAAGGATTTCAAATCCCCAACCCGATGTCTCCTAGCAGGTGATCACCGTCTTCATGTACAGCGGGACCTGGGAGGCTGGGGAAGGGCTCCAGTGTAAGTTCACTTTACAGTTTTTCTGGAAACGTGAACTTGCACTTTAAAGTTGTTTTTTTCACTACTTATTTGTGCTTTTCCAGAACCTGTTTTCATAGTTCCCTGTTTCTCATAAAGCCGATTTGTTTTATATCTTTTGTCTCGCAAGTTCCAGGGCCTTCTAGAAACTGGGTGTATTTGATGTTTCTTTTGCACATAGTTGGCCTTCATTCTTAGAAATATGTTAATTCTGAAGGTAAAATTGGTTGTAATATTGCTTATATATAGGGGTTTTACAAGCAAGGTGGTGATAAATTCTGTGTAGCTTTTTTTTCCACCTTGATATTATGAACTCTTTTGTGTAGATCAGTGACATGGGGGTTGATTTACTAAAGGCAAAAAGACTGTGCGCTTTGGAAAGTGCAGTTGCACTTTGCAAGAGCAGTTGTTCCAGAGCTTAGTAAATGAGCAGAAGCTCTGCTGACTTTCATCAACCAATCATGTGCAAGCAAAAATTCAGTTTTTTTAATTTTCCTTGCATGCGATTGGGTATTCTTTGCAAAGTGAAGCCTTACCTCATTTACTAACCTCTGGTGCAATTGCACTTTCCAAGGTGCACAGTCTATTTGCCTTTAGTAAATC
Source organism: Rana kukunoris (assembly GCA_029574335.1). NCBI lineage: Eukaryota > Metazoa > Chordata > Amphibia > Anura > Ranidae > Rana > Rana kukunoris. Next base: position 176,865,039 of record CM056049.1, read on the forward strand.
AACCACATAGTCTCAATCAAATCTGATTTAATTATAGATTGCAATGCCACAATCGTGAAAAAGTAAAATGTGGTGTTATACAAAGTACTGTTAATATACTGGTAGTGACAAAATAATAATTTTTTATTTTTTTTTGCTCACAGGCAAAGATGGCTGCAGCGGATGAAAGGAGATTTCAACAGCAGATCATAGCCCAACAAAAGAAAGACTTAACATCGTTCTTAGAAAGTCAGAAAAAGCAGTACAAGATTTGCAAGGAAAAGATTAAAGAGGCATGTGCAGTACTAACCTGACTCTGGGAAGCTTCACCAGAATCTCTAAGAAAAAAAAGTGGTTACTTTCTTCCAGATTTGCCCTAAATCAGCAAGACCGACGGTGTGAAATATCACATATTGAGTTCTTGTGAATTTTCAGCTGTTATAGGCTGCTTCTGTTTGAGGTTTATGTTGTCTCATTGGGAAAATGTTATATGTAAGCTATTTAGAGTTAAAGTGTTACAATTTGGTTAGGCAATCATTTTTTTATTATTATAATAAACATTTTATACTCGCCTGATCTGTGCAATGGTTTTGCACAGAGCAGCCCCGAACCTCTTCTTTTTGGGGTGACCACTGGTGATCTTGGCTCCTCCTTTTCTCCATGTCCCCTTAAAGGCAAGTCGCTTGCTATGGGGGCACATAGTGCGTGCTCACTCCTGAGTTGTGTGTCTATAGAGCTGCACTCCATAGAGACACAGCATGGCTTAACCAATGGCTCCTGCTGCTGTCCAAAGTTGTGTGAAGAGGAAGAGATGAGAGAAGAGATGCAGCCACGTACAGAGCTAGATTGATTTAGGTCTCATGTAAGTATTTAGGGAAGTGGGGGAGGACAGGAATCTGTTAAAAAAAAAAAAAAAAAAAAAGTTTACCTTTTAATGCAAATAATGCATTAAGGTAAAAACAAAATTTGGCTTTAGAAACACTTTAAGAGCAGACACTGAAAAAAGTGCCCACTGACTCCACCCCTTGCACATGCTCATTTGCGCCCACTGTCTGCTCTTAATTAAATTGTGCACTGGTTGCTAAGCAATCACACAGCTGCAGGGGCTTTCATTTGCTTAGCAACCAGTGCAAAATGTAATTTATAGCTGATAGTGGATGCTACTGACCATGTGGGTGGAGGAGCTGCCACTTTTTTCAGTGAGCCTTTTTCTGAATCCATGACCTATAGATTGACTAGTTACAGATGAACTTCCTGCTATCAGGCACATCTCACCCTCCTTTAATATTGTTTTTTGTTTTGTTTACCTTATGATTAGTTTATTGCTGGGCTGGGCAATATATGGGAATGTTTGACATATCAGAAATAGTTGTTGATTTTATTTAGTTTTGATTTCTTTGCATGCACTGAAGCTGGGGGTGGTTTGTGTTGTGGGGAAATGTATCTCCTTAGTTTCTGGTGCTCTTTGACAGAAGGCAGGAGTGTTTTAAGTTGTGTCACCTTTTGCCAGAGGTAAGAGCTGATTACAGCTGCAAGATGTTGCACTGCATGTTATTGGACTAATAAATTGCTCACTTTTTAGCATGTGCTGCTGATCCCTATGATTTCTGGAATAAGAACAATGGCATCATTGTGCATCAATGCAGTGCTCAATTAGAAGGTTAAGAATCTATTTGAAGTGCACCAGACTCTTCCCAATTCATACTGCCTGCTGCATTCTCATGACTAATTCTTAGGGCTATAAGAAAGTGGATTGAATTAAGCTGGTTGTCATTCAATCTGGAAGAGGAACTGTGCCAAATTGTTTTCAAATGAGCAAGAGAGTCTAAAGCCAGCCTTATATGGATCGAAATTCATCCGGTTCAGCAGGGACCAGCCAAGATTCGATCCATTATTGGGCAGGCTGATTGTACTGAGGTTGATCCATCCGATTAACTTTGTTACAACCAGCCTGTCAGATGTTTTACATGCAATAGCTGCTAGCGGTTATCATTGCGTTCTAATGGGCGGAGGGCTCCCAATGCCCCCTCCACTGAAAGAACACCATAGTGCTGCAGGAGGCATTGACTGTGTTGATGGTGGAATCAAGCGATTTTCTTTCCTTCCATTCATGGTGGAAGGAAAGAAAATCAAATCGTCTACAGGTTGCCTAAGATTATCAATAAGCATCCATGTGAAACCTAGCAATGTTTTAGATTTTGGACATCCTTTGTGATAGGGTTGTCCCGATACCACTTTTTTAAGACCGAGTATAAGTACCGATACTTTTTTCCCAGGTACTCGACGATACCGATACTTTTTTTTTTCAATGTCATGTGACAGTTTGACAGATGGTGACTGATAGGTGGCAGTGACAGGTGGCTGGCACTGATAGGCGGCACTTGTGAGCACTGACTGGTGACTGGCACTGATGGGCACTAATAGGTGGCACTGACAGATGGCTGGCACTGACAGGTGGCACTTGTGGGCACTGGTATCTGGCACTGATTGCACTGATAGGTGGCACTTGTGGGCACTGACAGGTGGATTGCACTGAAATTTTGCGAAAAATTACGCAGAATTTATAAAAAAATAAAAAACTATGCTGCAACGCCCATCTTAGTACACCCTGCACTCGGCTGCAGTAAGCAGCAACAGACACCTTGTTGCACCCAGCCCATATAGCTCAGGCTGGGTGTAACAAGATGTCTGCTGCTGCTTACTGCAGCCGAGTGCAGGATGTACCAAGATGGGCGTAGGGACGTTCAGCCGCTGACGGCGACCGAATGTGACGGCACCGTTCACTGATCCTGATGCGGCTGCGCCCTACACCCCTGCCAGCTTACCAAGTTCCACTGCAGGTGAGGACTCGCTCTTTGACCACTGACTCTGTCCACTGACTGTTCCCGCCCTCTTCAACCAGAATCCGCCCGCACTCTGCCCACCCCCTCTCCAGCCTAACTCCGTCTGCACTCTCTGTTCACAGACTCTGTCCGCCCTTTTCAGCCAAACTCCGCCACACTCCCCCGCCCTCCCCAGCCACTGACTCCTCCCGCCCTCTCCGACCACTCTACCCTAAAAAAAAAAAATCGTGAAGCAGCAGGAGCAAGTACTCACGCAAATGCTCAGTATCGGTCCTAGTATCGGGACAACCCTACTTTGTGGTAATTAAGCCATCTTAATTATACAATACAAGTATTCAAAGATCACTAGTTATAGGCCTCTACCTTCAGGTGATTGGACACTGGCAAGCTTTTTAGGGACATGCCTCTGCTATAACCATACCCAAATCTGTGATTCTTTTGTATTGTGCTAGTTTCTCATGGACTACTTCTCCTTTATAGAGAAATCACTCTTGGCTTATTTTAATTAAAAATGTCTCTTTATTTTATTTTCAAATTCTTCAATCAACTTATCACTTCCTTTTAATCCCACAAATGAAAGCCATACATTCAGATTGGTGCAACCTAGGTAAACCATGGGAGTCATATCCAGACTCAACTCAGTGTTTTTTTTTTGGACACTGGATCCTGCATGGACCTTAACACTTAATGCAGTGCATACAGTCAGCTACAGGGTGCTATTACAGGCCCAGGGCCATGGCCCATCCCTATGGAAGCCAGGCCCTAAAGACCCATTCAGGGTTTTTTATATACAGTCCAGTGTCATAGACAAGTAAGACAGTGTCACCTTGTATGCTTCAGACTATTACTGTTAAATACCTGGGCTGTATTTGATTTCACTATGGTGTAAATTTTTCAAATTTGGCACTAAAATGCAACCACTGAGAGCTTAGTCTTTGGTGTTTGACCTGGTGTTAAATCACACCACAGATCGCACATTTTTCACCACTTCCTCCTAGAGCCCTTAAAAGGTAATCAGGCACTTCCTCCCACCCTTTTGATATGGGGGTTCACCACAGGGTGATCTACAACCTGGGCTGCTGTATTCGAACTCTGGACACACCTTCTCTATATTTGGCACCCTACTCCATGAGTACCTCACATGGGAAAACCTTCACACAGCTTTGGTAGAATCAGGCAAAAGGGAGCCATTGCAAAACCACAGGTGAACATTTACTCTGTTGAAGGTCCACACAACACTGAATCTGTCATGAGCTCCTTGCACTAAAGTAAGAACTGGCTCTAATTTGCAAATGGTCTTTGCATGCAATTCTAACTCGATTTCAAAGACAAATACTGATTTTTCTGAATCTGTCACGGTTCCTCAGATAATAGCCTTAATCGACCCCCTTTGCCCAGGGCTCAAAAATGCCACGCCTTTTCTACTCCCATTTCTCTACCAGAGTCGGATCCCGATATGTTTGCCAACAAGGCAGACACAGAAGGGGAGGAATGAGGACATTAAGTCAGTATTGGAGGAACCTGATAAAAATGTGCTTGTTAATGTGAAACTCCTCACTGCTGCTATCCACAAAAGCCTTGGCATTGTGTTGCAACTTCATTATCCGTCTCCTCTGGGTACAAAGAGACCTGCAAAAACTTGCAAAACATTCCTGTTGATGAACAGATGGTGTGCAATCTATGAGGATTGGGTCACTCCAGAAAGCATTTTTACACATCCCAAAATCTTTTTCAAACTCTAGCCAGTGGAAAAATAAGTGACCTGTTCCTGTAATTGGTCCTGACGTCTCAGTTTTAAACATCTCACTGCACCTATGAAAGATGTTCCCCCTTTCAAAGATTCTGCAGATAGAAAGTTTGAGATGCTCTTAAAGACTCACTTTACACTTGCAGGCCCAGCCTGGCAGCCAGCTCTCACTGCAATTTCAGTATGTCAGACTGCAGCTAACTGGATAAAGGCCATAAACAACCAACATGACCCTGTTTTCCAGGATTATACTTTAACAGCACAATAACAGCAAGGAATAGGGGGGACTGTTATAGTTTGGTTCTTTCTGGGTCACAGATGTCCCAGACCTGTGGCTTCAATCGTGATTTCAAAGGGTTACAAAATAGAGTTCAAAACCGTTCAGATTTGCAGAATGCCCTGAACCATCTATTGTCCCAGCAGCAGTTGTGCCATTACCTCCACAAGACTACTTCAAAGGATTCAATTCATACCTGTTTATGGTACAAATATGTAACCAATGCCTTCAAATTCCAGAAATCTGCAAGGTTGGTAATTTTCTATCTGAGCCCAGGGGCCATCCAAGGTGCCCATCTGTATGTGCTTCGCAGTAGCCAACAATAACTTTCAAGGCATCCAGGCCAACAGGCAGCCTTCTCCTAAATGATTAATCTCCCATTCAACTGTCAGCAAAGGTCAACAGGACAATTCAGATGCTCCACGCTTACGGTTCTGTGATCCATTAAAAAAACTTCTCTCCAGAGTTCTCTTTGCCTGGAGCAAAGGTTTTCTTTCCAAAAAAGAAATTTCTTTGTCTCAGAACCCACGCTTGAGAATTAGGATCAAAGTGACATCCTAAAATGAACTTCTTCATGTGAGTTTCAGATCTCATGGTATCCTCTTTTTGAGGCTATAACATTTGCCCATTTTCATTCAAGAGCTATTATCTACAACATCTTGTCAAACTGATAGCGGTATACTCCTTATCTTGACATACCCATGCTCTTGTTCAGCTAAGCAAGGGACTCCTTATGTTGGTGGAATTCATGCTAAGCCTTGCAGACTATTTGGCCTTTTCCTCCCTATCACTGGTGATAGTGAGAACAACATATTTTAGGCTGGGGGGAAGTGTTCCAATCCCTCAGGGTCCAGAGAACATGGTCACCAGTGGAAACCAAGCCCCCGCCCCCCTTAACATTCTGGAGCACAGAGTAGTCAAGTTGGCTCTGTAACTTTGAACCTCCCTTCTGCGTTGACAACCAGTCAGGGTGCAGTCAGGCATTGCCATTCCTGTGGCCTACATCAACTGTCCAGGTGGCACCTGAAGTCATGCAGCCTTGAAGCAAGCCAGATAATCTCTTAGATGGAAATCACTGTCCCATGATTTCTGTAGTCCATATCCTAGGTGTGGAAAGCAGACTACCTCAACCACCACCGCTTTGATCAAGAGGAGTGGGCCTTTTAGCCAGACATCTTGAATCTGATATGTCAAAAATTTGGCAATCTGAATGTAGACTTCCTAGTCATTAAAATCAACAACAAACTTCCTATGTTATAGCCAGGACCATTGATCCTCTATCTCTAACCTCAGATGCCTTGATAATTCCCTGTTCCCATCAGATTAGACTAGCCTACACCCTCCAGTATGAATTATGCCTCTTCTGCTTAAAAATATTAAGCAAGAGAGGAAACCAGTGATTCAAATTGCACCTAACTGGCCCAGAGTCTTCTAGCAGATGATCCCCTGCTCCCAGCAGGCAAGATCTGCTATCTCAAGGCCCTCTGTTCTAACCTTGCTTCACAGTATGACTGTAACAGCATGGGACTTAACACATAGAGGGTCTCTGGGTCTGTTATTTCTACCTTGCTAATGGCAAGAAAAAACACATCCAGGAAGATCTACTACCATACCTGGAAATCCGTATTTGCCTGGTGTAAACACAGGCACATCAAGCCCAGAAATTACTCACATTCTTGCCTTTCTACAATCAGGTCTTGACCAGAACTTGGCCTTAAGCACTCTAATGGGAGAGGTCCCAGCCTTGTGCATGATCTTTATTAGACCTCTGGCTTTACTCTCCGTTGTAAAAACTTTTCTTTTGAGTATCATGCCTTAGGTAAGGTGACCAGATTTTTAAAATGAAATCCGGGGACATATTTTTTTCTTTACTAGTAATGGCAACAATCAGTGACTCTCTGACCCGCCTCATAGCCTCTCAAGTCTTACTTTCGGGCCCCGGTTACTACTGGATGGGGAGCGGAGGAAGATCACTCCGCCAGGGAAGACAAGGAGATAGGTAGGTGGTTGGCCAGGATTTGAGCCAAGGCAGAAGAACATGCGAGCGGAGCTGAATGAGCATGCGCCCGAAACTGAAGAAATATTCCCTCCGCTCCGACCAGCACATGATCATCAGAAAGGGGCACAGATAATGGAAAAAATACAACCCCCCTATGCTAGTAGGCACGGCGGAGCGGGGGTGTGTAATTCTAATCTTTTTATTTTTATTCTGCACTGATTGTCTTTGAAATTGCCCCTGCCCCCTATTAAATCCAATCTGGGGACAATACCAGGGACAGACTTGGTCCAGGGACAGTGTCCTCAATCAGGGGACTGTCCCCTGAAACTGGGGATGTCTGGTCACCCTAGCCTTAGGCCCCCTTTTACAGCCCCTTGGGATTTCAACTTGGTTACCTCTGCCCTGCAGAAACCACACTTTGATACCCATCAAGGATATTGTCTTAGAAGATCTCACTGGCAAAGTAGCCTTTTTGATTACTAGCACATCTATCTTTCGTGTGTCTGATTTGGTGGCTTTCTCCTGTAAGGAGCTGTTCACCATACTTCACAAAGACAAGGTTGTCTTATGCCCCAAGGTGGTATCAGTCTTCTTCCACCTAAACAGCGACATAGTCTGACCATCTTTTTAACCTGCTCCTAAGCATCCAAAGGAAATTTCTGATTGTCTGGACCTGGTCAATGCCATTAGAGTCTATCTCAAAGCTACAGCTTCAATTAAACAGAAGGATTTCCTATTTGTCCTGTCCTCAGAACCTTGCAAAGGACTTCCTGCTTCCAATTCCACCATCACAAGATGGATAAGAAATCTTATCATTAGAGCTTACACTCCTACTGTGCTTTTACTTGCCCATTTTACCAAATCAGTGGGGCATTTTGGCACTAGGCCCCTGTAGCCTAGCTTATATTTAGGCCTGATCTATTCGGGTGAATGCAGCCTACAGTTAGGGACCTTTTGGACTTGTGGTTGGCAGGGGAGGAGGTGTAAGATGTTACAAACTGGTGGTTGAGATATGTTTTTAGCATCCTTTTTAGCTCCAAAGGCAACAAACTGGGGTGTTTACATTCTACAGTTGCGATTCCTTGCTTTGCCCCTGCAGAAAAAACTGTTGCTCCTCATTTAAATACCACAAACACAATGCGGCCATATGCAATGCACACAGTTGCACCACATTGGTGCAGGAATTGGTGTTCAAGCAGGTGGTGAAGAGACTAAACTTGGCCTTATTGACTAGGCTGGTGATTAGTGTGCAGAACTATGAAGCTGGAGATATCAGCATTGTTTTTGTCTACAAGATATTAGCCTCTATACACGGGCAGCAAATTATTTTTATAAATGATATGTCATGTTCTTGCAAACTACCAAGTACAGTGTACAATCTAGTGTCGGTAGCATAACATCTAGCACAGCCATTCTCAACCAGGGTTCCGTGGAATCCTAGGGTTCCTCCAGAGGTGGCTAGGGGTTCCTTGAGCTGTGGCTGATTTACCTCCTGTTTAATGGTGCCTACATAGTTCTGAGCCAATTCCACTTAGGGGAGCCAGTCGTATTACACCAATGATCTTCATAGTTCTCTGTAAGGGGGGCATTCTTACCACTACTGTAAAAAGGGCATTCTTCTCACTGACCCCCAATGAATGGGTTTTATCAGGGGTTCCCCGAGGCCTGAAAATTATTTTTAGGGTTCCCCAGCGGTAAAAAGGTCAAGAAAGGCTGATCTAGCATAATATCTATTTTTTAATCAACCCAATACATTAAAATGCACAGGACAAATGCAATACATTTCTAAAACTCTAGCTGTTGAAGGCAACATGCCCACATTCATTCACATTCTCTGTAACCCACAGATTTTTTTCTGTGTGGACCTATTTATTTTACAGCTAGTGTAATAGTTGGCGAGTTTTGTCTCAAATAGTGTTTTGTTTGCAGTTGGCTAAGGATTACCTGATCCACATTCAAGCATATGAAGCCGTTTTGAGTGACATGAGGTCTTTATGATTGCTCCATAGATAAAAGTATGCACTTAGCCATAGATGCATGTTAAGTAATGTGCCAGCTGGTACAGATCTCACCTACATATCCAACAACCCTTTTATATCTGTAAACGGCACAATAATTCAAGGAGTTGCATAAATGAGTTAGCCTGTTAGCGTAATACATATAGAATGTACATAACTAAGCAGGTAGTTATGTGAGAAATTCCTCACTCCTGAGGTTATGCATAGATTGTCACAGAAGAGCCCTTTGTGGTGTATGGGTCACTATTGAAGATTAGTGATTTTGAAGATGGTTTTGTGTGCTCATGTATCATCTTCATGCTACTGTGATAGACTGGGTTCTATTTCAATCCTCTGCACTTGGACAGTATCCTATCTTTAATCAGTAAGATAGTATAAAAGTTCTGTCCTCGGAGAATCCCTTCTACCTGATGTGCAGTATCCTAAGGTGAGAGCGATGACTGGAGTAAATAGAATCTATACTAATGAATCAATTATATATTGATATTGCTGGAAGATTGGTTATTAATGCTGGATATTTTACATATGTCGAGAGCACCTTCTTTTATGGGCATCTATATTTATGTATAGAAAACCCCCAAACACAATCTGTACCCCTTTACCAATCCACAATATAAGAACTATAGTATTCGTGTTCTTTCCCCATTATATTTTAATATGATAACATACTGGCCTTAACTGGTGGTTTTCTGCATCCAGGAAATGAATGAGGATCATAGCACGCCCAAGAAAGAAAAACAGGAACGCATATCAAAGCATAAAGAGAACCTCCAGCACACTCAGGCTGAGGAAGAAGCTCAACTCCTTAGCCAACAGAGACTGTACTATGAGAAAAACTGCCGACTCTTCAAGAGGAAGATAATGATCAAAAGGCATGAAGTTGAGCAGCAGCACATCCGTGAGGTATTATTTTGCTTTCAATTTAATGCATTTCTGCATATTTCTCAGTAGACTTAATGTTAATAACTTGATTACATTCTCTTAAGACTGATGTGTACATTGATGCTTATATAAGCTGAATACCTATTCAGTTTGGAATTTTCCAAAGATTAAAATTGTTCTACTAGCATCTTAGACTGGTTGTATTTGTTAGCATATTCATCTAATGATGCCTTTGCATGAATGGAGTACCACATGAACTGGATATAGTATATGCAATTTTAGAAAACTGCAGTAGTCAAAATTGATAAACTGCAATGTGCTATCAGAAGATAAATCATTAAGTGGCCTTCAGCTTACGTCAAAGGCCAACAAGTACACTCCCAACCTTTCCCCCACAGGTTACCTGATTTGTATGTGACCTTATTGGCTTCTGTGCCATCACCCACACAGACTTTGTCCGATTCTAAATCATTTTCAAATAAAGACCCCACTCCCAAAAAGGCCCCATTCACATGTAATCATTTTGAATCTCCGAAATGCTCAACATAAAAAATCCCATGTATTACAATGATAACTGTTCACATATAAGCACTGTGAAAGTCTTAAAAAGCTACATGATGTACTTTTGAGGTAGATTTAGGCATTTTTGCCCCCATATACTTCAATGGGAACACCTGAAAACACATGAATCAAGCTTTTTTTTTTCCCCCCAGGTGTGTTTCAGGCATTTTTGAGTCTGTAAGAACTGATCTCCTAACGTTTAATGCTTTCCATTGGTTAAAACAAAAAAGCCTGAAGTTTGAATACATATGTAAAATGTTTGAAATTTGCTTCTAAAATGCTCAAATACATATGAAAAAAGGTTAAAATAAAAACTCCTGAAAGTTGCTTTGCTCGGATGTGAATTCAACCTTAGAGACTATTTAGGCTCTTATCAATGTGGTGCAATACATTCAGCCAATGAGTGAGTCAGCCCACCAGCACCTATTTAGGCCTCATGCACACTGGACCAGAGGCGATTCAGTTCGCATGTGCCGCGCTATATAAGTTTTCATTCATTCATTCATTCATATAAAAAACACCAGTAGCACCACCTGTCGAAGAAAGCTGTAGAATGAGTTTGCAGCGTTTTTTTTTTAACAAACTAATATGTTTGTGCTTGCATATAATTTTTATGTTACACATTAACCATACTTTCTTTCCCTTAGGAGCTCAATAAGAAGAGAACCCAGAAAGAAATGGAGCATGCCATGTTAATCCGGCACGACGAGTCCACTCGAGAGCTGGAGTACCGGCAGCTGCATATGTTGCAAAAGCTTCGGATGGACCTTATACGTCTGCAGCACCAGACTGAATTGGAAAACCAGTTGGAATACAACAAGCGCAGGGAAAGGGAGTTGCACCGGAAACATGTAATGGAACTCCGGCAGCAACCCAAAAATCTCAAGGTGCGTATACTGTGTAAACTCAATGAAGGCTTTGTACAATGTGAGCAATAGTTTAAATCTAATTAGCCCTCCTAAATAGGACAGATCACCTGCAATGTACACATCAATTTATTATGACCTTCACGCAAGGAGAACACAAAGTAATACTGCTGCATTGCTGTACACAAAGATGCCTTGGACGTACAATACTACCATGCATAATAAAAATGCCAGCCACAAAACCCATCTCTGCTTTTTCTGACTGAATAGAAAGGCTCTCCTGTAGCATGCATGATGGGCAAAGCTACCGTGTTTCCCCGAAAATAAGCCTGGGTCTTATATAAATTTTTTGCAACCTAAAACACACTAGGGCTTATTTTTGGGGGGTGTCTTATTTAACTATGGTATGTACAATGATCCTAAAGTGGGTACCTTTCTTGCAGCTCCCTGGCTGTCGCATGGTCTTCCTGGGCTTTTCTCTGCTCCAGGATCCCTGCTGGCCTGCTCCGTGCCTGCGAGAGGAGAGCAGATGGGGGGGAGCCGGTGTCATGCTGGCGTCTGCCTGCTCCGTGCACTGGGGAGGGGGCCGTGGGCGTTGGGTGGGAGGAGAGCAGAGGAGGGGGGAGCCGTTGTCCTGCTGGCATCTGCCCGCTCTGTATGCTGAGGAGGTAGAGGCTGCAGGCATCGGACGGGAGAAGAGCAGAGAAGGGGGGAGCCAGTGTCCCACTGGCATCTGCCTGCTCCATGTGCTGAGGAGGGAGAGGCTGCAGGCATCGGGCGGGAGGAGACAGGGAAGAGCCGCTGCAATCGTTCTGCAAAATGGATTAAATTTTTTTTAACCTAATTTGACTAGGGCTTATTTTCGGGGTAGGGCTTATATTGCAGCCCTCCCCACGAATCATGCTAGGTCTTATTATCGGGGTAGGTCTTATTTTCAGGGAAACATGGTAGATGCCAATATTTCTTCTGACGAATGTAACACAAGTTCATAGCTGTGCACATCTGTAGTAATTTCTAGGCTGCATTTCTAGGCTGCATCTAGCCTTCATTTTCCTTTACCCTACCTAGTGAACAATGTAGGCATCCAACACCCACCCAGGTTGACTATAATACCATTGCAGTTATTTGCGTCTACTGAAAGCTAAACTCCATAAAAATGAAACTCCACACTGCAAGAGTTAATGTTTGTCTAGTGGACCGGGTACAGACATTTTTACTTATCCGATCACCAGTTTCGGTAGCCTGCTCTTCCAGGTACTTTAAAGGTCTAAGATCCTTTTTAAGTCCTCAAGACTGATGCGGGGACAGTCCACTGCCAGAGCATAGGGAAGCTCCTTCTGTCAGGGAAGGTTCAAGTAGGTAAAAGTGTTTTTCCCAGATGAAAATTAAGTTGGCCTATGCAGTGCAGGTGCAGCCCATGACCAGGGATTACTCTTATGCCACGTATACACAACCGTTTTTCATGACGAGAAAAATGCAATTTTTTTAATTGGTCGTGAAAAATGGTCGTGTGTAGGCTCCAGAGCATTTTTCTCTACGAGAAAAATGTCCGTTAAAAATTTAGAACCTGCTCTATTTTTTCTCGTCTTTTTTCACGTCGTCCTTTTTTTCTCGTTGTGAAAAACAGTTGTGTGTACACTTTAACGAGGGGGGAAAAATGTGCATGCTCAGAAGCAAGTTATGAGATGGGGAAATTTGCATCGGTTTAAAATCAGTTTAAATTCATAACTCCAATCAATTAAATGCGATAAGTACAATACACAATATATGTGATGTATCATATAAATAATATTTAATACGTGATTTCAACAGAAAGAGTCATAATAATACTGCAGCTGGTGACTTTTAAAATAAGGACACTTACCTTTTCAGGGCGCCCGCAATGTCGGCACGCGAGGCCGACCTGTCCCTTGGTCCTTGGATGCTGCCCCCACCATCTTCAGTAAAGGAATCGGGAAGTGAAGCCTTGCGGCTTCACTTCTTGGTTCCCTATTGCGCATGTGCAAGTCGCACTGCACAATCCAAATGGTCCATGCTGTCTTCTGGGACCCATGTGTCTCCTAGAAGACAGCGGCAGGGGACTGGAAATGGCGTAGACCCCTGCAGATTCTGCGGAGGTCTATGCCTGGACATGGGTGCAAATACCTGTATTATACAGGTATCTGCACCCCCCCTGAAAGGTCCCATTGTGACACCGGTGGGGGGGGGGTTCCAAAAAGCAGAAGTTCCATTTTGTATCAAAACTTGACGTGTTTCATGGAATTTACAGTCAACCATCAGGAGTAGGATGCATAAACTTTGGCTATGGTGTGCATATATATATATATATATAATATAATTAGCCCAGCAGTTGCCCAGGATGGATTGGGACGGCAGCTCTGAAAGAGCCGTCTTGCCCGGGGTTGAGGCAGGGGCAAACCCCTCCCCAGAAGCCCAGAGACCAGAGAGGGAGCCATGGATAAAGGCATCCAGGGATCGGGCCGGACAGCCACAACACACCACCAGAGAGGAGGCAGATGCATGGGACACATGTCAGGTTCTGAGATGTGGGTAACTGTCCTTGGAACCTCTCCCTGGAATGACAATTACATAGTTCTAATTTTTCTCATAAAACAACTTGACTACCCAGAGGAGATTCTTATTTCTTTGGTGTGATACTCTTTTTGCAAATTTACCTGTATTTTCTGTTCTAATAAACCCACTAGAAAGCATATTCTAATGTAGAGGATTTTAATGTATGTAACATTGGAGGAGTAAGATTTCACTCTGCTGTTTGTTGCATGTCACGAGTGGACTGAAGGTCCAATTTTAAAGTCTTACTAAACCCAGGACCCTGCATTCACTGTATCTGGTTTCCCACAGAACATGGAAATGCAATAGTTTTAGTAAATAAAAACTGCTAAATGTCTTTTCTCATCAGCAGTATATAGCAGTCTTATGCCCCATCAGTGTGCGGTCTAACATTGGTTAAATCTTGTCCGAAGAGTGTTCATTCTCCTCTGACTGTCCTGTGAGACTGCACCCCTGACTCTATCTGAACATTGTTGATTGGCCCTGTGCTAATTACATGCACCCTCCCCAAATGAATAAAACACTCTCTAGCAATGCACACCAAACTGAGCATATGCAGTGTGCCTCCAAGTCTTTGTACCGTCAGCAGATAGATTGGGGACAGTAAAAGAAATAGGATTAGAGAAGATAGGATCAAGCTGTTTTTCTACACAATTGACCCCGTAGGTTCCACAGTGAGTATAACCAGCATGCTTTACTGCATATACATACTGATTTTACGATCATGGGTTTTTAATAACACTTTAATAGATCAAGATAAAGGAGAGGGATGAACAGAAAGCACAGCTACATACAATGACATGGTAATTTATTTTTTATGAAGGTGATGGAAATGCAGATAAAGAAACAGTTTCAAGACACATGCAAAGTGCAGACCAAGCAGTACAAGGCCCTGAAGAATCACCAGCTGGAGGTATCCCCAAAGTGTGAGCACAAGACAATACTCAAGTCCCTGAAGGATGAGCAGACACGCAAACTGGCCATTCTTGCTGAACAGTATGAGCAAAGCATCAATGAGATGATGGCTTCACAGGCGGTAAGCAGCAACTGGATGTTCTTATCAGTGTTGTTTTTATTTAGATTTTTTATAGAATAGTTGAATGTTTAGTTGCAGCAGGCAGGTGAAGGGCTTGCCAAGTGTAAATTTATAAAGGCTTACCTTTTTCAGATGATTGTGTAGTCCACTAGCTTTTGGCACCACGTGATCCTCTTGGTTGTCAAGAGGCAAAATGCAATGAACTCACAAGTGTCCTCTTTTTGTGGATTTCAACTGGACGATATATCCAGGACACAAACAAAACATATAGCCCGTGGTTTAAAACACAAATTTGTTAAGATTGACTTTTATCTCTAATATACCAGACGTCACTGTTAAAGACAGAACTTGATGATTTTAACGTAAAAAATAAGTTAATGAGAAATTAAACAAAAAAAAACATTTAGATTTGTGATCATTTATAATATGTTAAATTAATTTAACCAGGAAACCATATACAGTACATGACTTTTTCAGAGCTTGACTGTTTGTTTTTTATTTTGTTTTTTTTCCATAGTAGGCATATAGGAGTTCATTTATGCCTCTGTCTTCGCAGGAAAGTATGTTCACAGATAATGGTGGAAAATGATGTTTAAATTAACGTTTAAGGTCACATTTGATACCTGCTGCTGAAGCTATGCAATACATGAATGCAGGAGCAAACGGAGAACTGCACAACTGCATTTTCCTCTATAAAACTTTAGTGTGCAAACAATACAGAGACATTTTACCTATTCTATCCTCTGTTTTGACCCCATCAACCTCTAAAACCCACAGTCTCTATTCATCTCAATAGAAAAAAAATGCAAATTACATTAAAATCTACATATTAAACACCAATACTGTATACAGTGATTATAAAAAGTCTACGCACCCCTGTTAAAATGTCAGGTTTCCTTTTAATGTGACCTATAAACTGTAAAACTTAGTTGAACAACTAACTGAAATCTTTTAGGTGGAGAGAAGTAAAAATAAAAATAGTATGGTTGCATAAGTGTGCACATCCTTAAACTACTCTGATTCCTCTGTGTTGATTTGTATTGTAAGTATACTGTCTGCCCCCATGTTGTAGAGCACTGCGTAAACTATTGGCGCTATATAAATCCTGTATAATAATAAAACTTTCATATTAGAATAATAATACTTTGTTGAAGCACCTTTTGATTTACAGCACTCTGTCTTTTTGGGTATTATCAGTATCAGTCTATCAGTATGACACATCTTGGCAATATTTGCCCATTCTTCTTTTCAAAAACACTCCAAATCTGTCTGATTACAAGGGCATCTCCTGTGCACAGCCCTCTTCAGATCAGCCCACAGATTTTAAATCAGATTCAGGTCTAGGCTCTGGCTGGGCCATTCTAAAACCATAATCTTCTTGTGGTGAAGCCATTCCTTTGTTAATTTGGATGTATGCTTTGGGTCATTGTCATGCTGAAATATGACCTTCCTCTTCATGTTCAGCTTTCTAGCAGAAACCTGGAGGTTTTGTGCCAAAATTGACTGGTATTTGGAAATGTTCATAATTCCCTCTTGACAAAGGCCCCTGTGCCAACTGAAGAAAAACTTCCCCAAAGCACGATGCTGCCACTAGCATGCTTCACTGTGGGTATGGTGTACTTTTGGTGATGCGCAGTGTTGTTTTTGCGCCAAACATATATTTTGGCCAAAAAGTTCAACTTTGGTTTCATCAGATCATAACACTTTTTCCCCACATGCATTTGGGAGACTTCAGATGTGTATTACAAAATTTAGCCGGGCTTGAAAGTTTTCTTCGTAAAAAAAAGGCTTTAGTTTGGTCACTCTACCCCATAGCCCAGACATATGAAGAATACGGGAGATTGTTGTCACATGTACCACACAGCCAGATATTCCTGCAGCTCGTTTAATATTGCTGTAGGCCTCTTGGTAGCCTCCCTGACCAGTTTTCTTCTCGTCTTTTTATCAATTTTGGAGGGTCGTCCAGTTCTTTTCTTCACTTGATGACTGTCTTCACTGTGTTCCATGCTCTAATGCCTTAAAAATTATTTTGTACCCTTCTCCTGACTGATACCTTTTTAACAATGAGATCCCTCTGATACTTAGTAAGTTTTCTGCAGACCATGGCTTTTGCTGTAGGATGCGACTGAGAAAATGTCAGGAAAGACCTACTAGAACAACTGAACTTTATTTGGGGTTAATCAGAGGCACTTTAAATGATGGCAAGTTTGTACGGACTCCTATTTAACATGTGAATGTGATTGCTTATATCTAAAAACGGCTACATCCCCAGTTACAGTGCGGAAAATAAGTATTTGAACACCCTGCTATTTTGCAAGTTCTCCCACTTGGAAATCATGGAGGGGTCTGAAATTGTCATCGTAGGTGCATGTCCACTGTGAGAGACATAATACAAAAAAAAAAATTCCAGAAATCACAATGTATGATTTTTTTAACTATTTATTTGTATGATACAGCTGCAAATAAGTATTTGAACACCTGAGAAAATCAATGTTAATATTTGGTACAGTAGCCTTTGTTTGCAATTACAGAGGTCAAACGTTTCTTGTAGTTTTTCACCAGGTTTGCACACACTGGAGGAGGGATCTTGGCCCACTCCTCCACACAGATCTTCTCTAGATCAGTCAGGTTTCTGGGCTGTCGCTGAGAAACACGGAGTTTGAGCTCCCTCCAAAGACTCTCTATTGGGTTTAGGTCTGGAGACTGGCTAGGCCACGCCAGAACCTTGATATGCTTCTTACAGAGCCACTCCTTGGTTATCCTGGCTGTGTGCTTCGGGTCATTGTCATGTTGGAAGACCCAGCCTCGACCCATCTTCAAAGCTCTAACTGAGGGAAGGAGGTTGTTGCCCAAAATCTCGCAATACATGGCCCCGGTCATCCTCTCCTTAATACAGTGCAGTCGCCCTGTCCCATGTGCAGAAAACCCCCCCCAAAGCATGATGCTACCACCCCCATGCTTCACAGTAGGGATGGTGTTCTTGGGATAGTACTCATCATTCTTCTTACTCCAAACACGGTTAGTGGAATTATGACCAAAAAGTTCTATTTTGGTCTCATCTGACCGCATGACTTTCTCCCATGACTCCTCTGGATCATCCAAATGGTCATTGGCAAACTTAAGACGGGCCTTGACATGTGCTGGTTTAAGCAGGGGAACCTTCCGTGCCATGCATGATTTCAAACCATGACGTCTTAGTGTATTACCAACAGTAACCTTGGAAATGGTGGTCCCAGCTCTTTTCAGGTCATTGACCAGCTCCTCTCGTGTAGTCCTGGGCTGATTTCTCACCTTTCTTAGGATCATTGAGACCCCACGAGGTGAGATTTTGCATGGAGCCCCAGTCCGAGGGAGATTGACAGTCATGTTTAGCTTCTTCCATTTTCTAATGATTGCTCCAACAGTGGACCTTTTTTCACCAAGCTGCTTGGCAATTTCCCCGTAGCCCTTTCCAGCCTTGTGGAGGTGTACAATTTTGTCTCTAGTGTCTTTGGACAGCTCTTTGGTCATGGCCATATTAGTAGTTGGATTCTTACTGATTGTATGGGGTGGACAGGTGTTTTTATGCAGCTAATGACCTCAACAGGTGCATCTAATTTAGGATAATAAATGGAGTGGAGGTGGACATTTTAAAGGCAGACTAACAGGTCTTTGAGGGTCAGAATTCTAGCTGATAGACAGGTGTTCAAATACTTCTTTGCAGCTGTATCATACAAATAAATAGTTAAAAATTCATAAATTGTGATTTCTGGATTTTTTTTTCCGATTATGTCTCTCACAGTGGACATGCACCTACGATGACAATTTCAGACCCCTCCATGATTTCCAAGTGGGAGTACTTGCAAAATAGCAGGGTGTTCAAATACTTATTTTCCGCACTGTATAAGAGGGTGTGCAACCGCATTATTTTATTAACCCCCCCCCCCTTAAAAGATTTCAGTTTGTTTTTCAATTGAGTTGTACAGTTTATAGGTCACACAAAAGGTGGAAAAAGTTCTGAAATTTATTTCTTTGTCTCGTTTTTTTTTACATTCTAGACCCCTGACATTTTTACAGTGATGTGTAGACTTTTTTTTATATCTGCTGTATACTATGAAGGGTAAAGATCCATTATACCTTTTAGACCCCTTTCACACTAAAGTGTTTTTACAGCGTTTTAGCGTTAAAAATAGCGCCATTAAAACGCTTCTCAATGGACACTTTCATACTGTGTCCTGCAAGCCGCATTTTTGGAGCAGCTTTTGGGCACTGAAAAAAATGCTCCAAAAACGCGCCTCTCCATTGAAATGAATTGAAAGAACGCCTTACCCTTTCACACTGGGGCACTGCAAAAACGCCCAAAAACGTTAGTGGTGCTTTACCAGCACATTGGGATTGCAGATGAGGCTTCGTTCGAAAAACGCCCCAGTGTGAAAGGGGCCTTAATATTTAATAATGTATTGGGTACTAAACGAACTTCTTCCATTGTTCATATCCTTTTGCCTCTCTTCCTATCCCATTCCCCCCTCCTTCCTACTGTTTCCCTTTTATGTTCATCTTTTCTATCACTTTTTTTCCCTTCAATCTTTCCCTCCTCAACTGATTTTATGAGATAAATAAAGATTGTTTTCCGTGTGAGGTGGGGAAGATGGGGTGCTTTAAGCTGGCATAATACATGAAAATGTGTCAATATATGAACATTGGTTATGCTAATAACATGCTAATAACATCCCTTTGTTGGAGTGCCTTTTACTGTGTTTTAGTATTCCGATTTCCCCTGCCCCCCAAATCCTATAACTCTACAATTAAGCCATTGTAGGTAGAAAAAGACGTCAAAGAAGCGGATGAGTTGTGTGTCTTTGCAAAGGGTAGTTGACAGAGCCAAAGTTTTGCTGGTGCTCTGCACCTGAAGTGTAGAACCAGACCTGAGAGTGGCGTTGGGTAATGTGTGAGCAAATAATGTATTGTGAAATATCAGGTATAACTTGGAGATCTATTGTATGCCTTTTAAGCCACAACCTCTACAAAAAGAGCTGCACCAGTTTTTTTACTCTTCTGTTTTAGTAAATCAACCCCTATGTTTCTAAATCTTGATTGGTGTCAGCAGTTATTCACACAACAATCTGCATGGCTAAATGTAAAACTCAAACACTTTGACTGCATAATTAAAGGTAGTGTTGCATACATTCTTAGGAGATGTAAAAGAGATGACTTGTGGGTGCAGCACCTTTATCTCTGGTCTGATGCAATTTTTAAAGTTGTGAGGTCTTAATATAATGTATGCTTTTATTGCAAAAAAAACTAGATCAACATTTCTTGACTAGCAGTCTTGATTTTATGTATATGGATAATCAAAGTTTTTCAGTTGTGGATTAAGGATTTAAAATGTTATATTCCCCTTGTTTATGCAGTCTAGGCTGTTTTTTGTTTAGGCGTATTGAGAATAGGGATAGACTGTAGTTTTCTGTAGTAGTATTCTAGGGAGACTGAAAGCTAGGAACATGCCTATCTTATGCTGCGTACACACAACCGTTTTTCATGACGAGAAAATGCAATTTTTTAAATTGGTCATTAAAAACGATCGTGTGTAGGCTCCAGAGCATTTTACTCGATGTGAAAAATGGGCATTAAAAATTTAGAGCCTGCTGTATTTTTTCTCGTTGTTTTTCACGTCATGAAAAACGGTCGTGTGTGGGCTTTAACGACGGGGAAAAAAACGCGCATGCTCAGAAGCAAGTTATGAGACGGGAGCACTCGTTCTGGTAAAACTAGCGTTTGTAATGGAGATAGCACATTAGTCACGCTGTAACAGACTGAAAAACGCAAATCTTCTATCACCAAACATTTACTAACACAAAATCAGCAAAAGCAGCCCAAAGGGTAGTGCCATCCGAATGGAACTTCCCCTTTATTTATTTTTTAAAGATTTTTATTTGAAAATTTTGCAGTTACAGTTAGAACATATACATCCATTATGCAAGAAATATTGCGGACGCAGCCGCCATTAAGTGTACAATTCAGAAACATGCAACAAAGGATTTGGGAATATAAATTTTACAGAACTTGCCCCTTTATAGTGGCGTTGTACGTGTTGTTTGTTACAGCACTTTACTCACGCATTTTTTTTTTTCACAATCGTGTGTATGCAAGGCAGGCTTGACAAGCATAACGTTGAGAAAAACTGTTTTTTTCCATGACATTAAAAACGGTCGTGTGTATGCGGCATTAGCCCCCATTTATATGAATGGACAGTTTGGCCCGTGCAAAAGGCCGAACTTTCGTTATTTTGTACGTTCGGCGAAACAAACGGGTCATTCTACCATTTGTTTGCCCCCCCAAACTGACCACAATGCATTGCAACGCTGAACAGTGCACTGCAAGCCCTGACTGGCTGAAGCAGTAAAAGCTTCAGCCAATCAGGGCACAGATCACTGTCGGAGTCATGATTGTACTCTGTCATCATGACTTTATCCAAATATGGCTCATTTCTGCCCCACAATATAAAGGTATTCATTCAGTGGCATCCATTTTCGTGTGATTTTGGCGTGGAGAGAGATGTAACAGGGCTCTGTTCAGTGCTATTGGTGTGCTATACTGTGCTATTTTGCTTCAATTGTCAGTGTAGAATATTAGTTTAGTATCGGTCTAGGGATAGTGTGAGTGTAGTGAGGAGGACCATCATTCAGCTTTGTATAGTGTGCAGCTAGAGTAGGGACAGCTCAGATAGTTTCACTGTAGTGTAGTTAGACCATATCATTCATACACACATTATTGTAGAGTAGGGACAGCTCAGATAGTTTCAGTGTAGTGTAGTGAGACCGTGTTGGTAATCTTGACATTAGTGTATAGCTAGAGTAGGGACAGTTCAGATGGCGTCAGTGTAGTGAGGGTTGAACACCGTCTATTTGATTGTGTTACTGCCAGTTTAACGCCATATAGCTCTGTGCGTCACTGTATGTTTGGCGCATTATATTGCACTATATTATAGTGTATCTATGGAGTGTGTCTGTGTAGTGTGAGTACTCAAATTAAAGTGCATCAAACACCACTTTACATTGATTAAAGTGCATCTACTTACATATTTCCACTTCTTCTTTACATTTGCTTAAAAGCACCACCTCTTCCCTCCAAATAATGTTTGGGAGGACAACAAGGAGAGGCAGACGTTTCTTTGGCACTGTAAGGGGGCCAGCAACAAATGTGTCTTCAGGCAAAAGTGACCGTGGTGGTCAGTCCTGAGGCGGGGCATCATTACCTCTGTTAAGCGAGTTTGCCCATGCTGTCCAACCACAGCTTGCAGAGGAGGTTGTGGACTGGCTTACTAAACCTTCCTCATCCTTTGTCACACAGTCAGCTGAGTTATTTGACCACAGCATCGGCCACTTGCATTTTAATGATTTCCAGCCATTACTAGATTCAGATGTTGGTTCTGAGGTTGAGGATGACAGGAACATAAGCCTAGAGAGGGGAGAACACTGGTAGGTAAATAAGCATTCATGTTCCCCCAGCCGTAGCGTATTCCGAAGTTGTCTCCAGTGGTAATGACGATGATTATGATGAGGTCACTGATGCAACTTGGGTGCCAGATAGAGCAGAGGAGGAAACTGAAGGTGGGGCAGCCAACCCCAAGGAGGTCGACATCAAGAGAGGGAGTAGTGAGCAGCCACCCTACTGCATCACATTCTGCAGCTGTTATCTCCCAGGCCACTTCCCAAAGCTCAGCTGTCTGGGTCTTTTTCAGCACATCTGCAGCAGATCGCACTGTTGCTATCTGCAAACTGTCCCTCAGGCACATCAAACGTGGCAAAAACACCAGCCATTTGGGTACCACATGCTTAACAAGGCATTTAACATCCAACCACTCAGCCCGTTAGCAAGAACACCTAAAAAACACACAAAAGGGGTACAAATCTGTCCCTCCTTCCTCCTCGTCCTCCTTACCCACTTCAGTCTGCCCCTGCTATACTGAGTCATCACCTCACAGCAGCCTCCACTGACATGGATGATGGTATAGCACAAGATGTCCCAGGTTCTAGCAGCACATCTGCCAGCAACACACCGCTAGTTGTAGACTGTAGCCGGCAAATTTCTCTGCCTCATCTGCTGCAGCGGGAAAAAAAATACAGTCCCTGCCACCCACATGCACAGCATCTAAATGCAAGCTTGTCAAAGTTGTTTTTTCTCCAACGTCTGCCCTTCAGCCTGGTGGATTCTGCCCCCTTCCGTGAATTCGCACATGTGTTGTATCACAATGGCAGGTTCCCAGACGCTACTACTTTTCACGTAAGGCCATTCCATCTCTACCATCACTTGGAAGGGAATGTTCTGGCATCTTTGGGCAAGGCAGTCAGCCGTAAAATCCACCTTACTGCTGACACGTGGTCCAGCAAGCATGGGCAGGGATGATGAATCACGGCACACTGGGTAACGCTGATTGCAACTCAAAAGGATGCAGGACAAGGCTCAGCGCTGCTGCTTGTTGTGCCCCCACGTCTCCATACAGCTGGTGGTGATGTTGCCAGACCTGTGATCTTCTACCATCCTCCTCCTCTGCCACTGCCATGCCCTCCTCTGCAGAATTGTCCTATGAACATCAGCTACCCCCTAAGTGTTCAGAGGGCTATAAGTCAGACTAAAAGGTGCCATGCAGTGCTTCAGCTGGAGTGTTTAGGGGACAGGAACCACACCGGAGTAGAAATTCTTGCAGCTCTGCTGGCACAGGCCAGGAATGGTGGTGTGCGATAATGGCTCAAACCTCCTGTCTGCCCTTAGACAGGGAAAGTTGAAACATGTGCCATGCCTGGCTCATGTCCTCAATTTGGTGGTGCAGCATTTCCTAAATACGTACCCAGGTTGCAAGATGTGCTAAAGCTGGCCAGAAGAGTCTGTAGCCATTTCAGGTGGTCATACACAGCCAGTGCTCAGTTCGCTGAAATTCAGCAGGAAATCCACCTGCCTGTAAACCGCCTAATTTGTGACATGGCCACCAGGTGGAGCACCACTCGTCGATGCTGCAGCATCTATACATGCAGCATAGGGCCGTTTATGAGTACCTGTGCGAATACGGCACGACAACAGGCTCAGGCCTCCTCTGCTTTTTTTTCCCCCATGCCAATGGCTGATCATTAGGGATGCATGCACTGTATTGTCACCATATGAGGAGGCCACAAGGGTGGTGAGCCGTGACAGTGTATGCATTTGTGACACAATCCCTGTTGTGTTCTTGCTGGAGCAGACTCTGCGTAGCATTATGGACAGGGCATTGGAGGCAGAGCAGCAGCAGGAGGAAGAGGAGGACTTCGTTTTTTCTCAAGGCCTACTTTATCAAGACACTATAATTTCCATGTCACAGAACACACAGGAGGAGAGAGGGGGGAAGATGAGGAGGAGGATTCTGGCACATTCGTAGGCTTTGAAGAAGAGGAAGCGATGGCTTTCCAACCCCAGGTCCTTTGGGGGTAGTACGTTGCTGGGAGGAGGAAGTTCCAGATGCTGTTATTCTGAGTAACCCCAAGGCGTCTGCTTCTCAAGCCTCTGCAAATTTGAGGTGCATGGGCAACTTCGCGCTTCAAAGCCTGCGAAAGGACCCAAGAACACGTGGCATAAAGAAGGAAGATTGCTGCTTGGCAACCCTCCTTAACCACCGTTTTATAAGGGGAAGGTATCGGAACTCATCCCGTCCCCACAGAGCGTGCAAAAGATAAAATCTCTTGAGGACATGTTAAAGAGGATTTTTTTGAACGTTTTTCCTGACTCAATGTAGTTTTGAGTCTTCTGTTGGTCAAGAGTGGAGTGTTGGAGAAGGTATCCGCCTAAGTGAGGCATTTCAGAATTGTTTTTGTACTCTCCACCCAGGGCTGTCAGCTTCCACATCCCATCATCAGCGTCTGCATCACATGCTGGACGATTACCTTGGGGCCAAAACAGAGATGGAGAGCTTTCCAGCTAATGATTCATAGACTTACTGGGTCATGAGAATAGACCACTGGCCTGAACTTGCCTGGTATGCTTTTGAGTTGTTGGGCTGCCCTGCATCCAGCATGCATTCAGAACGGCATTCAGTGCTGCAGGAGGTTTTGTTACGGATCATAAAATGCGTCTGGACCACGCCATGGACCATTTGCTTTTTATAAAAAATGAATCGGTCCTGGATTACCAGCTTTGAAGCCCCTGATACCGATGTCACTGATTAAGCCTTTTTGGGATGTGGAATCACTGCAGGACTTCGAGACGCCTAACTTTAAGGTGTTAATCATTTCACCTGGAATAATGTTTTTGGTATAGGTTTCATGGGCACAGTTAACACCCAAAGACCAATTTTTCAGAACCTATTTGACAAGTGCATATCATTGCAATTTTTTTTTTTTTTGCCTTCATCAAGAGCACCTCTATAGGCTTACGGTGGGAAGGCGCCCCTGACGTCCAAAGACCAATTTTTCTGCACCTGTCTGACAGGTGTATTTCATTGCAATTTTTTACAGCAAGGCCAATTCTTGCTTATTTCAAGATTACCTCTATAGGGTTACGGTGGGAAGGCGCCACCGACACCCAAAGACCAATTTTTACGTACCCATTACTTCTATCCAAAGTCAAAGTGACACCAGAATGTATCCACAAAAATCTCTTATCTTGTTCCCAGTGCACTACATTATGGCCTCATCATACACACTGGCTCCCCAGCTATTGCTGAGCAAAATAAAGGCAGCTTGCAGGGAAAATTTCATTTTTTTGCAATTTTTTAAATGCAATTATTGCTGTCGCAGATTCTAGACATGGTACTGATATGCCACTTTATAGGTGGACTAAGAGGAATCCCCTTCCTATATTGGAAGGAAATTTTTATTTTTATGCTTTCACTTTAAAAATGAAAAAATTTCGTTTTTCACAGACAATTTTTTTTTATTGATACATGTTCCACAGGGAAGGACCTGACCCCCTATAACCAGTGTATGCCCAATTAGTTGCATATAAGGCTTCAAAATGGGCACTTTTGATTTTTTGACATTCGGGTCCCATTGACTTTATTGATATTTTGTTATTCGGGTCTGAACTTTCGCGGTTTTCGCGGACAGGGGTCCGTTTGGCCCATTTACACCTGTGCAATTTGCAGAATGTTTATCACAGCCACATCAATGCTCAACACCAGATTTCCACATTATTATCAACAGTGAGAACACGTTTGGGAGCTTCCTTGCGCTTATCCCACCCCACATACAGTGGCTTATTTAATATTGAATTATGCACAAAGAATAATAAGCCATGAAAACCCTTAAATGTAGTCCAGCTGTTCTTAGCCACATACACAAGGTGAAGTTGCAGTGGTACTTAAAGCGGAAATTTGTTCAAAAGGAAAAGTTCTGCTTTTCTACCTCTCTTGTCCCCCCATGGTTTATGGTTTAGGAGATATTCCCCCTCGCAATGCACCGCTGATTGCAGGGGAGCATGTGCAGCAGGGATCTTCGGCTAAAGGGCCGGCAGCCGCCGGACTGAAGTCTCAGCCATACCCGGAAGACACGCCGAGTCAAGATGACATCTCGCTCGGCGTGGACCAGGTAAGTTCTCTTCACCTCGTTCCGAGGGAAGTATTTCATAATGAGCTAGTATGCGGTGCATACTAGCTCATTATGGCTTTTGCCTTTCAGGTGGAAAAAAAAATAAAACATTAATCGCAGGTATACAACCGCTTTAAGGCAGCATACACATCTTGAGGTTTTTTTTGTATTCAACCAATGAAAAACACTTTACAGATCCCTGCATCCACACAAGAAATATCTTGTGCTGTTTCATTGTATTCTGACAGCACGGACTCCCCCCTTTGTCAGAGTCCACAGAATTGGCGCTGCAGCCATTGGCTGATTGAAAGCTTTAGACCGGCTTCTGTTGAACAGACAGCAGGAAGTACATACTGAAATTTAGCTGGTACCAGCCGATTCTCAGTCCATGTATATTGTTGCTTTACGTTTGTATCTACAGTGTTTCATTCATCTGCAGATCAAAATGATGGGCTTTGAGCCACATATGCTTTCATTTTATAGCAACTTGACAAAAAAATAAAAAATCTTTTTTTTTTTCTTTCTTATTTACTACTTTGTTAGTCCCTAGTTTACCCTGATAAGTCCTAATGAATTCTTTCTTCTTCTTCTCAACTGTTTTTTTCCTGCAAAAAATTGTTTTTAATATGATCAAATAAGAAAAAAAATAAACAATTTTGGTCTAAGGACTAAAGAAAACTTTTTGACAATATAATTTTTGTCCTTAAATATTTGTATCTTAAGTACAAAGTTTTTCATAATAAACGGGTCCATAACATGTGTCTAACCACATCAATTCCAGCATGTTCTATTCCTTTCTTTACATTTAATTTTTTTTCAGTGCTGTGATAGTTTGACATGCACATAGTGTATTAAAATAAATATTTTTTTTTTTTTTTTTTGGGGACAGAACTTACTTTTGGTGTTTAATAACCACAGTTTTTAAATAGTTTTACTATATAAAGCAAAAAACACCACACTTTTGGAATTGCTTATATTTACCTAGTGTTTTTATAATAATTTGTTTTATGTTGTTCATCATTTAGGTTGATTTATTAAAACCAAAGTCTTCAAGAAACAAGTAGTTGTGGTTATGTTGCATCGAATCCCACCATAAGCATTAGGCTTATTAGCAAGAGCCCCCTCCAATAAATCATTGGTGGACAGTTGCTCTTAAAATCCCCCACCTTTTTAAAATATCAGTCACTGCTGGCCAGTGACCGTTTAAAACCTCCCACTTTGAATGAATTTACTTTGCTTTACTGCTTTAGCTTTACTTTGCTTGCTGCTGTCTCTCTTCCTCTTCTTCCTTCAGTCCACTTCTGTGAGAGGTAAACACAGCCAGTATTAAACTTGCAATCGGAGTGATTGATTTACATTGATCACAAGGCACAGGGCTGCTCTGTTCAATTTGCCTGAGATTTGTACTGCCTAATGAAAGTGCCATCAAAGGAATTGGGAACACGCAACCCCTCTATAGACTAGGACAGTAATATACATCCGGTTACAGTAGCAAATACCCCGATTGGCCATTTATCATAATAGCCAGTATGGAGTAGTTTAATTAAATAACTTGCACCTCACAAAACTAAAAGCAACCCAGAAAAGCTACTGATCAGTGTAAATGTTCACATTAAATGTGAACTTGAATGCATTCTGTGTTTGTAGTTATTGTCGTTTATATAATCTATTTTTTTCCCTTTGTCTTCAACTACTATGCACCGACTTTGGACCTACAACGTGTTGTTTTGTGTATACCCTTGTTTGGGCCACAGTTGCGCTTGGACGAGGCTCAGGAAGCAGAATGCCAGGCTCTTAGGCAACAGCTTCAACAGGAGATGGAGCTACTGAATGCCTACCAGAGCAAGATCAAGATGCAAACGGAGGCACAGCATGAGCGTGAACTGCAGAAGCTGGAGCAAAGGGTGTCTCTTCGAAGAGCTCACCTGGAACAGAAGGTACAGAACATTTAGCTTCAAATTATTATATATGTGTGGTGTTCCTCATGTCCAGATTGCCACTTGATATCAGAGCTAGAAAACTAGATTACAGCTAATATGTGTAACAAATCAATCTTAAAACTAAACAGACTTGGTATACATGGCTGCCAGACTTGCCATCATGTTCATTGAAGCTCATGTACACTTGTGATCTGCTTTACATGGTGCTTTTGCTTTTAGTGTTAAGGTATATATATATATATATATAATTTTGCATGGGAACATGTCCTATATTGTAGTGCAAATCACCCCAGGGGTGCTGTTCTTTACTTTTGGCGAACCATAGAATGAGGGGGGCCTCTTAGGCATCAGTGCAGTTTGTTCTCAGTCAGCCTCCAAATAGTCATGTAAACTTACCCTCAAGCTGACTGCACACATTAACCACCTCCCACCTGCCGTATTGTCAGTTGTGCAGGTGGTGGCTCTCTTTGGCCATGATTGCATGGGCACGACGATCGTCTTTGTCCCTGGGAAACGGCGCATCACCAGTCCTTTTTTTTTAATTTGTATTTTAAAAAATTCTTCTGTTCTAAAATTTTGCAAATAAATCTTTCTTCATAAATTTAGGCCAAAATGTATACAAAACATATTCTGCTATATTTCTTTGGGAAAAAAAAACGAAAATCCGTGTTTATTATCTAGTCTGGGCTCAAATCGCACTGCCACTCTGTGCAAAACGAACTGCACATGTGGTGCGATTCATGTCCGAATTGCATGCAGTTCCCCCTGTGTGAACCTTGTCATAGTGACTGCAGTGCGATTTGGGGCTCAAATCGCACCACAAAGGTATCAGTACTCTGTATCACCGAGTACTTGACCGAACGTATCAGTGCTTGCCAGCAATAAACTTTATTGTTGCAACCTTAAAGCGGAGGTTCACCCTAAATATAAGCTCTCCCATGTGATCCAGCATACTGGCGTCAGCGCCAGTATGCTGTTGTTTTTTTTTTTTAATCCCCCACTTACTGTATTATGCTGGAATTTAATTTTTTTCCCCCGCGGTGGACGGCTCTAGTATTGCTCGTCACATCTTGCGAAAATACCCGATAAGGACTCGGGTAATCTCGGCGAAAATGCGGCGCCTGCGCACAGACCTAGGAGCTGACTGCGCAGGCGCCGTATTTCTCCGAGTCCTATTTCAGCGTTTTTCGGAGGGCGTGACGCACCATAGCCGTAGGACTCGGAGAAATACGGCGCCTGCCCAGTCAGCTCCTAGGTCTGTGCGCAGGCGCCGCATTTTCGCCGAGATTACCCGAGTCCTTATCGGGTATTTTCGGAAGATGTGAAGCGCTATACTGGCGCCGTCCACCACGGGGGTAAGAGATTAAATTCCACCATAATACAGTAAGTGATGGATTTAAAAAAAAAAAAAAAACAGCATACTGGCGCTGACGCCAGTATGCTGGATCACATGGGAGGGCTTATATTTAGGGTGAACCACCTCTTTAATAACTGCTTAATCTTCAAGTAATGATGACCTATCATTTCTTGAGACCCTAAAATGCTAGGACCGTACAAATACCCACAAAAAAATACTTTTTTGAAAAAACACCCCAAGGTTTAGTAAGAGACATGGTGAGTTTTTTGAAGTTGTAATTTATTTTGAAAGTTAAGAAATTAACCACTTGCCGCCCACCATATAGCAAAATGACGATGGCAAAGTGGTTCTGTTATCCTGATCAAACATTATATGATGTGATCAGGATAACTAGCCGGGGGCACGCAGAGAGAAGATCGGTGGTGCGGCGTGTCAGACTGACACACTGCAACTCCGATCTAGGTAAAGAGTCTCTGATGGAGACTCTTTACCACATGATCAGCTGTGTCCAATAACAGCTGTCACAGGGTTAACAGGAAAAGCTGTGTATCGGCTTTTCCTCACTTGCGTCTGTCAGACACGAGTAAAGGAGAAGCCGATCAGCTGCTCCTCTGACAGGGAGGGGGGCCGTGCACAGCTCCCCCCCCCTCCGAGGATGCCCACCCGGTATGCCACCCATGGCCACCAAGGATGCCAATCAGTGCCCATAATTTATGCCAATCGGTGCAAAACACTAATGCCTGCCAATTAATGACTCTCATTAGTACCATCCATCAGTGCCACCTCATTGGTGCAGCCCCATCAGTGCCCGTCAGTGAAGAAGAAAAATTTACTTATTTACAAAGTTTTGTAATTTTTGTTTTGTTTAGCAGAAAATAAAAATCCCAGAAGTAATCAAATACCACCGAAGGAAAGCTCTATTTGTGGGATCAAAATGATAAAAATGTTGTTGGGTACAGTGTAGCATGACCGCAAAATTGTCATTCAAAGTGCAGGAGCGCTGAAAATTAGTCTAGACAAGAAGGTGTATAAGTGCCCTGTATTGAAGTGGTTAACCCCTTCTTTACGAAGTCATTGTAAAATGACGTCGGCAGGAACCCTCCCTCCTTCCTGGTGGACGTCATATAACGCACCATGCACCATGTGCACAAAATCACGTACAAATCGCGAAACTAGGCTGCTTTGCCACCGTATATGTACGGTTGGCGGTCCGGAAGCGTTTAAAAGCCTGGTTGTCTCCTACAAATAATACCGGAATAATGCCTGTAGCTGCAGGCATCATCCTGGTATAACAGCTTGAAGTCAAATGATGTACATGTATGTCTTTTGGCGGCAAGTGGTTAAAGGGGTTGTAAACCCTCTTTGCTATTTAAAAAAAAAAAACATGGTATACTTATCTCCACTGCGTGGTTGGTTTTCCACAGAGTGGCCCCCGATCTACTTCTTCTGGGGTTCCCCCGGCGATGCTGGTAGCTCCTCCCCGCATTGGGTGTCCACATTGGAGAAGCTATGTCCTTGGTGGACACCCATGTGGGCGTGCTCCCGAGTCCTGTTTTTGCGTGTATTCACACACCAAGCAGGACTCGGCCCCGCCCCCCGAAACCTGCATCGATTGATTGACAGCATCGGGAGCCAATGGCTGCACTGCTATCAATCAGGACGCGAGACACCAGCTAGAGTTTGTGTGTTCATTCCCGGCCGGAGGAAGACCGCATTCAGTTAAAGGGGTTGTAAAGGTACACTTTTTTTACCTTAATGCATCCTATGCATTAAGGTAAAAAAACATCTCACAGCACCGCCCCCCCCCCCAGCCCCCGTTGTACTTACCTGACCGTTCGAATCTCCCGGGCGCGTCCACGTCGTCCTCTTCGGTTCCCAGCCTGGCCGTTGATTGGCTAGGCTGGGCGGATTGATAGCAGCGCAGCCATTGGCTAGCGCTGCTGTCAATCAGAGCGCATTATGCGGCGCGCCGGGGGCGGAGCCGAGTGATACAGTCGGCGGCTATGGCCGCCGCTGTATCACGGGAGCGCGCTCGCAAAAGCTTTCCTCCATGTGAGCGCCCTCGCATGAAGAGGGAAAGCTTTTGCGAGGAGGAGCCCAGACAGCCGCCGAGGGACCCCAGAAGACAGCTTTCCGGGCCACTCTGTGCAAAACGAACTGCACAGTGGAGGTAAGTATAACATGTTTGTTATTTTTTTTTTTTTAAAAGCCCTGACTTTAGTGTCCCTTTAAGTAAAATGGGGCGGGGGGCTGCAGCACTACAGAATGTTTTTTACCTTAATGCAAAGAATGCAATAAGGTGAAAACCATGAGGGTTTACAACCCTATTAACAAACATTTTATTACAAATAAAGAAACGATAGACACAAAAAACAAGTTGAAAACTTGGGTATACGTCTTTGAAAGTAGATCTCTTTACATTGTATTGTGGTTAGTATAAACAAAGCATTTAAAAAATAAAAAAACGGTTATACCTATTAAAACCTGACTAACTCCTGAGATAATCATCAAAAATTATAAATAAGTACATCAAAGTTGTGTATAAATAATAAGATAATCATATATAGTAGAAATGGCGGTGGTGTTCTCTCAAAATAACGGCAGTTCCTTAAATGGTTCTGTAGGTGAAATGGTTAATCTTATGCCGCGTACACACGATAATTTTTTGCAAAAGAAAAAAAACGACGTTTTTTAAAACGTCATTTAAATTGACCGTGTGTGGGCAAAACGTTGTTTTTTGTCTTAAAAAAAACTACCAAAAAAAAATTCCAACATGCTTGAATTTTTTGTGTCGTTTTTCAAAACGTCGTTTTTTGTGTCATAAAAAGTGATGGTGTGTGGGCAAAACGATGTTTTTAAACCCGCGCATGCTCAGAAGCAAGTTATGAGACAGCGCTTCAATGGAAAAGAGTGCCGTCGAACGTGGTGTACGTCACCACGCTTTGCTAGAGCTTTGTAGAAAAACGATGGTGTGTACGCAACGTCGTTTTGGAAAATGAAGTTTGAAAAACTTCGTTTTTTTTCATGATTGAAAACATCGTTTTTTTTTCATCGCAAAAAGTGATCGTGTGTACGCGGCATTATAATAAACAGGACATTTGTGGAATAGAAAATCAGAAACATACTAGGGCATCCACTTCCTCCATGGAAATATCAGTTGCATGTTATCCAGGTTGCATTCCGATAGGGCTTAATGAGGACTTCATATTCAGCGGATCAAATAAGTATTGAACACATCGTCATTTTACTTGATAAATATATTTCTAAAGGTGCTATTGACATGAAATTTCCATGACATGTCGGTAACAATCCATACATACAAAGAAACCAAAACCGGTTCAGAAATTAAGTTATGTGTAACAAAATGGTAGGACACAAGGAAAAAGTATTAAACATGCTTAACCAACATATAAAAAAAAAAGCCCTGGAAAATTGCCTGCCCAATGACCGGGCCATTTTTTGCGATTCGCCACTGTGTCGCTTAAACTGACAATTGCCCGGTTGTGCAACATTGAACCCCAACCAAATTGACATTCTCTTTTTTTTCCCACAAACAGAGCGTTCTTTTGGTGGTATTTGATCATCTCTGCGGTTTTTATTTTTTGCACTATAAACAAAAAAAGAGCGACAATTTTGAAAAAAAAAAACAATATTTTTTTCTTTTTTGCTATAATAAATATCCCCCAAAATATATATATATATATATATATATATATATATATATATATATATATATATATATATATATATATATATATATATATATATATATATATATATATATATATAAAAAATTCCTCAGTTCAGGCCAATATGTACATGTCTACATATCTTTGTAAAAAAAAAAAAAATAAGCGTATATTTATTGGTTTGCGCAAAAGTTATAGCATCTACAAACTAGGGGATAGTTTTTTGGCATTTTTATTATTTATTTATTTTTATTAGTAATGGTGGCAATCTGCGATTTTTATCCTGACTGTGACATTATGGCAGACACATGGGCCACTTTTGACGCTATTTTAGGACTATTGTCATTTATACAGCGATCAATAGCCACAGATTTCTTTAAAACCTATTGAGATTTTCCTTAGCTTTGTGTTTGGGATCATTGTCTTGCAGAAATGTCTCCTCATTTCATCTTCATCATCCAGGTAGATGGCAGCAGATTTTTAATAAGAATGTCTTGGTACATTTTTCCATTCATCCTTCCTTCAATAATATGACATTTGTAAGTATTGTATGCTAAAAAACAGCCCCGCACCATGATGATCCCACCTCCAAACTTCACTGTTGGTATGGTGTTTTTGGGGTCATATGTAGTGCCATTTGACCTCCAAACATGGTGTGTATTATGGCATCCAAACAGTTCAGTTTTGGTCTCAGCTGACCGGACTTTATTCTCTCAATATTTCACAGGCTTATTTAAATGTTGAGCGGCAAACTTTTTGAACAAGCTTCAACTTGCTTTTTCTTCAGCAATGGAGCCTTGCATGGTGAGCGTGCATACAAGCCATTGTGGTTGAGTGCATTACTTATTGTATTCTTTGAAGCAATTGTACTTAATCCAGGTCTTTTAGAAGCTCTTCACAAGTGGTTCTTGGCTCTTGGACAACTCTTTTGATAATTATTTTCACACCTCTGTCAGACATCTTGAGAGGAGTACCTGGTCGTGGCCGGTTCATGGTGGAATGATGTTCTTTCCACTTCCAGATTATGGCCCCAACAGTGCTCACTGGAACATTCATGTCCCTCTGACAGAAGCCGATTGACTTTTTTTTGCTCCTCACTCCCACAGTGAGTTAGAGGGGAAAAAAAAAGATTACCGATCTTCTGTTTACATCACGCGATGATCAACTGACATTGGCTGACAGCTGATCACATGGTTAGGTGCCACGATTGGTTCCTTACTCTGACCTTTGATCAGCCGAGTCTCATAGACTTGGTGATCACAGCGCACATGGCGCGCACCTGGCAGAAAACCTGACGGCTACAGCGTGGGCCTTTAGGGGCCACGCTGTAGCCGTTTTTCTAAAAGGCACCCAGAGACTTGAGACCCAGAAAGGCACCTAGAGTCTTAAGGCTTGGCACATGAACTCTATCCACTGGAACCATATGGTGTCAAACATTAGCATGGCATTTCTAAGATAGTGTTTCAGAAGAGCTAGAGCTGTTAAGATCTGATCTCTATTCAAACAGAGTAGACGTTGGGGCGAGGTCTATTTGCATGCGGTTAATCTGCTGGCTATGAATACCGCTCGAGAAATGTGAAGCGCTAAATTTTGGTGAATTAGGCATAAATCTGTATATTCAAGCAGGCACATAATGGGGTCATCCGCAAGGTTGGTGCCCAGCAGACCATTAAGGGTCCCTTACATTTCTGTTCAATACCATTGCACCCTGGTACATTGCCACAGGAGATGAATAAGGGATCCTGGGGATTGCGCACAACCTGGATCTTCTCGCACCCCTATATTGTATACAAATGCAGGCGTTCTGTAGACCCTATGCAAAATAAATATCTGTGAAAGGGGGATAGGGAAAACTATCTGGAGTGACTATAAAACATTCTCCCAGATGCCACCAGAGTTGGAGCCCACATCCCTCTCCCATCGAGCTTTACATAACATGGAAAATTTCAAGAGACAGTGATTCAGCAATGTAACCCTTAGTGGATGAGGCCGACACCACGGTGCCAATAATGGACCTATGGAAAAAAGGAGACTGTAGCAAAGTTGGACTGGGCTTGGCTAGCATGCCTGAACTGCAGATCTTCATAGTACCATTTATTTTTGAGGGTAAATTCTTCCTACAGTTGTGCATAGGGATTTATAGTGCTATTTTCATACAACTGTGCCCGCTTGCATATACTCGCCATCTCTCACCTCCGGAAGCCATGGTGCTTGGCAATTTCTGAAAACAATGTGTTGTTCCAAATGGGGGTATGTTTAGTGAAGAAGGAAATCTTGTGCAATTTTTTTGCCATATCTCACATTTTACACATTGTAAAGCACTACAAGCTACCCTACCCACTGCATTTCTAAACAGGCACTTCTAGAGTAGATAGGAAATGTTGGCCTTGGTTTGTATATGAAAGGAGGGGGCGAGAGGCTATCTCCAAGTCGCACCCACCAAATGCTGTATTTGGGCAGCAATATAATAGAGCAATGGATTAGAAGCACCTAATCTGCATCTTCAGGGTAATTGAGCAGTTCCAGTTTAATCCTCTGTGAATTTGTCCTCCGGATCAAATCCCGATATGGATGTGACAGTTATGAAAATTCTCAAGGGTATCTCCACAGGGAAGTCGAGGCGACAATAGAAAACTTGTGGCATCCAAATCATTTTAAGTAGGTTTACTCGCCCCACAACAGAGAGTGAGTTTTTACAACGCCTTTCATTGAGTTTCAACTAATTGATGGTAAGCCCTGAGAATTGTCCAAAGGTGTCAAGATGATGCTGGTAATGAGGCTTGAGTGTTTGAGCAGTGGTGGCTGGTGCTCAATTTTTTTGGGGGGTGGTGCAAACTGAAATAATCTGGGGAAAAAAACACATCAATTGCAGCCTCACTGTGCCCCCAACCTCCCCCTCGTTGTCTGACCGGCACTTACTCCATCTTGGTGGTGGTTCACGCAGTGGGTGATGGCTGCAAGCTGTTGGACAGGCATTGGGTCAGACGTCGCGGAGCTGTGGGTCAGGCGGCGGCTCCTGAGTCCTCCATGCTTCCACCATGCGTCTATTCTTTCCTCCTGCTAGGTGTCCAATAGGATTGCCTGTCCTTTCAGCCAACAAGTGAAGGGTAACAGACCCACACTTCCTGGATGTCCTCCTTAATATAGGCATATGTGTGTGTGTGTGTGTGTGTGCACACGTGCAAATGCAGCCTCAAGCGCTACTGGCCACTAAGCGGCAGTAGCGCTTGAGGCTGCCTTTGCACGTGTGCACACACAAATATGTCTATATTAAGGAGGACACCCAGGAGGGAGACATCACGGACCATTTTAGGCTTTGAAGAAGGGGGTACGCCCCAGAAACGCGTCCGCCATTCGGATGTTTGATGTTCTACTGGCAGGTCCCGCAAGGTCCAGTCCAGCTGCCTGAAAATCGTTCACTCGATTTCCTTTGTGAGTAGGACTATTGCTTTTAATTCTATTTTTAATTAAAAAAAATAGTGGTAATGCACTAGGTCGGTGCGCCCTCCTTTTTTTTCTTTTTGTTTTAGCCATACGAATAACCTTTTATTCTGTGGAGGGCTGCAAGACTTCAGACTTTGCCGTGAGATTACACTGCTGTACCCAGTTTTGGCAGAACACCAGAGCGCAGGAGGTTTTTGTGTTTTTGGCAATCTTTTCCAGGTGGGGAGGGCTTGGTAAATTTGGTAATTGCTTCTCATGAGACACGGAGGTCTCCTCTGACATGAAGAAATTAAATGGCTAGCTGTTAGTTTTTCTACTTTTAGTTGCCCTGCCCTGCATCCACCTTTAGCAACTTGTTCTTTGCATTAGCAAAAGCCATTAAAACCACTCCAAGGCCAGCCATAGACGGATCAAATTTCAGCCGGTTCAGCACGAATATCAATCCATCTATGGGCCAGCTGGTTGTACTGAAGTCAATCTGTTCAGTGACTTCAGTACAACCAGCCTGGCAGGTTATTCTCATTCGGTCGCTGCAGGCAGATATAGCTGCCAGCAGTGATCGTATTCTGACAGCGGGGAAACCACTTACTGTCAGAATATTGTAGCGCACTTTAACAATTTTTTTATTTTTTTCTTAATGGCCCAATGGAAGTGGAGCACAGGGGGAACATATTAATTTAGGGTGTGGTAACCTAGGACAGCAAAGGAGGCAACAGCATATTTATGTCCACCTAATTGCCTAATAAAGGGTAAGGGGGGTGGGGGGCAGTAGTTAAATTTAAAATTCTCTGGGAGAGAGGATCTGCTTTCAATTTCTCCTTCTGAGCAATCTGTTGCCATGAAGAGTTTTACAAAGCATCTCTAACTTGATTGCTAGCTCTTGGCGAAAGGCTGTGGACAAATCAAGCAAACGGGAAGTAGGATTTCTGGGGGGCATTCTGTACACAGATGTAAAACAGCCTCCACTTTGCCTCCTTACAAAATAGAAAGGTTTTAAATGTATTTTTTTTTTTTTTTTTTACTTTACATTATAAAAGCAATAATTGTGTAACAACTATATGTATCCATTTTTAGATGAACAAAAAACTGGGCAATCAGAACTTTACTGGAACAAGATAAAAGTCCACAGGACACATTGTTTTTAATAATAAGCAGGACAAATATCTAGCTTTAGGTTTACTACATCCAGCAAAAGGAGGTTTAAAGCCTGGTACACACTATCGTTTTTTTTTTATTATTATTTCATGCAATCCAGCAGGTTGCATGAAAATAAACGGACAGCTCCAGTTGGAGCCACTGTACTGAGCATGCAAGGTTAGTCTCCTAATAGCACATATACTGTATTTTTTATATGCAACAATACGCCTTTGTTGTCTTTTTACTAAGACTATTCCATGTCTGTTTCAGATTGAAGAGGAGTTGGCTGCCCTTCAGAAGGAGCGCAGTGAGAGGATCAAGCATTTGTTTGAACGCCAGGAAAGAGAAATTGAAACCTTCGATATGGAAAGTTTACGGTTGGGCTTTGGAAATCTGGTGACGTTAGAATATCCCAAGGAGGACTATAGATGAGAGAGGCCAGTTTTTGCCATTTAAATAAAAGAACAATAATAATATTAACAGTGACAGCAAGGAGAACCTGCAAAACGTACATTCCCCATTTTAACGGGCGTGCTCTCTCTCTCTTCTCTCTCTCCCTCCCTTTATCTCTCTCTTTCACTCTATCTCTCTGTCTCTATCTCTGACGTCCGTCGGACACTAGTGCCTGTAATTCTTTTTACTCACCAGGGTGCCTCTGGGCAAATCTGAGCACGGAGCAAGCTCCCTGGCATACCTCTCAAGTGTCCCTGATTGTCACTCAAAATTTCAATCCATCAGAACATTGGTGCTTGTTATACAAACCGAAGATTCAAACAGCGGGAAGGAGTCTTGAAGTTAAAGTTGTGTTTTGTGTCGAAACTCTTCCTTTATTCATAACCCCTTTTGTGGAAAGAGATAACTTGATTATTCAAAGTTTTGTCCATGATGTTCCTTGGGGAAGATGTTGAGAGGTATGTGGTTTTATCAGTGTGAGGATTGAGAGGTATGTATCTTCTATGCCTCTGTCAGAGGGCTAATGAGGGCTCTGTGTCTTTTGGCCAGGCTTTGGCAGAAGGTGAGAAGTGTGTGTCCCTGGTGTCTCTTGAGTACTTTGAGGGGTGAAAGCTACATGTTTATGATTCCTCTGCGGAGACTAAAAAAATGTGTCTCTTGAAGTTTGGTAAGAAGTCAGCTCCATAGTTTCAGATGGTTTCATAACCCATGATGCACAAGTTGTCAGTCTGTGATTAACCCCTTCAGCCCTGAGCCAGTTTAGTGGCAGTGTATAAGTTAAATCTGGTGATTGATTTTTACCTTTTTAAAGACTGTGGTAATTTTGGCACTTTTAGAAGTTTGGTTACGATGAGCTTACCACCTCTCTTGTACTGGGTTGGTATCCAGTAAAAACTAACCTTCCAATCTTCTAAAGTGCCTCACACTAAAAACTAAAACTCAGGGATGAAGAGATTAATTTCTTGATGTTCAGTAACACATTTGAGAGACTAGAGAGAAATGAGGAGATACACATAAAATACAAGCCAACATAAAATGTGAATAACTGTTGGTTGCTACAAACATTTTATTCTGTTTAAAGTACAAGCAAAAAAAAAATATATATATACAATTTAATACATAAGAGAGAGAGAAGCATAAAACTGCAGCCTTAAGGTTACTGCTGCTGCGTTAAACATTGTTGTTTTTTTGGTATTTGTTCGTCAGGAATAAAAAAAAAAAAAAGAGATTTTATTAAACTATTGAGGTTTGATACATTTTACAGAAACCAATCATGTTGTATATATATATATAGACATATTGTTGGGAGGGGGAGAAGCAGAATTTGGGGGGTTGTTTGGGCAGATGGGGAGGGTAGAATGTCTTGTGATAATATATATATTTTGTTTCATTTTTTATTTTTTATTTTCTTGTTTGTTTTTTTATTTTTATTTTAGTTTGTCTTTTGTTTTAATTTTTTCTTTTTTTTTCTTTTTGATGACTTATGCTGGCCGGAGCAGAAATTGACTTTGAATTTTCATTTCACTTTTGGCTCCTAATCAATGGTACTTTTTACTCCAGTCCTGGTTTTCTTATATGTATATACCATATGTATTCTTAACTGACATAAGGCAGCTGGGAAATTAAGACCAAAATACACTATTTATCAATGACTTTGGCAAGGTAAGGTGCCAGAGAATAATTTTTGCTAAATCTTTGCAATATATTGCTAATGTATGCCAGGATGTAAAAAAATAATTAAAACCATCAAAGGTTAAGTAAATTTACAGAGTGTGTACATGCGATGTACACAGAGTATGTACATGCGATGTACACGAAGTGTGTACATGTGATTGGTGAATTCTACCAGCTCTCTGCTCCAATCCATGTGACAGTGTGTCCACGCCGTATGCAGCCAGTTAAATGTTTTCGCTGCCTAAACCCAAGTAAATACATTTTTATACATAGGAGTGGACACAGTTTCTAAAACTGGATTTGAAAGGAGTACTTGGGTAGAAAATTAAGATTTCTTTCTTTCTTTGGTATTAATATATCTTTATTAAAAAAAAAATAATAATACGGATTGTGAATACATATGCCTCAGTCAATAAATACTGTATATCCCTGGTTCCTGGTACAATTCTAGTTCCTGCTTTCATTAGTCCTGGAACCTGAGCATGGAAGAAAGTACTGTATTTGCTTCACAAGAAGTTTTTTTGTTCAGCACTAATTGTAGCTAATTATCCTTTAAGCCCATCAGGTTGAAAGGTGGAATTTCAGGGTTTCTTTCTTTCTGTCTGTCTTTTTTTTTTCTTCTTCTTTATTTTTTTTTTATTTTTTATGTTCCTTTTTTTTCCCCCCATAATTTTATGTTTTGGGTGGAGGGCATAAAAATTTAATAGATAATGGCTGTGATGTACTGAGTCAGTGTTTCCTCAAAGAACATTTCAGTGTGTTCATAAAAAATATTGCATAAATATGAACAAAATAAGAAAACCACTTTTAGAGAGAGAGTATTTTTGAAGCTGAAAATTATGTATAAAAATTGATGTTAGACAAGTAATGTATCGTATTTGTTCAAGAATATTATAAGAAAAATCAAACTTTGCGGACTATTTTTTGGCACAAAATAATAAGTTAAAGATACTTATTTTATTTTTAAGAGAAATTAAAAAATAATATATAGAGTCTCAATTAATAAATGCATTTAATACGTTCCCCTTTTCCGTCTGTAAACTGCTTTTACAAATGCTGTTTAAGTGGTATTTGCAGGGCAAGTGAATCAAATCAAGAGTGCCCTGCTTGGATTTTAATAGTTACTGTCCTCATTTTTAAAGATCTTATGCTCTGGCTTAGTACATCTTGGTCCTAATTTATAAGTGTGAAAAAGGTCCTCTAGAGTAAAGCATTTTTATTAAATTTAATGCAGTTAGTTATTCATATAATGGTCTATGTTCTTCCTGGATACATGTAGCTGTATTTTCACACACAATGGCACCACATTGCACTTTTGTTGAGTGTACAAATTTAAATTTCAAAATATTTGATTTTTATTTTGTGTTGATTTCCTGGAAAATGCATTCAGTTCATAAAATAATTCTTTTACAAGAATATTTTATATGGAAACTTGTCAGTTATATTGATAATTATTGGACACCAAAGCCAGTATCTGAAAACAAAAAGAAAAAATTGTTTCATCATTTCAGTGCATACTTCTTGTATTGAGGAGAAACCTGAATTTAAGGTAAAGCATATACAATATTTTAAGATATTTTAGTTTTTGGGAATTGGCACAATTACACGCAAATAAAACTGAAAATTGATAAGAATGTATTTATTATTTGTTCAATTTGAAATACTCGCTTGAAAGATGGGGAAAGTTCTGAACCAACCAGACAAAAAAATGAAATATAACTTTTTGTTTGAAAAATGTAAGATAAGTTATTTGTACAGATCTCCTGGAAGCTGGAATGGGAATATGTAAAACCAGGACTGGGTATAATGATCTGTGTTAAAGGGTGCTTTAAACTTTGTCAAGTAATTAACGTCATGCACCTGCAAAGCACGTCCACCACTCTGTCTACACTGTGCTCATTTGGGTCCCACTCTCTCTGGTACAAAAATAACCTTTGTGGCTGCAGGCCTTTCACTTGATTGCAAGGTTCTCAGAGCTGTTCATTGCTTTACATGACCACTAGCACTGGAATTTTTCACTGTTATTGGGGAATATGACTAATGGAAAAGTAGTCTTTTCTCTTTTTTTTATAGCAAAGAAAAGGTGAAATAATTCTATAGAACTGTCCTAAAAGTAAAGGTGCTAAAATTGTGTTATATGGGATACATTTTTGTGATCTTTTATGGAAGTGAAACAGAGCAGCATATTGATGCCATTGGATTAATTCTTGTGCCCTAATCTCTTTAGGTTACTACAGAATCTCAGTGGCAGAAGGACTTTGTGTTACCTGCAGTGTTTTGCACTGAAAAGTACATTTAAAAGTTCCAGGAATTTTTTCTCTGGCAGTAAAGCGTTTCAGCTCATGGAATCTTATTGGCATTGTGCTGTTTACAGAAATTTCTTTCCATACATAGCGTTGTTTGATGAATGTGTGTATTAACAGCTATCAAAAGCTATCGCCTTGAGAATGTATCTCATCCATATATCCACCTAGGACATTTGGATATTTGTATTTTGTCTGCTTATTATCTTACAAGAAATGCAGAATACTCTTTTAACACCTCTGAATTGAGCATTGGATAAATTTAATGGCCAAAAAAGTATCAGGCTGCAGAGTTATGGTTGCATGATATCCAGTGTTTTTTTTTTTGTTTTGTTTTTTGTTTGATTTTTTTAAGTCCTCGCTGTTTGCTGGTATATGTGTATTCAAAGAGACAATCTGCTCATCGGGAGCAGATGTTATATCACTGCCAATATCTATCTCCAGTACTGCCCATCTCAATAAAATGCGGAGCATCCATTATGCTTACATTAGGTCCATTCTTGCATTTTTGGTTTCAAGAATTTGTACTGCTGTTCTTTGCTATGAAGTTGTTTTGTACATACATTTTTAAGAGTATTGGTGGGATATAAATGGCAGATCCCTCAATTTTTTTTGTATATGCTGTACATGTTCCCTTGTTACGCACCTCTGGAGCAGTGCAGAAAGCAGTGTTCAGGGGTGTGATGGTGCTTATCAGATGGTCTGCAGCCTCAAAAAAAAAAATTTTGGAAGCAAAAACATTTTAATTTTTATGCTGCTGATTAAGCCTATTGTGCAGGTTTCTCCAGCACCGCATAACTTTTTATTTTATATATATAATTTTTTTATTTAATTTTTTTTTTTGGAAAAGGATAGCTTACAAAATGGATAGAGAGTGGACTCTGAATAAGCACAGGCCGTTCAAATCGATGCTCTGCTCCACTGGTTTTGCTGCTGTAACAGTTGTTAAGCAGAGGATGTGTGCACACAGCATCCCAGTGCCCACTGTCCCACTAGCACAAAATCCACTTAGGGACTGTGGCCAAAAATCATGTATTTTCTGTATAGAATGAACTGAAGGAGAGATTTTACATATTTTCGTATTGTATTTTAACAGTTTTTTCTCAAATCCGTATACTAACTTTCATCTCTCTCCCTGTTTTCTTTTGTTATTTATATAATTTATTTTTGAAAGTTAATTTAATTTTTTTTCTAAATGGGAGGTGGGGATCTTTTCCAGTATTTAAAGACAAACACAATCAGTCCAGTCTTTTTAATATTTTTTTTTCCTCTGCCCTTTCCCCTCCCCCTTTTTTGTTCTTTTTTTTTTTTGTCTTTTAAATATTAACATTATCCGCGTTTTCAAGCTGTGTATTTTCTTACAATAAAAAGAAAACGTTTAAAAAATCGATTAAAGAAAACAAAGGCTTTTAATTCTTTTTTGCATGCACTTTAAAAAGAAAATGCGTTTCAGGTCCTTGGTGGGGGGGGGGGGCAGGTGTGACTCACTGTCGGAGATATTTTAGTATATTTGTAAATAAAGAAATGTTCATCACCCTCCTGTCTCATCATTTGTAAATTAGGAGTGTGTACCATAATTTGACAATGGTATGTCCCAGACCAACTATGATATGCGGGGGTGAATTGTTGACCTGAGATTGATTGAAAGTGTATTGTGAAAAATATTTTACTTTTTCTTATTTTGAGCTACTGTTCACATACAAGGTAAGTGTTGTAAATGGTTTTATATTTCATGTCGTCCCCAGAATACTATGTCATTGGTGGTCTACTAGAAGACTTGCTGAAAAAAGGGGAGGAGGGTGTGTTGCTTATTATGGATCTATTTGGATTGTTGTGTTTTTAACATACAAGTTTTTTTATTAAGGAGTGGCCATAAATTCCCAATCCTACAACCATTACTGTGCATTTTTATTGGGAAGCAAACAATCTGGTCCGTCTTTTAACAGCTATTTTACTTTTGCCTTAAAATTGTTGTTTTAAGCGCCAGAAAGTGCTGAGGATATTAAGATTGTTACTGGGAGAATCCTCACCATAGAGTTTTTGTGCAATTGTAGAATTACGGATTTTTTTCTACATATTTTGGTTACAAGACTGGATAAGACGTAAGCTTTTACATAATTTTTACTTCCAGATGCAACCCAACACCAATAAGGACCGATATATTATTTTTGTGTTCGGAGAAACTGCTTAGGAGACCTAGCCCAACAGATATAAGACGATAAAAAAATGGCCA
Organism: Rana kukunoris; assembly: GCA_029574335.1. Taxonomy (NCBI): domain Eukaryota; kingdom Metazoa; phylum Chordata; class Amphibia; order Anura; family Ranidae; genus Rana; species Rana kukunoris. The sequence goes on from CM056049.1 coordinate 176,909,579, forward strand.
AAGAGAATTACACCAACTTGCATTTAAGTAAACACAAGATGCAAAGCAAGTGAGTGAAAAGGACAGGGAAGGTGGCTTCACATTTAGTATAGCTAAATGAAAAACAAAGGCTGCATTTCTTCACCCCACCCTTCTCCTATCTTCCTTAAGATATAGGGGCGTGGTAATGTTATCCTCAGAGCTAAAATCAATGCAACTGATAATAAGTCCATTTAGTTTGGCCCCTATGCAACATAGTTGTTGGTACATTTTAATGTATTAGTACAGAGCTTTTATAGTCAGTTTGTAATTTGTGGCCAGATTTACATATAAAAAAACAGTTCAGATTCACTTTGCTAAAGATCAGTACAAAGCTATTTTTTGCCAATGGTGCAACACGTGTCACTTTACTATTTGCACTTTGTTAATGAAGACCCTTGTAATTGTTTGTGTTTGAATATGTACAAAACTGTGTCTTGACTCAGTTTTTTTACTTGAACAGGTAAGGGTACCAACTTACTTGATAGTCACTCTTGAAATGTTAATGCATTCATGTGCCTTAGTCTAGTATATTTCCTGTAGAGCCAGTACTTGACAATTTGGTTCTAATGTAGTTGGGTCTTTATCTGTAGTCCTGGACCTTGCTAGGCCTTCCTTGGCAATGAGCCTTTCTCCACACTTTTTGTTGCAACAGCTCAGTCACCCTTTGGATTTCTGCTGAGCCCTCGGGAGAGGAATTCGCCTTTTCAGTGGAAAGTCATATAAATTTGTGGTTACCTCCTTTTATAGGGTTTAAATTGCAACTGAAAAATGTGGTGGGTTTGAACATAAATACTATTTTGCAATGAGTATAAGGAAGGTGGAAGGATTCGTAAATGGGTAATTTGTAATTATTTGTTCAGGTGTTTAGTTCAGTTTAAATTTAACTTGCATACGTATATCTGCCATTTTGTATCTTGCACCATACACTGGTTGTCTCCTGTTATTGCAATTGTATGTGCATCAAGATTACAGTTTACCCTTTGTGTCTTTGTAAAATCTATTTTGGGGCAAATCAAGCTTGCAAATGTATTGTTTTTTACTTGTCCTTGGTGCCCTGGAAGACCTGCTGGAATCCTGAAGACCTCTGCCATATCAAGTATAATGTGGACATCCTCAGAACCTGCAGTTTAGCATTGTATCGAATAAAGCATTTCAAAGATGTGCCTGTTCCTTTCTCACATAGTCCTTGTACCTACTTTTGCCATCCAAAAATGTATTATTTATATAATTTTATGACCTAAATAAGCCAGTGTCAGACATCAGTATATTTGCAGATTCAAATTTATAAAGCCTGGCTGTTTTGTGGTGTTTTTTTGTTTTTCATTGAACTTGTTTGATGGACAGAACCTGAACACATTAAAAGTACAACCCCAAAAAGTAGTTTTTATTTCTAAGTTGTGCCCTAACATCCCTCTGCAGTTTTTAAAAAATAACCTTTTTCTGAAAACACATGTTGTGTTTGGGTCAACATGGCTGTGAGTTGAAGAAATCATCAACAATACAATACTTCTGGCTTGCCCTCCTCTGCAGGTCATTGCAGGAAGCTAGCTTTGTGTTCTTTAACCCCAAGCTTGGTTATTTTCAGTAAGAATAGGCATTTGGCCCTGTAACTTAGATTTGTCATGCTAGTTGATAAGTCTCCATGTGTGATAATTACCTCTGATGTTTAAATTGCATTGTGTTAAGCCTTTAGGATAGCCCTAAATAGACTACTTTTCCAAGGGAAACAGTCGATAATCAGATTGGTGGCAGGAGCAGGTCAGGTTGCTTATGGTCATAATACATTTTATATCCGTTCAATACAAATACCTAAAGAATCTTTTATGTTTAAAATATTGGTAAGAATGTGAATAGATCTTCTGAAGTGGGCGAGGGAATGAACAATCACGAACAGCTTTCAGGTGCTTCTCAACTCTTTCACCATGCATTTTTCTAAACGCTTTCAGTGGCATTGGGCTTTGTGTAGTGATACAATTTCAATTGGGTTTTAAAACTCGTTATAGACAGATATTTTTTTAACAATAAAATCACCTAATTTTTTGCAATGAACGTCTCAATTACAGTGCCTTGGAAAAGTATTTATACCCCTTGAAATTTTGCACATTTTTGTCATGTTACAACCAAAAAGTAAATGTATTTTATTGGAATTTTATGTGATAGACCAACACAAAGTGGCACATAAAAGTGAAAGGAAAATGATAAATGGTTTTCAATTTTTTTATTTTTTTATAAATGAATATGTGAAAAGTGTGGTGTGCATTTGTATTTAACTTCCCTGAGTCAATACTTTGAACCACCTTTCGCTGAAATTACAGCTGCAAGTCTTTTTGGGGATGTCTCTATCAGCTTTGCAGATCTAGATATTGACATTTTTGCCCATTCTTCTTTGCAAAATAGCTCAAGCTCTGTCAGATTGGATGGAGAGCATCTGTGAACATCAATTTTCAAGTCTTGCCACAGATTCTCAATTGGATTTAAGTCTGGACTTTGACTGGGCCATTCTAACACTTTAATATGCTTTTGATCTAAACCATTCTATTGTAGCTCTGGCTATATGTTTAGGATCATTGTCTTACTGGAAGGTGAACCTCCACCCCAATGTCAAGTCTTTTGCAGACTCTTAACAGATTTTCTTCTAAGATTGCCCTGTATTTGACTCCATCCATCTTCCCATCAACTCTGACTATCCCCACTAAAGAAAAGCATCCCAACAACATGATGCTGCCACCACGTTTCACAGTGGGGATGGTGTGTTCAGGGTGATGTGCAGTGTTAGTTTTCTGTCACTCATAGCGCTTTGCTTTTAGACCTAAAAGTAAAAATGTTGGTCTCATCTGACTCCAGAGCACCTTTTTCCATATGTTTGCTGTGTCCCCCACATGGCTTCTCACAAACTGCAAACAGGACTTCTTGTGGCTTACTTTCAACAATGGTGTTCGTGCCACTCTTCCATAAAGGCCAGATTTGTGGATTGTTGTCCTGAGGACAGATTTGCCCACCTGAGCTGTGGATCTCTGCAGCTCTTCCAGAGTTACCATGGGCCTCCTAGCTGCTTCTATGATTAATGCTCTCCTTGGCCAGCCTGTGAGTACAGGTGGCTGGCCATGTCTCAGTAGGTTTGCAGCTGTGCCATACTCTTTCCATTTTCGAATGATGGATTGAACAATGCTATGTGACATGTTCAAAGCTTGGGATATTTTTTATAACCTAACCCTGCTTTAAACATCTCCAAAACATTTTCCCTGACCTGGTGTGTTCATTTGCCTTCATGATGTTGTTTTTTCACTAAGGTTCTCGAACCACCCTCTGAGGGCTTCACAGAACAGCTGTATTTGTACTGAGATTAAATTACACACAGGTGGGTGCTATTTAATAATTATGTGACTTCTGAAGTCGGTTTGTTCCACTAGATTTTAGTTAGGGGTATCAGAGTAAAAGGGCTGAATACAAATTCATTCTACACTTTTCAGCTATTTATTTGTAAAAAAAAAAAACATTGAAAACCATTTATCATTTTCCCTTCGACTTCACAATTAGATGCCACTTTGTGTTGGTCTATGACATATAATCCCAATAAAATACATTTATATTTTTGGTTGTAAGATGAGAAAATGTGGAAAATTGAAAGGGGTACAAATACTTTTCAAGGCACTGTATATGAGGTTCATTCAAAGTAGTTTTTCTTTTTGCAGACTTGGTATGTATAATTATTATTTTTCTTTTTGCCTTTTTAAAGGCTTGGGGGGAGAACATTTGCTAACATGGGGCCAGATTCAGGTACAATTGCCCTGGCGCAGAGTATCAGAGATACACTACGCCGCCGTATTTTACCTGGCTCTAAGTCGAATCCAGGAAGATTTTGGCCCGTAAGGTACGGCGGCGTAGTGTATTTCTCGCGGCGGAATTGAAATGCGCGACTAGGGGGCGTGAAGCATTTAAATTAGGCGCGTCCACGCGACGATCGAACTGCGCATGCTCCGTTCAGAAATTTCCCGCCGTGCATTGCGCGAAATAACGTCGTTACGTATTTTTTTTTTTTGAGTAGCGTCGTTTACATACATTCCTATTCCCGGACGACTTGCGCAAAAAAAATTTCAATTCGACGCGGGAACGACGGCCATACTTAACATGGGCCGTCTAACTATAGAATAGCTGGTATAACTTTACGCAGCAAAAAGATGACTACAGATGCCGTAAGAGATTGCGAAGGACGATCGTAACTTTGTGGATCGCCAGAAAAAGCTCATTTGCATACCCCGACGCGGAAAACGACCCAAACTCCACCCAGCGGCCGCAAAAAGATTGCAGCGTAGATCCGAAGGCGTACGAAGACGTAAGCCTGTCGGATCGAAGCCGTCGAATCATGGTTTGAGGATTCAAACTAATGATACGACGCGCGTAATTTGAAAGTACACTGGTCTGGTGTTTAATTGTTAGGAATCGGTCAGGACAGCTATAATCAAATAAAAACACATTAAAAACCATGGAAATTATCTACCTCCACTTTTGTTCAATCTGTTTATGTACATATTGATCTTGACTGATAATATATAAAAAAAAATATATATATACATACTTTAGTTGTTTCTTGTCCATTTTGTACTCAAAAATGTTGTGTATGGAGATGAAATGTTTTCCTTTACGTAATGTTGAAATTTTTATGTATTGCTGCTGGTCAGACACCCTTACATTATACATTACATTATGTAGCCCTACCCGCAGTCGGAAATATACACAGATGTGTGTAGTACATTACACAGGTAGGTGGTATGCAGTTACATAAAAGGGGAGGCATATAATCAGGAAGGTTAAAGTTTATGTTTGACATTTAGTTTATCATGATGTATTAAAGGTTTCCATATACAACTACCTATAAATGTTTGGAGCATACATACTACAGTAAGAGAGAGAGTCGACCAAATCAATATGTAAAATGCCAAATAATTTTATACCTCGGAACCCTAAAAAAAGATATGATTATTAACATTGCTTAAGGATTTTGCATTTAGTTTAGTATTTGTTTAGTTCCACTGTTCTGTAGTCCATGAAAAAATTGCTTAAAGGGGTTGTAAACCTTCATATTCTTTCACCCTAATGCGTTCTATGAATTAAGGTGAAAAAAAGTATCCGCTACTTACCGGCCCCCCTGACTCCCCGAAATTTTTGTGTCAAACCCGCTTGCTTCTGGGCCCGCTCTTCATTGGATAGATTGATGGCAGCGCAGCCATTGGTTTGCGCTGCTGTCAATCAATGCCAATCATGCGAGTGTTGGGGCGGGCCCAAGTCCTGTAGTCGGGCGGCTATGGCCGTCGGATACAGGACTCGGGAGCGCACCTGGAAGGTAACCTCGTTGGGAGAGCGCTTCCCAGAGGGGTTACCAGAAGCAGGGAGGAGCTGAGATAGCTGTCGAGGGACCCCAGAAGACATGGATCATTGTGCAAAACAAGCTGCACAGTGCATGGTAAGTGCATAACATTTGTTATTTAAAAAAAAAAAAAGGAAAAAAGCTAACCTATACAACCCCTTTAACCACTTGCTTACTGGGCACATAAACCCCCTTCGTGCCCAGGCGAAATTTCAGCTTGCGGCACTGCGTCGCTTTAACGGACAATTGCGCGGTCGTGCGACGCGGCACCCAAACAAAATTGGCGTCCTTTTTTCCCCACAAATAGAGCTTTCTTTTGGTGGTATTTGATCGCCCGTGCGGTTTTTATTTTTTGCGTTTATAAACAAAAAAAGAGCGACAATTTAAAAATATATATATATTTTTTACTTGTTGCTATAATAAATATCCCATTTTTTTTTTTTTTTATATATTTTTTTTTTCTCAGTTAAGGCCGATACGTATTCTTCTACGTATTTTGTAAAAAAAAAAATCACAATAAGTGACTGCTTTGCGCAAAAGTTATAGCACCTACAAAATAGGGGACAGAATTATGATTTTTTTTAATATCTTTTTTTTACTAGTAATGGCGGTGATCTGCGATTTTTATTTTGACTGCTATATTGCGGCGGACACTTTTGACACATTTTTGGCGCCATTCACATTTATACAGCGACCAGTGCTATAGATATGCACTAATTACTGTATAAATGTGACTGGCATTGAAGGGGTTAACACTAGGGGGTGAGGAAGGGGTTAAATGTATTGCCTGGGTGTGTTCTAACTGTGTGGGGGGAGGGGGGTGACTGGGGGAGGTGACCGATGCTGTCTCCCTATGTACAAGAGAAACAGCACCTGTCACCTCTCCCTGACAGGACGTGGAGCTCTGTGTTTACACACAGAGCTCCACGTTCCTGCTCTGTCACCGACGATCGCGTGTACCTGACAGACATCGCGGCCGCCGGGTACACGCATCGAATCCTCGGTGATGCGTCGGGACTGTTTTTCCCCGCCGCGCGCCACCCTGTGGCGCGCGCTGGGAATTACAAGTAAATGACGTCCAAAGAAGTGACCCCAGCGCCTGAGGTCCGTGCTGTTGACGTGTTCTGTCAATAGCGCGGACCCGAAGTGGTTAAAGTGGACCTGAGCTAAATAAAGATTTGCTATGCGATAGGGAATACTCTACAAATGTTTGTTGTGCCTAAGCAAGTTTTAAAAATCCTTCTGAAAAATAGAAAAGCACTTTCTGACATGTGATTTTTGCCTAGGCACTCCTCCTGCAGCCTTATATCTGCAGTGCAAGAGGCACTGCTGCCTGTGACTACTAGTTATATGGATCTGGTGGTGTCACCACTCTTCTGCTCATTGTACTCCTTGCCCAAGAGAAATCTGTTTCTGATGTGGGGAAGCAAAGGACCTGCCATGCAATAATCTTTCTGCTTCATTCAATCTGTGTCCATGTTTACTTATCTCTTCTGCTACTTCTTGATTGTTTCCCCACCAGTCATTGGTGGAGAGGGGTAGCTTTGACATGAGAAAGCAAAGCCCCGCTCTTCTACCAAGATGACCAACTCCACACTAAGATGTAAAAAAAGGCATGGTGTTAGTAATGGGGCAAGGATCAGCTGCAGGGAGCCTACAGGCAATACGGCTGACTAGCATCCCCTCCTGCCTCCTCTAAATACATTCAAGCAGCTAGACAGCCGTTAATATTTCTTTTTACATTGCATGGAATCATCTGCTGAAAAAAAACAATATCTGAATGATGCCTGCAGCAGCTGCAGGCATTTCTCAGATATCTCCACTCATGGTCCAGGACATCATATGCTGTCCTTGAGCGGGAAGTATTTAAAGCGGAGGTGAACCTCCGCTTTTTGGTGTCCCCCCCCCCCACCTCCGGTGACACATTTGGCACCTTTCAGGGGGAGGGGGGTGCAGATACCTGTTTGAGACATGTATTTGCACCACTTCTGGGTCTGATCCCCGTGGGGAATCGAGCCTGTGACTTTACCCCCGCTGTCTTTCGGGGTGGGGGGGGGGCGATTGCTCAGCCTCAGCTGCTGACATCGTGGGCGCGCTGGACAGGTAAGTGTCCCTTTTTTTAAAAATCGGCAGCTGCCGTATTTGTAACTGCTGACTTTAAAAAAAAAATTGGGCCGAACCTCCGCTTTAAGGAGTTTTGGAATAAGTCAGAAGTTAATGTAAAGATACAAATTAGCACTCCAAATAAAAGCATTTCACGTGTTTATTGTGCATGCAGTGCCACATATGACATTTTCTTTTTAGAGCCCTACAGGGTCCCTTTCTCAAAGCAACTTGGTGACGTCCCTGTCTTGCCTGGAGAGTGGGACCCTGCAACGTCCCAAAGGCAGGCACATTCCAGGCTGATTACCTCTAATGGTAGAGCCAACCTATACATAATTCAGAACTTCTGGGATGATCAAAATTTGTTACCTAGAAGCATCCATCTGCATTTATCAGAAAACAGTTATAACCAATATATTACACAGAATTTATTTAACGGGTTAGTCTGTGGGCATATGAAAATAAAGATGAATTTTAGAATATTATCTGACCGAGTTTCAACTCTAGGATCAAAAACATTTTGACACCCCCCTCGTTCACTCCTAAAAGTCTTGTCATTTCTGCAACCTTCCCTCCTCAGGAGCCACAAAGAATTGGTGCAACTGTAGCTTGTGATCTCTGTTTTCTATCAGTAATGCACGCATGCTGAGCATCAATCTGAGGGCCAATGATTCTGATATACTAGATCAGACTTAAAACAGAACTAAACTCTCAAACAACATTAACCTTTTTTTAAAAGGGTTGTAAAGGCAGAAGTTTTTTTTAATGCATTCTAAGCCTTCTGTGGGCAACAGCCCCTCTAATACTTACCTGAGCCCCATCTCTATCCAGCGATGTTCACAAGTCCCTCTGCCATCCGGGACTCTCCCCCCTGATTGGCTGATACACAGTAGTGGTGCCATTGGCTCCCACTGCTGTCAATCAAAGTCAGTTAGCCAATTAGGAGAGGGGGCGGGGCTGAAGTACAGCTCTGTGTCTGAATGGTCACAAGGAGCTGCAGCTCAGGTGACCCATAGCAAGCTGCTTGCTGTCGGGGCACTCAACAGGGGAGGCAAGTATAACCTTTTTGTTGTTTAAAAAAAAAAAACAAGACCTTACAATTACTTTAACCACTTGCCGACTGCCTAACTGTAAATATACATCATTACTTTGATGTTAAATACCAGGGTTACGGCAGCAGCTGGCTGCCATAATTCTGGTATCATTATTTATAGCAGGCACCCAGCTGTCAGATAAAAGTGGTCTCAGCGACAGGTACACATGATTACTTTTATAGGGCTAGCAGAGAGGTGCCCTATTCCTCCCCTGACCCGTCAGTAACCCGGGAAGCCTTTTGTTTGCTTCCGATCGTCAAGCAGGAAGCCAAATGAGGACAAGATGGCCCCCACTCGGCTATATGCCCTTGGAGGCATCAGATCGACGTCTGACATCACTTTTGGCTTCTCTTAAAGCAATATTTTTTATTTATTTTTTGCTTTTAAAGGTAAGTGAGAAATGGGAAGTCTTTTTGACACCATTTCTCTCAATAAACAGGACCTGTAATGTTTATTTTTATTAGTGGGGATGTTTACATTCCTTGCAATAGAAATAAAAGTGATAAAAAAAATTAAGGGACAGTGTAAAAGTTAAATAAAAAAAAATATTAAAGCTTCCCGCGCACAGTAGCGTATGCATACATGAGTCACGCCCACATATGTAAACTGTTTTCAAGTCACCGTCAAATGACAGTGGAACAGTGCGGCTCTCATTCTGGGAGGACGTCATATGACGTTGCCCCAGAACGGCCATGCTCACTGCCCGCAGTGCGGTGATCCTGGCCACGCTATGTTACAAGGACACGTGGTCGATCGGCTGTGTCCAATCACAGCTGGTCACATGTAAATGCAAAAGTGTCGTAATTTGCCCTCCTCACCTCACACCAAAAGTGTGTGGCGAGGAGAGACGATCAGCAGCATCTCCTTACAGGGGACACCCGAAACAGGTAATCGTCATTGATCATCGGTATCCTGATTACAGTGCCACCAATCATTATCAATCAGTGCCCATTAGTGATGCCAGTCATTGCTGCCTTTCCTGGCCTTCTATCTGTGCCCATCAGTGTGGCATATTAGTGTCTCATCGGTGCCGCCTCATCAGCGCACATCAGTGAAGGAGATAAATTACGTATTTACAAAATTTAGGAACTTTTTTTTTCTACATTTTCTTTTTTTTTTTGTAAAAAATAAAAAAAAGCAGTGATTATAAATTCCACCAAAAGAAATCTGTCTTTTGTGTGAAGAAATTATTAAAAATGTATTTGGGTGCAGTGTTGCATGATCGCGCAATTGTCATTCAAAATGCGACAGCGCTGAAAGGTGAAAAATGGTCTGGGCAGGAAGGGGGTGAAAGTGACTTGTATTAAAGTGGTTAAAGTGTATTTAAAAAAAAAAAATGCGTTTGAAAGACCACTGCACAAATACAGTGTGACAAAATATTGCAACGAATGCCATTTTGTTGACTAGGGTCTCTGCTGAAAAAAAAAATATATATATGTGTGTGTGTGTATGTTTGGGGGTTCCAAGTAATTTTCTAGCAAAAAAAAACAACTTTTTACTTGTAAACAAAAAATTGGAGAAAAGAGCCTGGCAGATTTTTATTTATTTTTTATACATTTTTTTTTTAAAAGGTAATTGGTTCTATCAAACAATTTTAAACACTATTAATCCATGTTATTGATAAAATCTCTGCTCAATTTCGGTTTTATTATAGTACTTACTTTTTATTTCCGCTCTGCAGAACGCCTCCATCTCTAGTGTGGGCGTGTGAAGCCCACTAGCATTCTCTTCCTGGATATGGTGATGCTGGATACCCAGCATGCACCTCCTGTACTTGCACGTGCGCCGTTTACACAGGGCCCAGGAAAAGGATCATTATGTTATTACCATAACAACAGTTGGCGAAGGAGTAAGTGCCCACCCCGTTGCCTTTGCTCATGTAATTTCCGGTTTCTAAACAACGTGATTCTAGCCTTCGGCACTGCCCACCGACTCCTGGGAAGGTTGACACACATCTCTCGGGAGCACAGACGCTGAGGGATATGATGTTGATCACCGCAGACCCGGAAGTGGCAGAATAGTTGTTGCTCAAGAATGTTGTTGCTCAAGGTGAATGATGTTGCTCAAGGAGAATGCTGTGGATTTATGTAAAGTTGATTTTATGGGTCGAACTCCACTTTAAAGCGGAGTTCCACCCAGGAAAACAACAATTGGTCATCTTGCTTTAAAAAAACGTGAAAAAAAAACTCACCCGAAATACCTGTTGCTATGCGGAAGTCCGTAATCTGCCTCTTCCACACCGCGGTGTCTTTTCTTCTGCTTGTGAATGGGGCGCGCTGCTTTCTGGGAACTGTGTGTGTTCTCAGAGAGCAGCCGCCCATTCACAAGCCAGTGTGAGACTCAGGCAGGCGCTGTAGGAAATGGGCAGTGAAGCCGTACGGCTTCACTGCCTGTTTCCCATAGTGTGGATGGCGGCGCGGAACCTGGATCGATCGTGGGACCGGCATCGGGGGGGGCCATCAGCGCGGGCAAGTAGGACAAGGTAAGTGTCCCTATTTAAAGTCAGCAGCTACACTGTTAGTAGCTGCTGACTTTAAAAAAAAAATTGCGGCTGGAACACCCCTTTAAGTGGCTAGTCCTTCTGTTACTAGCATTAGTAAATAGGAAGGTATGATATATAAATATATACAGTGCCTTGCGAAAGTATTCGGCCCCCTTGAACTTTGCGACCTTTTGCCACATTTCAGGCTTCAAACATAAAGATATAAAACTTTAGTTTTTTGTGAAGAATCAACAAGTGGGACACAATCATGAAGTGGAACAAATAAAACACTGAAAAATTGGGCGTGCAGAATTATTCAGCCCCCTTAAGTTAATACTTTCTAGCACCACCTTTTGCTGCGATTACAGCTGTAAGTCGCTTGGGGTATGTCTCTATCAGTTTTGCACATCGAGAGACTGAAATTTTTGCCCATTCCTCCTTGCAAAACAGCTCGAGCTCAGTGAGGTTGGATAGAGAGCGTTTGTGAACAGCAGTTTTCAGTTCTTTCCACAGATTCTCGATTGGATTCAGGTCTGGACTTTGACTTGGCCATTCTAACACCTGGATATGTTTATTTGTGAACCATTCCATTGTAGATTTTGCTTTGTTTTGGATCATTGTCTTGTTGGAAGACAAATCTCTGTCCCAGTCTCAGGTCTTTTGCAGACTCCACCAGGTTTTCTTCCAGAATGGTCCTGTATTTGGCTCCATCCATCTCCCCATCAATTTTAACCATCTTCCCTGTCCCTGCTGAAAAAAAGCAGGCCCAAACCATGATGCTGCCACCACCATGTTTGACAGTGGGGATGGTGTGTTCAGGGTGATGGGCTGTGTTGCTTTTACGCCAAACATAACGTTTTGCATTGTTGCCAAAAAGTTTGCTTTTGGTTACATCTGACCAGAGCACCTTCTTCTACATGTTTGGTGTGTCTCCCAGGTGGCTTGTGGCAAACTTTAAACAACACTTTTTATGGATATCTTTAAGAAATGGCTTTCTGCTTGCCACTCTTCCATAAAGGCCAGATTTATGCAGTATATGACTGATTGTTGTCCTATGGACAGAGTCTCCCACCTCAGCTCTAGATCTCTGCAGTTCATCCAGAGTGATCATGGGCCTCTTGGCTGCATCTCTGATCAGTCTTCTCCTTGTATGAGCAGTGGTCTGATACTCCTTCCATTTCAATATTATCGCTTGCACAGTGCTCCTTGGGATGTTTAAAGCTTGGGAAATCTTTTTGTATCCAAATCCGGCTTTAAACTTCTCCACAACAGTATCTCAGACCTGCCTCGTGTGTTCCTTGTTCTTCATGATGCTCTGCGCTTTAAACGGACCTCTGAGATTATCACAGTGCAGGTGCATTTATACGGAGACTTGATTACACACAGGTGGATTCTATTTATCATCATTGGTCATTTAGGTCAACATTGGATCATTCAGAGATCCTCGCTGAACTTCTGGAGAGAGTTTGCTGCACTGAAAGTAAAGGGGCTGAATAATTTTGCACGCCCAATTTTTCAGTTTTTTATTTGTTAAAGTTTGAAATATCCAATAAATTTCATTCCACTTCATGATTGTGTCCCACTTGTTGATTCTTCACAAACAATTAGTTTTATATCTTTGTTTGAAGCCTGAAATGTGGCAAAAGGTCGCAAAGTTCAAGGGGGCCGAATACTTTCGCAAGGCACTCTATGTGTGTGTGTGTGTGTTTTTTGAAACTTTTTTTTTTTTTATTTTTTTTTTACATTTCTTCAGTTGCGCCCTAGTTTCTGGCCTAGGCCAGGATAATGCCATACATTCCAGGAGTCTTCATGAAGCGTTTTTTTGTTTCATCTGGAGCAAGCGCTTTTTTGGCTAAGCACACCCTCCTCTTCCAATCAGTGCCTCCTCATCAGTGTTGCCTATTATTGCTGCCTATCAATGATGTCTATCAGAGTCCATCAGTGAAGGAAATTTTTTTATAACAAACTAACCAAAAAACGTTTTTAGTCTAGACTAAACCGAAGAAAGAACAGAACAGGGATCAGGAAGAGTACTTCAAGGATAGAATGTCCTAGCCACATGCATCACATAAAGTAGGCCTTTCAGCTGGAGTTTTAGGTCTGGAGTTTCCAGGAGGGCCTACAGTGAGTCTGCCAAGAGGCTGAGTATGTTTGAATAGGCCAGTTTGGTGAAATGAGGGTCACTGGAATGCCCCCTGCTTTCCCTCGCATGTGAGTGAGAAACTTGTATAGCGCAACACATGCGAACTAAATCGCCTCTGCGCTTAATATCCTTTCACTACTGTACTTTTGCCCTCAGAAAAGATGGGTTTTGAGTTTTTTTCTGAAGGCCAGGTGATTCACCTCCAACCGGATGCTGGTTGGTAGAGCATTCCATAGTCTAGATCCTTGGATTCCAAATCTTCGTTCTCCTTTGGACTTGTATCTGGCTTGGGGTATCTGGAGTAGATTTTGGTTGGTGGATCGCAGAACGCGATTGGGGTTGTGACATTTAAATTTTTCGCATAGATATTGGGGGGCATTTCCTTGAACACACTTATGCGTCAGACCGAGTGCCTTAAAAGTGATTCTGTCTTTTACTGGCAACCAATGAAGGGATCTCAGTGAAGGTGTGATTGATTCCCATGTTTTTTTCCCAGTCACAAGTCGAGCAGCTGTATTTTGAACAACTTGCAGACGGGTGATTTGGTATTTTGTGAGTCCGAAGTAAAGGGCATTTGCATAGTCGAGTCTGGAGTTGATAATTGTACCCACCACGACTGCTATGTCTTCTTCCGGGATGAAGGGAATGAGTCTACGTAGCAGGCGCAGCAGATGGTGGGATCCGCTGACTACTGAACCTATTTGTGCATCCATTGTCATGTGGGTCTCAAAAATGACTCGGAGACTTTTGACTTTGGTGCTAGCGGTGTCCATAGTGGTGCGGGAAGTCTCTTTCGGTTGGCGTGAAACAGAAGTTCTGTTTTTGAGCCATTGAGTTTAAGGAAACTCTTCGTCATCCAATTTTCTATCAAAGTAAGGCATTTCTCTAGTCTGAGATAATGATCCTTATTGTTGCAGATGCGAAAATATAGTTGCGTGTCATCCGAGTAGGAATGGTAGAGTAACTTCTGGTTACTGATGGTTTAAAAAAAATGGCGGAGATAGATATTGAATAGTACGGGCAACAAGGGGGATCGCTGAGGGACTCCGCATGACACCAATGCGTTTTTCAGAAGTGAAAGGACCCAGTTTCACTATTTGAGATCGGTTTTCCAAGCAGGAGAACCAGGCTAAATCAGACACAGCGACTCTAGCTACTTCAGCTAGGCGAGTCATCAATAATTTGTGGTCTACAGTATCAAATGCTGTGCTTAGGTCCATCAGTATCAGAAGACAAGATTCTCCTTCATCTGCTGCTTCGAGAGCGTCATCCCATATTTTGAGAAGTGCTGTTTCAGTTCCGTGACCAGGGCAGAAACCTGATTGGAATGGATCGAGTAATTTGTGGGTGTCTAAATGCTGTTGTACAACTTCTTTATCCAAAACCTTGGAGAAGACATTAAGGCCTGTTATAGGTCGACGATTGTTTGGGTCTTTGGGGTCAAGGGTGTTTTTTTTTAGAATTGGTTTAATTATGCCTTGTTTCAGCAAGGTTGGCACCATGCCTTCCTTGAATGACTGGTTTATGAGGTAAGTGATCGCCGGTGCCACAATATCTGCACATTCTTTCAGCAGTTTGGTGGGGATAATATCATTAGGTGCTGTGCTGTCTCAGAGTACTAATGATTTTTTTATTGGTGTCGATGGAGATGGGGTTAAGAGTATATTTCGTTGATTGCGGCATATTTGTGTGGATATTAGCTTCTTGGTTTAAAGGGGAGTCGATGGGGGATCTATTTTGCTGAACAATTTAACGTATTTTTTCAATTTTGTTAATGGAAAAAAAAATGTGGTAAAGTACTTGGAGCATTACGTGAAGGAGCCCCACGGCCCAAGATCTAGATGCTGACAATTTTCAATGTATGAGATGTGAACAGTAGCTAGGGCACGGACATGGAGTTCTGCCAAAGTCAGAATTGGGTCCACTTCCCACTTTCACTTTCACTGGTGCTTCCCTGGTGGTTGATTTAGGCTACTGATGTGGAATTGTACAACTGGATTCTGATTAAGTGAAGTGCAGTGGAGAAGCCCAGCATTGTAAAGGACAACTGAAGTGTGCACAGTTCCAAGATGTTCATGGGAAGTATAGATTCCTATGATGACCAAGTCCCCTGCACCTATAGGACATTTAGGACTTGTTGGCACCCAACAGGCTGGAATCTGTTGTAAGAACTGTCCACTTTTTTGCAGGAAAATTTTTCCTGACTTCAGCACCAGATTGAATATCCACCAAGCTAGAGAGATTCTGGCTTTGCAGGTCAGATGCATGGGGCAGTCCAGAGACCAAGTCTGTTTGTCACACACAGTTTGCAATGGTTTGGAGTGAAGCTGGGCATATAGCACCACCTCTAAGAAGGCCACTATCGGACCCAGAGTGCTCATCCAAGAGTCAGTTGAGGGATAGATCTGGAGCCAGAAGTTCCAAGCACAAAAAAAGAGGGATGGGATTTTGTCCTGTGGTTCCAACAATGACTACTAGAAATCAAGAATCTACCAAAAGATTCTACAGAGTCTGCACTACTAGCTGGACATTGGCTGATGGGGCTTGGGATGACTGGTCTTTAAACAGAAGATCGTCTAAGTAGCTCACAATGTAGTTATGCAGAGCAAGTACCTTTGTGAAGACCTAAGGTGCTGTGGACAAGACAGAGGGAAGAGGTTTGTAGTTGTCAGGGACATGCTGACCTAACATTTCTAATGCTCAAGGGTGGGCGCAAATGCGCAGGCACGATCCCACAAGTGCCCATCGTGTCAGGCACATGAATGTTCATGGATGACAATGAACGTTTGTGTCCAAATGCCATATAGAAGGGCAGCAGGTTCACTAGTAGTTTGCTGTCTGATCTGCAGCTTGTGCCCGTATACCTGTTGCTGTGATCCTTACTTGATTCCTGTGTTTGACCCGGATTCCTCCGACTACACTTGCTATCTATTATCCTGACCTCGGTGGACTATTTTGAAAAAAAAAGCAATATTTTGTACTTTTTGCTATAATAAATATCCCCCAAAAATATATAAAAAAAATGTCTTCCTCAGTTTAGTCCGATATGTATTCTTCTTCTACATAATTTTGGTTAAAAAAAATCGCAATAAGCATATATTGATTGGTTTGCGCAAAAGTTATAGTGCCCTACAAAATAGGGGATAGATTTATGGCGTTTTTATTATTATTATTATTATTTGTAGTAATGGTGATCTGCATTTTTTTTTCAGGATTGCGGCGGACAGATCGGACGCTTTTGACACTATTTTGGGACCATTGACATTTATACAGCGATCAGTGATATGAATGGCCACTGATTACTGTATAAATGTCATTGACAGGGAAGGGGTTAACACTAGGGGGCAATCAGGGGGTTCATTGTGTTACCTAGGGAGTGATTCTAACTGTGGGGTGATCGGACTGCCTGGGTGAGGAGAGCAATCATTGTTTCTAAGCATTAGGAACAACACATCACACTCTCCTCACCCCTGACGGAACGGAGATCTCTTGGTTTACATTGACAGATCTCCGTTCCCTCCTTCTCTGGAGCAATCGCGATCCATGGCCATCGGGGCTACCGGCCACGCGCAGTAGCTCTTTCGTGACACCGTGTGCGCACGTACCCTATACTCCTTAAAGCGTTTTGCAGGAGTGCCATTTTAACACCGTCGGTTGACGGCGTGAGGCGGGATAAGGAGGAAAATCACCGCTCCAGGTGGGTCTGCTACGCAATTAAGGATTCGTTCAGGATACCAAGGGTGCTGGCAATGCACTAGGCAAACATGGAAAATAGCAAGAGGATGGACAGCTCCACTCCAAAAGACACTTAAGTTGTCTTTATTGATAAAACAGTGAGATTCACCACAAGGTCACAGCAAAGAAATCGTAAGAACAGCCAACGCGTATCACACTGGTTCAGTGCTTAGTCATGGCTAAGCACTGAACCAGTGTGATATGCGTCGGCTGTTCTTACGATTTCTTTACTGTGACCTTGTGGTGCATCTCACTGTTTTATCAATAAAGACAACTTGAGTGTCTTTTGGAGTGCGGCTTACCATCCCTTTTGCTTTTTTCCATGTGAGGTGGGTTAAAGAGACTCTTTGCTTCAGCACCTGTCCGAAGTCATCCAGACTTATCTCTACCATATGTACTGTATGTGGATGCATCTGAAGTCACGGTAGGAGCAGTCGTCTTGCAACGCCAGGGCCTTAAAGACTTAATGCATCCTGTAGCCTTTGTCTCTCGTAGACTTTCACCAGCAGAGAGAAATTATGTTGTCGGGGTTTGAGAATTACTGGAAGAGTGGAGGTATTTTCTGGAAAGGGGCAGCGCACCCCATATTAATCTATACTGACCACATAAATCTTGAATATCTGAGGACTGCTAAGCGCCTAAGGCCGTGTCGAGCACGTTGGGCCCTGTTCTTTTCAAGATTTGTGCTTCATGTTGCCTATCAGCCAGGCTTGAAGAATGTGTAAAACCAGATGCACTTTCCCATATGTTTAATGACCCCAAGGAGCTACCTGAACCAGATATTATCTTGTCTGAAGGTAACTTCTTACTTTTACAGAATGATCTTCTCACCCAAATGAAGCAGGCTTCTGTAGATGTTCCTAGTCCTCCAGGGGTCACATTGATGTTTCGGCAAGGCAAAACGCCTAGAGGTTATAAGTTCGCATTTGTTGCGCTATACAAGTTACTCACTCATTACTATGGAAGGAAAACTAGGTATTTTTTTTTACCAGAAAGCAAAAGTGTAACTATTTTGGGTCTATGTCATGATCATCCTTTAGCACAGTGGTTCTCAACCTGGGGGTCAAATGAGTATTTGCTAGGGGTCACCAAATCCTGGGCTGTTCCTGAAGCCCGCACCACTCTCCCAGCCTTTTTGTGGCTGCCCAGAAGGGCTGTCCCTGGAGCCTGTGGCCACCCAGCTGGGCTGTTCCTGGAGCCCAAGTCCACCCACTCGGCCTCTTCGCAGCGGCCCATTCAGGTCACGGGATATGTCCGTTGACTGGTGAGGATTGTGAGATGGGAGGGGCTGTAGGAGACCCTATCTCCTGACTTCAGCATAGGTGTCACTGCTACGAGACACTAAAAAGTCGGAAACACAGTGGGTATCATTACCTGTAAATTATAGTTGCCATTAAAAGTCCCCACTACTGTTCTCAGATCAGCATATGACCTTGATCAAGAGCACCTAAGTTGGCTGATCAGAACTCCCCCCACCACTGTCTCTCATCCCATCCCCCCCCCCCTCCCAGCTTCCAAGGACTAAGAGAAGGAATAAAATTAGAGAATACATGGAAGGGAGAGGAAAAGAGGGGGTGGAAGAAAGGAAAAAGGGAGAAAATAAGAGAGAGAACAAGAAAGATGGCTAGAGAAAGGGATGGGGAAAAACAAAATTGGGATAGAGAGAGATAAAAGGGAAAGAAAGGAGAAGAGCGTGGTACATCCTAAAATGTACCATATGAGGTTTTAATACTGTTGAAAGTGGAACGGACTCAGGGAGCGCTAAATGTCCATTGGTTGCGGGTGCAAACTACTTGTCTTGCCTTGGGTGCTGACAGCTCAAACTTCGAAAATAATTTTATTGTTCCCCACGATTTGGGAAATTTTATCAAGGGGCCACGGCACTAGAAAGGTTGAGAACCACTGCTTTTATCAGGTCATTTTGGAGTCCACAAAAAACTCAATCTTCTGCAAGGTGTTCTGGTGGCCAGACCTAGAAGGAGGTAGTAAGAAATACGCAAGTTCATGTGCAATCTGTACCGGGAAAAAGAGTACTAAGAACTGAGACTGGGGTCTACTCCGACCACTACCAGTTCCTGACAGGCCATGGAGGATGTTAGCCATTGACTTGATGGTCCTGCAGAGACTTGGATTAAAAAACTGACAGTACCTGGAGGCTGGAGACGCATGGATGACACCAGGGCTCAGGGAAACCAAGCACAAAGCCGTTGGACAAAGAACACAGGAGCGCCGCTGGTGGGGGGCCTGTCCAGGACTGTGGGGCCAGGGGTCCGATGAAGGGGGAATCCAACTGCAGGCACAGAAACTGTTGGGGCCAGTATACAGTGGCCGCTCACACTGTGTACGAAGCCCGGAAGTGATGTTGCAGCCTGGCGGAAGTCAGCCAAGGGAATCCGAAGAGTATGGGCAAACCCTGCTGCTGAGGCCAATCAGGAACTGCCAAGGGAGCAAAGAGTCACACATCGCCAACTGGAGGAACTACATGTTTTCATGGACATGCCCCTTCAGGTTATCTCAGAACTGAGACTGGGGTCTACTCCTAACACTACCAGTTCTTGACAGGCCATGGAGGATGATAGCCATGGACTTCATAGTAGAACTCCCTCCATCCAAGGCTATCTTCGTGGTAGTAGACCACTTGTCCAAAATGGCTCACATTCTGCCTCTGAAAAGCACACCCTCTACCATGATGACGGCTTGGGTATTTATCAGAAAAATTGTAAGACTTCATGGGGTCCCCAAAAACATTGTCTCCGATCAGGGGGTGTAGTTCACTTCTCGATTTTGGAAAACTCTATGTGAAGTTCTTAAAATTTAAAGATCCATGTCATCTGCTTATCACTCCCAAACCAACGGACAAATGGAGAGGACCAATCAGACGCTGGGGCAGTACATACAATGTTTCACTACCTTTGTCAAGGATGATTGGGTATCATTGCTGCCATTTTTTTTCACCCATCCTTACCTGACTTTGTTCCAGAGGCCATGGTTCCTGCTGTCTAAAATGCAGTGGATTTCCTCAAGTGCAACAGTAAATTGCTACAGGAAACCATTACTAAGGCCTTGTACACACGAGGGAATAGATCCGATGGGAACGGTCCGACGGACCGTTCCCATCGGATCTGTCCACCGGATTGCTTTGATCCGATGGCTGTACACACCATCGGATCAAATTCCCCGGCGGCGGACAGCGCGGTGACGTTGACGCCGCCACGTCATCGCACCAGGAAGTAAACACTTCCGCGCGAATGCGTCGGATCCATTCACAGGATACGACGCATGTGCAGGCAGATATGTCCGCTGGTTTGCCGTACTAACCAGCGGACATATCTGATGGACAGCTCTCCGGCGGAAAAATTCCAAAGCATGCTTTGGAATTTTTCCGCCGGAGTAATCCGGCCAGAACGGTCCATTTGCCCCTACACACGAGCGGATTTTTCGGCTGAAATGGTCCTTCGGACCATGTTCAGCGGATTTATTCCCTCGTGTGTACAAGGCCTAAGACACAAGCAGCTAACAAGAAAAGGGGAGAATTGATTCTTCGACCGGGAGATCAGGTATGACTATCTACAGCGAATCTCAGGTTGGCATGTCCTTTAAAGGAGCTTGTGGGGCCATTTCCAGTCAGGAAGAGACTTGATGAAGTTGCATATGAATTTTCTTTACCAGAGTCCTTTTAAGAGTCATCCTGTATTTTGTCTCAGTACCCGATTTCTTTCCAGATAGGTTCCGGTGGGCCGAAAGCCATTTTGGACTGTTGAAAAATAAGAAATCGGGTACAATACTTAATTAAATGGCAGGGCTAGAGGAAAATTCTGGGAAATTGAGCAAGATGTTCATATCAAGGAACTACCGTATTTTTCGGACTATAAGACGCACTTTTTTCCTCCAAAAATCTGGAGGAAAATGTCCCTGCGTCTTATGGAACGAATATACATTAGGCCACGCCCCCCGCCGCTGCTGGTCCCGCCCCCCCACGGCCGAATGTCATGAGAAGTAAGTGAGGGGCACAGAAATAAGTTCCTGTCTGTGTAAATCCCATCACCTGCTCCTCTCCTCCCTCCTCCGTTTGCAGCTCCGTCCTCTTCTCTCTGTCACTGTGTGCAGACAGTGCAGCTGATGGCTCGTGAAGTGTAGCTGTCCTACATGAAGAGGATCCAATCAGCACACTGCTCTATCCAACTCCACCTCCAGCAAGCCTGCAGCCTGTCACGACTGAGAAGCTTCACACATCCCTTCTCTCACCCCTCCCTCCCTCCTTGCTTGTGTGTTCCGTCTGTGAAGGAGGTGGGCGGGAAGATTAAAAAGAAGCAGCAGACAAACATGGATATACTACTGAATAAGCCAGAGAGCCCCCAGGAGACTGTGAGTGTGTGCACTTCTCACCAACCCCCTCTATTCTCTCTCTCTTCCTAACCCAGCTCAGCATAAAGAACATCTTTTAGAAAATCAGCCTTTGCAGGGATAATGAAGTTGTCTCATTTCCAGGAGCACATATTCAGGGACAATCTCTCCTTCCTTTTTTGTGCATGTTTCCAACCTTTTTCAGCACAGTTCTACCTTGAAATCATTTGAAACAATGCATTTCTCTATGCTGGGCAGAACTATACATAGTACACTGATCAATGATTTGTAATTTCTCTTCCTGCAGGCAGCCAGTAAATACCTTTGCAGCAAAGTGCACTTTTTTTACTTAAATTAAATGGCAATTCATTATTCATTAATGGCACAGGTCAGGCTGCATTTCATGGGCACTGGTAAAAATTTTGGTACACCATTTGGTTCTGAATTTTTTTTTTCTTGTTTTCCTTCTCCAAAACCTAGGTGCGTCTTATGGTTAGGTGCGTCTTATGGTGCGAAAAATACGGTAATTAATGCTTTCTTCTACAGTCACCCACAAAAAGAAAGCCTATTTGGCATCTGAAGGTTGCAAATAAGGAGGGGAAAATGTCAGGGACGTGCTCGCCATAGCATTACTAATGCATAAGAGCAGACACAAATGTGCAGGTGTGATCCCGCAAGTGCCCATCATGTCAGTCACACAAATGTGCATGCGCCAATAAATGTTTGCGCCCAAATGCCATATATAAGTGCAGCAGATTCAATAGTATTTTGCTGTCTGATCTGCAGCTACTAATGTGGCATTGTCCAACTGGATTCTGATTAGGTGACCTTGCAGCGGAGTAGCCCTGCATTGGAAGGACAACTGAATTGCGCAAAGTTCCAAGATGTTTGAGGGAAGTTGAGTTTCCTATGATGACCAAGCCCCCCTGCACCCAGGGCAGTCTTAATAGCATCATGGGCCCCTGGGCAAAGTAATGTTTTGGGGCCCCTACAATGGTGACAGTGCAGGTAAACAGACATCAAGTAGGTAGGAGGCAGACTGCCTCCCCTGTGTATCTGTCACTCTCAGTGCCATCATGGGGGCCCCCCGTTTCGGGGCAGCGTGGGCTCAAGGACCAGCTGCTTTGGGGGATAAACAGGGGCCCCCATGCATCGTTGGGCCCCTGGGCAGTGCCCAGGTGTGCCCTCTTATTAAGACAGCCCTGCCTGCACCTACAGGGCATTCAGGACTTGCTGGCACCCAACAGGCTGGAATCTGTTGTGAGAAATGTCCAATGTTTTTTTTTTTTTTGCAGGAAAGGTTTTCCCTTTACAGCACCATATTTGATAGTCTCAAACCTCTTCTAAGAAGACCACCATCAGACCCAGAGTTCTCATGCAAGAGTCAATTGAGGGATAGCTCTGGAGCCAGAAGTTCCAAGCACAAAAACAGAGATGGGATTTTGTCCTGTGGTTTCAAACATTTCTGGTGTAAATTGAGGATCCACCAGAAGCTCCAGAGAGTCTGCACTGCTTGCTGGACATTGGCTAATGCGGCTTTGGGGGACTGGTCTTTTAACAGAAGATAGTCTAAGTAGCTCACAATGTAGTTACCCTGAACGCTACGCAGAGCAAGGTCAGAAGCAAGTACCTTTTGTGAAGACCTAGGGTGCTGTGGATAAGACAGAGGGAAGAGGTTTGTGGTTGTCAGACACGCTGGTGGCCGTAGCATTGCATATCATCTACTGCTCAAGGCAAATGAAAATGCTCATGCACAATCCCGCAAGTACCCATCGTGTCAGGCAGACAAATGTTTGCAAACACCAATAAACGTTGGCACCCAAATGCCATCTAGAAGTACAGCAGTTTCACTAGTACTTTACTATTTAATCTGCAGCTTGCACCCGTATACCTGTTCCTGTGATCCTTGATTCCTGTGTTTGACCAGGCTTCCTCTGACTACACTTGCTATACAATATCCTGACCCTGGCTTGCCTTGTTGGCTTTGTTTAACCTCTCCTCTGCTTGATATCCTGTTGCCAAACCTTGCCTGCATCCTGACCGTTCTTTGCCTGCCATCCATGCCTGCATCATACCAACCTGGCTTGTCTGACCACGCATCCTCTGTCTCTTCTGCTCTGCTTGCACCTGCCTGGTGCCTGCTGCCACCAGCCTGGAATCTATTGGCATGCCAACGCCTGCTGTTTAACCTGCTGGTCCACCCTGGTGAACACATCCACCATACAGAAGATGATCCAGGCACCCATACACCGCCATACACTATCTTGTGGCCACTGTTACATCGGTTGTCCCTGAGCAGTGGTTGTACGACAGGCCTTCCCTCTGCACATCAGGCTTAGCCATCAGGGATTTGACAATAGTTGTGCTTGCAGATAGCGTTGATGAAGTTGGAAAACAGGGATGTGTAGGTAAACACCCTTGATGTCCACAAAGATGAGACAGATACCCTGGCAGACAGGATGCATTACCTGGCAGATTCTATATGGAACATCTGACACAGGTTAAGGGTCTTGAGGTCCAGAATGGGAAAATGCCTCAAAAAGCATAAAGCAGAGATGAAACAGTCTAAAACTCAAGTTTGTAGCCCCTGAATAAAAACCCTGGACTCAAACATTTGAAATATCCTGTGACCAGATGGTCCAAAAGTTTAATAAGTGTAACACCACTTGGACAAGTATAAGATTGTAAAGATTGCTTACTCCCAGACTTGTCAGGCTTGGAGTTCCATGCTTTCTGCCAGAAGGGTGCCCCAGGGTTTGCTTTGGAGCCTGAGGGGCAAAAGAAACTCTTCCTAGACACAGGAGATGGAGGCCTACTTGTGGAAGCACAAGCATTCTTTCTCTGGGGAAGGAGAGTACTCCCAACCTCACTGATGTACTGGTCCATAAAGCTACTAAAGAGAGGCTTGTCTTACACAGATATTTCAGTGACAAGCATTTCAACCTGAGAACCACAGACATGTGAATGAAAAGGATGATCATCCTGGAGCTGCTGGGGCGGGGGGTGTCCCCCGCTGCTTGTAAAAGCTAATTAGGCACTAGGCTTGCTTTTACAAGAAAGCTGACCGCCAGCTGAAAAAAGCAATACCAGGCATCTTCTTGGTATAACCACGCAAAGTTCAGTGATGCATTGCTGCTGGTCTGTAGGTGGTTATGGTTTGGTTGGGTCCAGGACAGGGAAAGACCATTTTTTCTCAGGAACCCCTTAATAGGATATTTCTGTGCAAAACATTTGAGGGGTATGAAAATCTTTTCAGGGTGAGGACATTCACTATACTGTATAACACAGGATCTAAGAATGAGCAATCAGTAATTTGTCTTAGGAGGTCTGAGCAGCGTTAGGGTGGCCATGCGTGAGACCTAAATTATTTTGTTTAGGAGTTAACCCAGTAGAGAGCGACCCCTCGGAGTCTGATTCTGCAGAAGCAGATGCCTTCTTGCTTTTCTCCTCCTTGCAACCTTCCTCAGCAAGTGCAGCAGTTGCAGGGAAAAAGGTCAGAGACTGACCCTGGAGGGAAGGCTAAAGAAGCCCATTTGTGACCCCTGCAATATACGAGCTGAGATCCTACTCATAAAGTCAGACGTGATAAAAAAGAGTTCCTGTATTTAAAATGGAAGAGGATGGGTTCTTATTTGGGTACAAAAAATGGATAAGACACAGTGGGGGTAGGGAAAGTGCTGCTCACCCCTGTAGTGAAAAAAAAAAAAAAGAGGGAGTTCCCCGTTGGGGTTTTTAGGCAGCAATCAAATAATCATGGTAAGAATGAGTAATGGAAGCATCATACAAAGGTGTATATATATGTAGAAAAAGATATGTTTTAATGGGTAAAAATACATAAAATACAAATAGGCTCTGGTATTGTGTACACTAAGGATAACTGCACATGGGGTTTGCACCAATGAACATGACAGAGAATCAACATGAATGGTTACCTACTGAGTCAATTATAACTGACGCGTTTCAACCCTTCAATGGGTCTTCTTCGGAGAATTGGGTGCGACTGTAACAACATACATAAAAAAAAATATAAGAAATAATAAAATCTTTCACATTTAGTATTCAGGCATACGTATCTTTGTCTAAGTATAGTTACCCATTCACAGTGTGCAGTTTGAATTATGTGCAAGGCCAGAGTCAGTCCAACAGACAGATTCCTGGATGGATGCCACCGAGACTGGGGGGGCCAGCTCACCACCGATGCTGGTGGAACCCTGGGGGTTCCAATTGCCGGGGAAGGGGGGGAGAGAGGCCCGGGGAAGAGGCTGGAGGGGACCGAGGTGGGGGGCAGTCACCAGCACAACACCTGATGAGACGATATATACAAATATAAATTGGTCAGTTAGTCTAAATTGTAATAGGATATAAGGTATAGCTAAATTGGGAAACAGCGGGCATGCAAGTGGGGACCCCAAGCTCCGCAGTGAGTAGGAGAATCAAGATGTAGTAGTATGTTGGGGTAAATAGTATACAGAAGTGGGGAGTATTAGAGTGAGGAGTGTAAGTGAATGAAGAGGTGAATAACATGGGGAATAAGGGAAGGAGAGTGAAAAGGTGAGCAGTACTGAATAGTGAGCCTAAGGCCTCGTACACACGAGGGGATATGTCCGCTGAAAACGGTTCGATGGACCGTTTCAGCAGACATCTCCGCTCGTGTGTATGGGCTAGCGGACAGATTTCTCCACCCGACAGATTTCAAAGCATGCTTTGAAATCTATCCGGTGGGAATCTGTCCGCCCGACATGTCTGCTGGTTAGTACACTTACCAGCAGACATGTCGTCCCCGCACTTCCTGGTGCGGTGACGTGGCGGTGTCAACGTCACCGCCGCGTCACCGCGCCGTCCGGCGGCGGGGAATTTGATCCGATGGTGTGTACACGCCATCGGATCAAACTCCCGATCGGACATATCCGATGGAAATGGTCCGCGGACCGTTTTCATCGGATATGTCCAATAGTGTGTACGAGGCCTTAGAGGTATAAACGATTGTAAAGAAACCAATCGTAGGTAATAGTGTGTGCAGAAAAAGGGGGATGTGTGGGGAGGTGATGAGTGACTATAGTGGGGTGAAAGTGAGTGAATACCTGAAATGGATAAAATATGAGGGGATAAACAAATCCCAAGTAGTAAAATGGTGACGCCTCAATCTAAGACAAAAGAGGAAAATAGTGGGTAAGCTAAATGGATGTAAAGTATGAATCAATCAAAACAGTGTAAGGTATAAAGATTGCAAGTGATCTTACCCAATCAGTAAGGAAATGTTCCTACATAGGTGGGAGGGAATCCAGTCTGCCAGGAATGATACCTGTGGTGCAGACTAAATAGGTGCATGCCAGGTGTTCACACTCGTGGTGATTGCTAGGTTACAGCCCCAAACAGCACCCCGCCCCCATCCTCCTCCCCCTGTTTCCCGTCCCAGCAGATGTACAGGAAGTGGCTAGGGATTGGGGCCCAGCAAAAACCGCGCATCCGTGGGTCCCTCGGCGTCAATGGAGGGGATCCTCGGCGTGCGCCGCACATTCCGTGTCGCATCGGTGACGTCACACATGCGCG
Organism: Rana kukunoris; assembly: GCA_029574335.1. Lineage (NCBI taxonomy): Eukaryota > Metazoa > Chordata > Amphibia > Anura > Ranidae > Rana > Rana kukunoris. The sequence goes on from CM056049.1 coordinate 176,936,416, forward strand.
CGGGACGCACCTAGCGTTGGGGTGGCCATTGATGCCGTCAGTGAGCTCCTATACATATGAAACATGCTAGCTAACAGAAAGTTAAGCAGAGAACACCGAGGTTCTAATGCAGAAGTATAATTATCAACTGTGTTTAAAATTATATATACATATATCTGAAAATGATGGTACTGAAAAAATGGGAATCAATGGGGCCTATAATATAGCTGGGCAGCAAATCAGGTACGAGACGGAAAGTGTTACTTAGTATATTTAACAGTTAATAATTACTCAGATATTGCAATTGTATAGATAAATTAGTGGGCGTGGTGACTGGGAGTGAGGGAAAAATTGAGTTATTGATTGAAGAAGCCCTTAAGAAATGGCACAAAAGATATGGAATCATTCAGGCCCTGGGATTTAGTGGCCCCGAGTCTGAAGATCCATCTCTGTTCTTTTTGTAAGAGAATTTTGTTCCAGTCGCCTCCCCGATCGGAAATAGTTACCCAGTCGAGGACGGCGAATGAAACAAGCGGAACATGGTAATTGTGGGTCAGGGCAACATGTCTGCCGACAGGAAGGTAAATGTTCCCGATGTCCATACTGTATTTGTGTTTGCTTATGCGTTTCCAGAATTCTTGTTTGGTTTTGCCTATGTAATAGGCACCGCATTCGCACTCCATAAAGTACACCACGCCACGTGTGCGACAATTAGCAAAGTATACAGGTTTGAAAGTCTCACCGTTAGGTAGATCGAAAATCTTATCACGTCTCATCAAGGAACACATGGAACAATGTCCACATTGAAATGTGCCCACAGGCCGACCACCGTGATTGGTGGGGGGGGGCTGCTCTATATTCGCTTGACACCAGGAGATCCCTAAATGACATTGCTCGTGTATGAACAACCGAAGGTTGATCTAAAATAAAGGGATTGACTTTGGGATCGTCGGTAAGAATAGTCCAGTGGTTTTGTATTATTTTGTTAATGGCCTCGTATTGCAGGGAATAGCGGACAATCAATCTTGTGGTTACGGACTTGGGGTTCGTGACATTTTTCTTACACAGAAGATCATGTCTGGATTGGGTAAGGGTTCGATTTAAGGCCCTGCGTAGGCAGGACCTGCTATAGCCCCTAACCAACAACCTATTCTGGAGTTTTCCTGCCTCCTCCCTGAAGAGCTCATCAGTAGAGCAATTGCGCCTCAGGCGCAAATATTGCCCATATGGAATAGAATTTTTTAGTGGGATAGGGTGGTGGCTATCAAAGTGTAAGATGGTGTTGCCAGATGTGCTCTTGCGATACAAAGTACTGCAAAGGCTACCATCAGTATCAATAAATAGTTGCACATCGAAAAACGTAACAGTCTTTTTATCATGAATCATGGTGAAAGTTAAATTGCGATCATTGACATTAAGTGCGTCAAAGAAGGCCAAAAGGTCTGTCTCTGAACCGTCCCAGACGACGAAGACGTCATCGATGTACCGACGCCACATCTTGATGTGGCGAAGGTACTCGACAAGATCCTCGTCGTCCGGGAGGGACCGCTCCCACTCCCCCAGGTACAGGTTTGCGTACGATGGGGCACAACAAGTCCCCATCGCAACGCCCTGCACCTGGAGGTAGTGGGAGTGGTCAAACAGGAAAAAATTGTGATGCAGTATATAGTCCAGGCCGCCAATCAAAAAATTGTTCAACTTAGGATCATAGTGCTGACTACGTTTTAGTGCCTGCTCAATAGAAGCAAGACCCAGAGTATGGAGGATGCTGCTATAGAGTGCCTCTACGTCAATTGTGACAAGAATAACATCGTCCGGAAGGGTTAAATCCTCAATAGTTTGTAAAAAATGGATGGTGTCTTTAGTAAAAGACGGGAGAGATACTACAAGAGGTTGTAGATAGGCGTCAATAACCTGGCTGAGATTTTCCGTTAATGACCCATTTCCAGATATAATGGGCCGTCCGGGAATGGGTATCTTATTTTTGTGGATTTTAGGCAAACTGTAAAAGGTTGCAATTTTGGGGTGTTTGGTCCTGACAAAGTCTCGGAGGTCAGTTGGAATAACACCTTCAGTGTAGGCCCGATCGATAAAGTTGTAAAAATCAGTGTAGAATTGAGAGATACGATGAATGGGTAATTTCTGATACCATTCATGATTATCTAAAATGTTTTGGCACATGTTGAGGTAGGTTTGGTTGTCCATCAGGACAACATTACCCCCCTTGTCAGACTGTTTAATAATGATTTGGGTATTTTTGCATAAAGAGGTCAAGGCCTTATTTTCCTTACGGCTTAAATTGCCAGGGTGTTTTTGACAAGTAGTGAGTTTAATAAGATCTCGCATGGTCTGTCGTACAAATATTGATACACTGGGATTGGTCGCCAGCGGGGGAAATCTTTTGGAGGGAAGTTTAAACATATGAATGGGATCATCAACAGTTTTCAAGGGTTCTTCAAGAAGAGTGTCAAGATTAAGTCTAACGTATTATTTTCTTGATGTAAAAGAGTAAGATCCCTTAGGGCTTTGAATTCCCTCATGCTGAAACCTGACCAATCCGTGGTATCGACAGAGGATTGCTGAGAATATAGACACTTTAAAGTCAGCTTTCGTGCAAATAAATGAAGGTCTGTAATAGTTTCAAATAAATCAAAATTACATTCAGGGCAGAAGGTTAGTCCACGTGAGAGGACAGAGATCTCGTCAGGGGTAAGAGAGTGGGCCGAAAGGTTAATGACGCTTAGTTGCCGGTCGGGAGCCGAATCACGAAAGGATCCAGGCCCTTTCCCGTCCTTTTTGGTAGAGGGGAGTCGGGACCCCTGATGGGGTTTAAAGTTTTACGTAGTGCTGGTTCAGGGGCACAAGGCATATCTATCATACTGCCCTGTGTATCGGTGGAGCCTGGGTTTTCATGATTGGTATTGATGTCGTTTGTGGTAGGCGGGGAATTGGTGTACATCCCTATATCATTATCATCAATGCTGTCACTATTAACTGTACGTTTTTTGGAGTCCTGCTCAACAGAACCCCTATTGTTGCGATTCCATTTAGATTTTCCCCGACCTCTTTGGGCGGGATTCGTCTCCCATCCTGTTGAGGAGGAAGGGAACATATTGAAAGTCTTATCCCTCGAATTGGGTCCTTGTTTGTACTCACGTGGAACCTTATTGTATTGTGGTTGTACAGAGTTAGTGTTCCATCTGTAAGCTCTTTCTTCGGAGAATGCAGTTTTGTCACGCCAGAATTTGGTTTCTTTATCCTGTAGGATGTTCTTATTGAAGGATAGAAGGTAAGTGTCAAGAATTGTTTGCAGTTTTATGTATAAAGGTAACTTACTATAGGGGGATAATAGAGCTTCAATGATGCTGATCTCCGCATCCAATGAAGCGATTTGTCTATTATATTCCCGAGATAAAATGTTCATCATTTCTTGTGAACAGTGTTGTAGATTGGACTCTCATTCCAACTTAAAGGAGTTATCTACTGGTTCAACATGGGGAAAAATTTGTATCCGTAACCCAAAGGGATTGATCTCAGCACTAGTATACCTTTCAAACGATTTAATGTACCAAAATAAGGACGATTTCTTTTCGAGAAGTTTACTCAGTTTGCGGAAGTGGGACGAGATCTGCGTATTGATCTGGTCGCCCTTCTCAAAACTGGTTTCATATTGTCTCATCAGGTCAATCCATTCAGCACCCTGGTATGAAGACATATTGCATAGATAGTCAACAAGACACGGTATATATATACAAAAGACAAATTAACTTAACTTAGTGATAGCTGCACAGTACCAGAGCTCATAGGATGTACTTTCCAGTGTCTAGTGGGGAGAAGCAAGGTGTTTAACCACTAAAAATTGAGAAGAAAAAATGGATAAGACACAGTGGGGGTAGGGAAAGTGCTGCTCACCCCTGTAGTGAAAAAAAGAAAAGAGGGAGTTCCCCGTTGGGGTTTTTAGGCAGCAATCAAATAATCATGGTAAGAATGAGTAATGGAAGCATCATACAAAGGTATATATATGTAGAAAAATATATGTTTTAATGGGTAAAAATACATAAAATACAAATAGGCTCTGGTATTGTGTACACTAAGGATAACTGCACATGGGGTATGCACCAATGAACATGACAGAGAATCAACATGAATGGTTAACTACTGAGTCAATTATTAATCTGACGCGTTTCAACCCTTCAATGGGTCTTCTTGGGAGAATTGGGTGCGACTGTAACAACATACATAAAAAAAAATATAATAAGAAATAATAAAATCTTTCACATTTAGTATTCAGGCATACGTATCTTTGTCTAAGTATAGTTACCCATTCACAGTGTGCAGTTTGAATTATGTGCAAGGCCAGAGTCAGTCCAACAGACAGATTCCTGGATAGATGCCACCGAGACTGGGGGGGCCAGCTCACCACCGATGCCCACCAAAGTATGGTAGAGGGGGCCTACAAGGGCTCACCGATGCTGGTGGAACCCTGGGGGTTCCAATTGCCGGGGAAGGGGGGGGGGAGAGAGGCCCCCGGGGAAGAGGCTGGAGGGGACCGAGGTGGGGGGCAGTCACCAGCACAACACCTGATGAGACGATATATACAAATATAAATTGGTCAGTTAGTCTAAATTGTAATAGGATATAAGGTATAGCTAAATTGGGGAACAGCAGGCATGCAAGTGGGGTCCCCAAGCTCCGCAGCGAGTAGGAGAATCAAGATGTAGTATGTTGGGGAAAGACCATTTTTTCTCAGGAACCCCTTAATAGGATATTTCTGTGCAAAACATTTGAGGGGTGTGAAAATCTTTTCAGGGTGAGGACATTCACTATACTGTATAACACAGGATCTAAGAATGAGCAATCAGTAATTTGTCTTAGGAGGTCTGAGCAGCATTAGGGTGGCCATGCGTGAGACCTAAATTATTTTGTTTAGGAGTTAACCCAGTAGAGAGCAACCCCTCGGAGTCTGATTCTGCAGAAGCAGATGCCTTCTTGCTTTTCTCCTCCTTGCAACCTTCCTCAGCAAGTGCAGCAGTTGCAGGGAAAAAGGTCAGAGACTGACCCTGGAGGGAAGGCTAAAGAAGCCCATTTGTGACCCCTGCAATAAACGAGCTGAGATCCTACTCATAAAGTCAGGCCCCGTACACACGGCCGAGGTTCTCGCTGAAAACCAGCGAGAACCTCGCTGGAATGCACATTCCAGCGAGGACCTCGGCCGTGTGTACGGTCTCAGCGAGCTTCCCGTCGGGAAGCCCGTCGAGCCGAAATAGAGAGCACGCTCTCTATTTCCTCGACGGCCCGCCTGGAAGAATGGCTGGTTGCCATTCCCGACGGGCGGGTCGCCGATTTCGACGGCCGGCAGAGATCCTCGACGGGCGGAACGATGTGTTCTGCCCGTCGAGGATCTCTGCCGTGTGTACGCGGCCTCAGACGTGATAAAAAAGAGTTCCTGTAGTCAAAATGGAAGAGGATGGGTTCTTATTTGGGTACAGCATCACATGATGGCGCAATTTTCGGTTAAAGTAACGCAGTGCCATATCGCAAAAAAATGGCCTGATCATGAAGCGGGGTACATCCTCTCAGCCCTCAATTGACCGGTAAGAGGGTAAATTTGTCACACAAATGTTCTCCACTATCACAGAATAATGTTTACCTATAGTCTGATTAGTAAAAAAAAATTCTCCTTTCAGTAAAATGGTGAGACCAAGTTCTAGAGTTTGTAAAAATTTCCAGAGTGCAATTTTTACTGACAGCAAAGCTGGAATTTGCACATATTGTGAGAAGAAATTTTATTTTTTAAATGCTAGATGGATGACAAAAACAAAAACCTTGCATGCTAGAGGTGCGCTAAAGACACTAAAAAATACTTTAAGATCCTAAAATGTATTTGGGGTAGAACAGGTCTTTTGTATATCCCGGAAGTCAAGGGTCCCTAATATTGCCCACTATTATAAAGCTGGCCAGATCACCCAACTACATGCGGGTATTTCGGCTTCTCTATGGACCCTTATTGACGTCTTGGACATCAACCCTACCTCTCTCTCTCTCTCTTCCATACCATGTATTCCCCCTGCTCACTGTCCCAAATCTCTGAACCCAATTTTAGCCCACACTCTCTTGGTCTGAGACTCCATTAAATACTCTGCTAGCTTGATATCCCCCATCTCCCTCGTTTGCCCCTGCTTTACTGTCCTCTGTTCTCTCCTGGGATGGCGAATCCACAAAGCTTTTAATGGTGGAGACAAAAGGGCCGCACCACGGTCCATTCTCTGCTCACAGCCAGAGGAGTCTATTCATACCAATACTTTTAGGACTCTCACGAGATCCCCGAATCAGAACGTTTTAGTTGTATACAAATCCGCCACTTTGTGAAGTCTCTTTTGAAAGCATCACACCCATTATTGCCAACTGCTTTTGAGACCAGATGCAGAACTAACCCTACCACTTAGGGCCTGATCTCTTTGCTATATGCCTCTATATTGAACAATACTGGACCACGAGCCCCTATGTACTGTGAAAAATGGATAAAAGATTTAGGTTCTGGTCCACAGCCAGGCAACTGGCGTGAATTTTGGGAGGCCCTGTTTAAATCCCTTTGCAATGTCCTTGCATTGGAAAACTCTTTTAAAGTTATGTGTATAGAAGGGAAGGAGAAAGGGGGAAATTTGCGCTTGGTAAAATAGATAAAATTAAATAAAAGTATGTTCATAATCCCTGAGGGTAATATCAATAATCCCTGAAGGTGTCCTGCAGCTAAACACTAAAACCTTGATACCAAGTCAAAAGAAACATATATACAAACAGTGTAGCGCTGGAAATAAATCAAAGTGAATAAATCAATAGCCATACATTATGACAATCAAAAGCAATAATGTGAGGATCATAAGATATATGCTGAGGGCATATATTAAATATAATGGTGAATGTTCAGTGAAAAAACAAGCAACAATAAGTCCAATGAATCAACAGATGAAAGTCCAAAGAAAAGGATTCAGAGGAAAACTGTGCATCCAGTGTAGGTTAAATGATTCCAAATCAAACGTGAAGTCAGCCCATCACCTAGTAGTAAAATTAAAGGCTTACCAAAAAGCCTGTGACCACCCTTCTCAGGGGGGTCAAACAGGCTTGTAAGATGAGGTTATCCTGCAGGTCAGCTGAAAGGATCCTCCGTCTCCCATGCCTTCACTGGTTCCAAACCACAGCTCACAGGTGTTTTCAGGAGTGCCACAGGTGTATGTGTGTGGTAATGAGATACACACTCAAAGTGGGGATGAATATGCCGCAATGGAAAATAAACAAAAAAAGATTTCCATAGTGCAGGCGTTTTTAAAAGGTTAAAGGATTTATTGGTGACAATAAAAATACAAATATCTCTCGCTGAATACGAGAGTTTGTATTTTTATTGTCACCAATAAATCCTTTAACCTTTTAAAACACCTGCATTATGGAAATAGTTTTTTGTTTCTTTTCCATTGCGGCATCTTCATCCCCACTTTGAGTGTGTATCTCATTACCACACACATACACCTGTGGCACTCCTGGAAACACCTGTGAGCTGTGGTTTGGAACCAGTGAAGGCATGGGAGACGGAGGATCCTTTCAGCTGACCTGCAGGATAACCTCATCTTACAAGCCTGTTTGACCCCCCTGAGAAGGGTGGTCACAGGCTTTTTGGTAAGCCTTTAATTTTACTACTAGGTGATGGGCTGACTTCACGTTTGGTTTGGAATCATTTAACCTACACTGGATGCACAGTTTTCCTCTGAATCCTTTACTTTGGACTTTCATCTGTTGATTCATTGGACTTATTGTTTTTTTTTTTTATTGAACATTCACCATTACATTTAATATATGCCCTCAGCATATATCTTATGATCCTCACATTATTGCTTTTGATTGTCATAATGTATGACTATTGATTTATTCACTTTGATTTTTTTCCAGCTCTACACTGTTTGTATATGAATGAATGAATGAATGAAAACTTATATAGCGCGGCACATGCGAACTGAATCGCCTCTGGGCGGTTGTTGTTCCTGTCTCCTTTGATATCAAAAGAGAAAAGTCTTGACCTTTTTTCCTGAATGCTAAGTGGTTCTCCTCCAACCGAATGCTGGTTGGTAAAGCGTTCCATAGTCTAGGACCTTGGATCGCGAATCTTCTTTCTCCTTTGGACTTGAAGTTGGCTTTCGGAACCTGGAGCAGGTTCTGATTAGTGGATCGCAAAGCGCGATTGGGGTTATGAGCTTTTATTATTTCGCATAAATAAAGGGGGGCATTCCCATGGACACATCTATGCGTAAGACAGAGAGCTTTAAAAGCAATTCTGTCTTTAACTGGCAGCCAATGAAGGGCTCTCAGTGAAGGTGAGATGGATTCCCAGGGTTTTTTCCCAGTCACAAGTCTGGCGGCCGTATTCTGAACGACTTGCAGACGAGCGATTTGGTACTTGGGGAGTCCGAGGTAAAGGGCATTTGCATAATCCAACCTGGAGTTTACAATTGCTCCCACCACGACCGCTAAATCTTCTTTAGGGATGAACGGAGTGAGTCTGCGTAGTAGGCGTAGCAGATGGTGAGATCCGCTGACTACTGACCCTATTTGTGCGTCCATTGTCATAAAGGAGTCAAAAATGACCCCTAGGCTTTTGACTTTGGCGCTAGGGGTGATGAGTTTGCCCAAAATAGGCGGGGGGGGTCCACGCTGTTGAAAGTTGATTCCTGCGCTTGGCGTGAAACAGAAGAAGTTCTGTTTTTGCTCCATTGAGTTTAAGATAACTCTTTGTCATCCAATCCTCTATCAAAGAGAGGCATGTCTCTAGATTGAGGTGGTGATCCTGTCTATTGCAGATGCGGAAATACAGTTGTGTGTCATCTGCATATGAGTGGTAGAGCAGTTTTTGGCTGCTGATAATCTCAAAAAGAGGACGAAGATATATGTTAAACAGCACTGGTGACAGAGGCGATCCTTGAGGGACTCCGCATGTAACTGTGCGTTTCTCAGACGTAAAAGGTCCTAACTTCACTGTTTGCGATCGGTTTTCCAAAAAAGAGGAGAACCAAGATAAATCGCCTTCTGCGACTCTGGCTACTTCAGCAAGCCGAGTCAGTAATAGTTTGTGGTCTACCGTGTCGAAAGCTGCACTTAGGTCCAACAGAACTAGAAGACAAGATTCTCCTTCATCTGCGGCCTTGAGAACATCGTCCCATACTTTCAGCAATGCTGTTTCCGTCCCGTGTCCGGGGCGGAAGCCTGATTGCAATGGGTCAAGTAGCTTGTGGGTATCCAGATGCTGTTGCAGCTGTTGTACCACTACTTTCTCCATTATCTTTGAGAGTACATTGAGACTTGTTATGGGACGGCGGTGGAGTGGGTCCTTGGGGTCCAGGGAGGGTTTCTTCAGGATGGGTTGGATTATACCCTCTTTCAACTGTGAGGGCACTATGCCCTCCAAGAAAGACTGGTTGATAAGCTGCGTGATGGGAGGAGCCAGGATGTAGGCGCATTCCTTCAGCAGTTTTGTGGGGATAATGTCATTTGGCGCTGTGCTATTACGCAAAGCGCCAATGACATTCTTAGTGGTCTCAATGGAGATGGGTTCCAGGGTAAACTTACCTGATATAGGAGAATTACTATGGGTGCTGTGTGAGAGGCTGCAGGGGGGGCTGAGGGGGGAATTGTTTTGCTGAATGCTTTCACGGATTGCCTCGATTTTATTAATGAAGCAATCCGATAGTTCATTGCAAAATTCTTGTGTGTATGAACTTGGGGCTTCAATGCATCCTGGTTTCATGGTCTGGGTGACCATCTTGAAGAGTTCGCGGGGGCGGTTCAAGGCGCTGTTGATAGCCTCCGAAAAATAATTTTTCTTGGCTTGGAAAATTTCTTTGTGATATTTTCTTGTCGCCGCCTTGTAGATGCATAGGTGTAGCTCTGAAGAACATCTTTTCCAGGCAGATTCTGCCCTTCTGCGTTGTTAAACCAGCTGCGGTTGTTTTTTCGGATGCGGGTTTTACGTTTCGGTGCTACCAAGTCGGCTGACTGTAGCATGGCCAAATTTATGGCATCCAGTGTTACAACGGCCGTTTGATGCGGCTGAATTGTTTGTATTTTTTTCCTTAACGTGATTTTGAAGAGATCCGAATGGAGCTTCTTCTGACATCTGGTCCAGTGTGTTGTCACTGGATTTGATGTATTTGTTAAGGGGGGGATATTGGAAATAATGAATTTGATTGCATGGTGATCTGTCCATGGCAATGGTTCATTTTCGAGAATTTTTATTTCCAGATTTTGTCTGAAAATAAGATCGAGTGTGTGACCTGAAGCATGTGTGGGCCCACATACTAGTTGTTGTAGCCCTAATCTTTCCAGATGGTCAATGCAGGCGTCGGCAACAGGGTCTTGTGAGGAGTTGGCCCAGAGGTTTAAGTCCCCGAGCAGCAAAAGTTGTTTGCTGTTGAGGGTATAAGTGGAGATAAACTCCGTCAATGATGGTAGCAGCTGCGATTTTGGGCCAGGTGGTCTGTAGCAGAGTAAGATCCGGACGGTCTCCTGGGAGTTTACTTGCAGTTGCAGAGTAAGGGTTTCCATGAATGGAAGAGGGTTTTGAAGTACTGGTTTAGTGATCGCAAGGTGAGTCTTATGGATCACCGCCAGTCCTCCTCCTCTTTGCCCTATTCTGTTTTCCGTTATAATACGGTAGTTTTCTGGCACCAATTCACCTAGAATGGTGTTACAGTCGGCTGTGAGCCAGCTCTCTGTAATAAAGAGGCAATCTAAATCGTATTGTAGAAGGAAATCATGGATTTCTAGTCGGTGTTTTACTGCCGATCTTGTGTTGATCAAAGCACATGATATGTGCTTAGGTTGGGGTAAACGTCTGCAATTTTTGATAGTCGATCGTCGATCGCTTCTCAATAGTCGCTCAATTCCTAGGACTTTTTTGGTGCTGGCTGGCAATATTGCGACAAATCGCCTCAGATCCCAAATGGTTTCCGCAGAATATTGCAGATTAGCCATGGTCGCCAAACACCGGGGGGGTGGGAGGGGGGGGGGTATTCAAGGATTCGTTGAATCCTCTCTCTGTCTTGGTCCAGAGGAAGGCAAAAAAAAAAAAACCCTAGCAATGCTAGGCCAATCTGCTGCTGTAGGGCAAAAAAATTCCTTCCTGACCCCTTGAGAGGCGATCGGACGAACCCTGGATCAAGTACTGATAGTATTGGGAAGGGGGAGAGTGGGGCTGGGTGCAGCAAGATGGCTGCCGAACCTGCAGCAGGATCCCAGATGGGGGCTGTGATCCTAAGTGGATTGGTGCTGCTGGGGAAGACTGGGATAATGGTGGGGAAGCCGCTGCTTTTCTGGGGTAGGAGGGGGCTTGCTAGGGCAGTTTAGATGATTGCAGGGGCTATGGCCCGGCGCACCGCTAGGCCGCGGGTGAAGCCGCGGCCTTTCCTATTTCGCGGCTGCCGCGATTGTGATCAGGCCGGCGCGGTTGTAAAAAAAGACTCCCAGAAGCGGCGGAGATTAAGGGGAGAGGTTGTGGAGGGATGCCTTGGGCAGTGATGGCGGTGTAAGGGTACAGGAAGGGGGGGGGAACGGAGCGCAAGGGCCGCAGCCGCGGCTTGTCCTGAAAAGGACGGCCGCCCAATGGTGTTCAAGGGGTGGATGGAGCGCCCTGTGCCCTGTGTCAGGGGCTTACCTTAAGGCTTCTGGTGATTCCTGGAAGGGAGAACCAGGGGATCCGGGGCGGTGGATCATGGGTCAGAGCAAGTCTGACAGCAGAGACTGAGGCTGGGGGAGGAAAGCCCTGCCTGTCTGGCTCCAGGAGCCGTACGCCCTTCTGCAAGGAGTGCACGCCGATTACTACTGGAGCTCAGTTCTAGCCCTGGGGAGGAGTCACTCTTTCAGACTCAATCCTGGAGAGCAGGAGAAGGAATATGTTTCTTTTAAAGTTGTGTCTGCAATCATATCCATCAAATTGCTTCTGAGGTTGCCCAGATTTGGGCGATATGAAACGAATATGGCGGACCTGTCCTAAAGTCCGGAGGTTATGGATTAGGGTTACACACTGGGCTAGCCAGTTCTCCATCCGAATTTGCAGAGACCCATTGGAGGCACTTTTTTTTATAAACCAGGAATGTAATCTAATCACTCATATTTTTAAGATGACAAAGCAAATAATAGCGTGGTCCTGAAGGACATTGCGTTTTAGCTTTTAAAGGGGTTGTAAAGGAAAAAAAATGTTTTCATAATAAGCATCCTTTACCTGCAGACATTCCTCTTTTCACTTCCTCATTGTTAGTTTTTGCTCAGAAGTTGCTCTATTTCTTCTCTGTTCTGTTCACTTCCTGCTTGTCTGATTGTTACCACTGTGAAGGGAGGCTTTACTGTGGTGGTCCGTGATGTGCTCGCCCCCTCCTGTGAACTACATCTGTGCGGCAGGACGCTCTCTACGTATTAGAGACTTCAAGGAGGTGTGAATTACTGGGCGTGCTGCAATTCATACTGGGAAATGTAGTTCTTACATGAAAGAGCGCCGCAAACCAGGAAGTGAATGAGAGAACAGAAACAAGAAACGCCGGAGGTGATATAGATGAAGGAATTTAATAGGTATTTACTAGTTTTTTTAACAGAATCCTTACACTATTCTGTCTGTCTACCTTGCAGACATTAATTTTAGGTAAAAAAAATGTTTCCTTTACAACTCCTTTTTAAGAAGCTGGGTTCATGGTATGCTCACCAATAAAAGATTGAGGGTGATTCTTGAGGACAACTATGACAAATTCAAACAGATTTGGCACCCCTTGATAGACCAGTTCCTGCTCTCTCAAATAACCTTCCGATTTTTATACCTGTAAAGGTTCAATGTGATGCAGCTTAAAAAAAACTGGGGTAGCCATCTCCCCTACTGCTCTTTCTTTCTTACTGTTTTTGTTGCAGCTTGGCCCTATGTGCTTCCCTCTCGTATTGCTGAGCTAATATAGGCTTTAATTGACAGGGTAGGCCAGGCATGTCCAAAGTCCGGCCCGGGGCACAATTGTGGCCCCTGTTGCAGTTTAATGTGGCTCCCCTGGTAATTTGGATATATACTGTATTCATTAGCGCTGCCTCGGTGGCGACAGGGAGGGGGGACAAGTGCTGTCAAATTACATACAGGAGAATCTCCTGTTTACTTTATAACATATGTAATAAGAAGTCTTGTCTCTTGGGCTGCCATTGGACGACTCCTCTGTCTATAATAGGAGGCAGGCCATTGTATTAAAGAGGCTGCTGTGTAAATAGGAGATTCCCCTGTATGTAATCTGTTGGCACTCGTCTCTCACCTCCGAGGCTGCAGATGGGCATCGACCAGGCTGCATTCATGGCAATGAAGATGCTGCATTCATGGCAATGGAGAGGCTGCATTCATGGCAATCGAGAGGCTGCAGATGGGCACTGATTAGGCTGCATTGATGGGCAATGACCCTTATTTTGCTTCACAGTTCTTTATTTTTTTTATAATATTTTTTTTTAATTTTTTTTTTAGGTACAACATTTGACAGATACAAATCCATACTTAGAAAATTTGCAAATAACGAGCTAACCTAATTAGGAGACAGCACCGTCGATATGTTTTTGTTTAAAGACAGTAAAAAATATCTGTTTCCTCTTATATCCCCTTGTGTCTACCCCCTTGTGTCACCCCCCCCCCCCCCACGGGAACGTGTTCTTCTTGTGTTGCCTTATCAGAAAGGTTCTAGATTGGGATGGTGTATTCGATACTAACTCAAGTTATTGGCTAAGGGAGGCTTCCAATAAGTCGAGAAGTGGGTTAGGATCTTACCCGTAGGTCTGCTATAGGGGGATAGCCAAGCAGAAAGTCTCTGGCCGTCTTGGCCAGTAGGGGTTAGTTCCTAGTGAGCCGGGGTCTGGGTTTCATTGTTAGTTCTCCCTACGGGGGGTCTCCCCCTGCTCTTAGCCATGGTCCCCACAGTTTCGCAAATTTACAATAGTTCCCCTGTCTAGTGAAACACATTCTTTCGCTGGAGATGGTTTGGTTTATGGTCGCCGTCCAGTTTTCTACGGACGGGGCAGCGGGGGCCTGCCATTTTTGGCCGATTATTTTGCGAGCCTGAAAAAGGCATCTCGGTACTGCTTCCCGGCTGCCTGGCAGGACTCAAGTGTCCTCCATGTAGCCTAGTAGGCAGGTCAAAGCTTCTGGTTCGAGGGAGGATCCAAAAGCCTTGTTAATCCTCACAATTATCTCTGTCCAGTAGCAATAAAGCTTAGGGCACTTCCAAACCATATGGATAAGATCGCCCTTGCCTTTGCATCTTGGGCATTCGTTATTTTGCCTCCATCCTAGTTTGAACATCTTTTGGGGAGTATAATATACTCTGTACAGTAAGAACAAGTGGGACAATCTTTGCGATGGAGCCATTGACACCAATGCACCTTGTTGCAATATCTTGTCCCATTGCTCAGAGGTCACTTCTCCCAAATCGCCTTCCCACCCCTCTCTACTCTTGGCGGGGCCCGTTCTACTTATTGCTCTGGACCCTAGGATAGTGTACATTAATGAAATTAAGCCTTTAGATGTACTGGCCTTGATTACTTTGATGAGGTCGGGGATCTTAACCCATGTGACAGTTTGTGATCTAAATTGGGTTTGAATGGCGTGGCGAACCTGGAGGTACGTATAAAACGTCTTGTTAGATATATTATATTCCCTTGCCACTTCCAAGAATGATTTCATGGTTTCACCCTCGAATAAGTGTGTTAACCGATTTATGCCCTGTCTCTCCCACTCCTCCGGTTTCTCTATACTCACAGTTCTTTATTTACATTTTTTTCCCCCTGAAACTTCCCTCCAAAATTGAAGGTGCGTGCTTGCTATACACCGATAAATACGGTATATCCAAATAACACGCCCAAGTTCATTTCTTCACCACACACAGCCACAAAGGCGGGAGAATTCTTGTTGGGCAGTGTATTAGTGCTCGGGCAAACACACTTAGACCGAATTATAATGGTTCAAAGAATGTCAGCAAAATGGTTGGTGCTCACGCATGTTCACTTCATCAAATCTGGCCCTCTTTGAAAAAAGTTTGGACACCCCTGGGGTAGGCCATGGCCGTCTACATTTAATTTATTTTTTTTGGCCAGGCCCCCCACCCATATCTTTCATTTGTGTTATGGAATCGTGGAGACATTAGTGGTTTTGACTGCACAATATTCCCTCGAGAGTCTGGGGGTTCCTTCTTTGACATCTTTTTGCGCACATTTAATCCTAAAATGTAGATGACCATCCCACTCTTACAAGTTGATGTTCTGTAAGCTTTGTATCACTTATATTCTGTTACAGTATTAGAATGTTATCGCTCTTACTTTGCGCTTGGGGAGCAAAATTTGTACACTGTGTACCGCTATTTTAAATGTGCACTTTTTTTGTTTTGTGTTGCTTTATTTCTCTTGTTATATTGTAAAATATTAATACAATTTTAGTAAAAAAAAAAAAAAAAAAAACTTTATGGAATGAAATAAGGACCATAATGAAAGTGCGAGTAGCTTGTCCCTCCACAGTTCTCATTTCAGAAACACTTTTCCTGCTGCTTCTGGATCATCACAAGCTCTAATAAACAGGGCCCTCTGATTCCTCCTGTATTGATTTGTATTGTAACTGTACTGTCTTGCCCCATGTTGTGAAGCGATGCGTAAGCTGTTGGCGCTACTGTATATAAATCGTGAATAATAATAATCAGAAAGTGTTTCTTCACCAGCAGCATCTTCAAGTAAGAAAGTGTTACCTACCACTGCATCTCAAACAACATAATACCCTCATTTTTAGATAAAATTACACCTGCAAATCAGGAGAAAATTGATCAAGCTTTTGCAAGATTAAAAATGCGCTTCTGGATCAGCATTATCAATAACTGAAAATGCATATTGGCAGAAAGCTTTTAAATTATGAGGGAAAGGGGTGGTCACCTGTTCTCATGCATAGTTTAAATGTTCCTAACATATACAGTCTTTGTTATTCCATTTTGTACTATAAAATATAAATAAAAGCAAGTTAAGTTTATTTACTGAATAAGCTGTACTTTTATTTTAAGCATAATACTTTTATATATACACTGCTTTTCACCATCCCAGTGTAACGAAACTAAACTCAATTTGTAAAACTACTCCACAGCAAAAAAATGAATTTTCCTCAAAAATGTCCTTAATTTTTTTTCTGTGGAAATAGATTTTTTTTTTATCATGGCATTAACATTTCTGGAATCTCTAGTGCAGACACATCTCTCGAAGAGGGTAGTGAAGCAGAATGGGGCAGCCTGTGTATGCTATAACCCCATTCAAGTCATCAGATGAGTATGAGTAGGGTATGCTCCCTGACCCCCTATCTCTACCCTTGTAATATGTCTTGTGGTGCTCAGTGTGCCCAAAAGGGGGTAATCATAACCTCCACAAGTGCTGAGAGGAATATGAAAGCTTTCTGAGCTAGGCAGACCAAAACCCTAAGTTCACTTAGGGCAGAGAGCATTCATCACCTAAGGACAATAGCAAAATATCAAGGCTTGCTAGGAGTAAGAGGGGTTATAAAGGGGATGTGGCTGCATTTTTTTTTTTTACAGTATCCATTTACCTGTGACATTTAGTTATAAACGCACAATTATAAAAATCCTTGTCCTGTGCACAGTGCAGATCCTGACCTCCCTGGGGCCCTAAGCAAAATTACATGTCACAATAAAGTTGAGAAGCGGGGGCTGCCAAAAATGACTTGTCACATTGTCACATTAAAGTTGAGAAGGCGGAGGGTGGTATTCTGCTGTCGGAAATGGCATCTTACATTAAAGTGAAAAGAGGGGTGCTGACTTCTTACCTCTTCTCCCATGCAGCCAGTGAGTTGAGAAAATGAGGGGCCGAAAATGACTTCTCACCAAGCGGGGCCTCTAGTAATTTGGGGGGCCCTCCACAGCTTTGCGGGGCCCTAAGCGGCTTGCATAGTGAGCCTATAGGGCCTGCCTGTCCATCTAAGATTTTTTAAAGTAAGAGCAAAATTAAATTTATTCAAATGAGGGCACGTTCCTCCACATTTGGTGGGAGTGCCCGGTACTCCGGCCGTTCTGGGAAATGGTTGGCAAACATATCTCTGATGGCCTGGGTGTGGATATCCCGGCTCTGCCTAAATATTTCCTGCTCCATATCCCCCCGTGCCACTGTCTCGTTATAAAAGAAATGCTCTTCCCCACCTCAATGCAGCAAAACGTCTCATACCACTCCATTGGAAAAGCTTGCATATCCCAAGCGAGCAGGACTGGTTGAGGAAGGTGGGGGAGATCATGGAGGCAGAGAGCTGGATTGCGGATTGCAGGGACACCTGTGAAAAATTCGATCTAACTTGGGCAGAATGGAAGGCCCACATCCATAACACAACCACGTTCTCGTCTAGTTTAGATGAGGCATTACTTTCCCTAGCTGATCTCTCCTTTGGGAGGCTCGTTCAGGCGCGCTGTCAGTCGACTAACCCGAACACCTCCTGATAGCAGATACATCCCATCAACGGCACCGGTGAGGGCTGGTTCGTATGTTCCCGCTTCTTTTTTTTATTATTTTTTTTTATTTGTAAACAGGGACAAGGCCGCGCAGGCCGACATGGTACAACTATACACACAGCACACGTAATAGATAAGGTATACAGCAACGAAAAGTAACAACTGTGTAAATTTATAGCAAAGTATCCGGATCACGCGACCGGTCCCCACATTTTCTCTTTATTTCAAGGATGACCCCCTAAAGGGGGGGTGTGTACTATACAGAGGGTAGAAAGTCAGAACTAAGCGCAGAGAGAAGGAGAAGGAAAGAAGGGGCGGTCAGGGGTAGCAGAGGGGGGGGATGGGGGGATAGGGGGGGGCTCCGGGGGTAGAACTCCCCGAGCACAGGCTCCCCAGGGGGGGAGGGTTCCCTTACTTTGTGGTCTCCCTTAACGTTGTAGCAACGGTCTGAGACGTGCAGATAGATGCTGGGAAGAATACGTTCACACGTCAGCCGCGGGCTCCCTCAGTGCTTGGCCCTCAGCTGAGTATATGAAGATATTCCACAGTTGCCAGGTATCAGTGAATTTTTCCTGTCTGTTTTGCGCTGTGAGGATAAGATCTTCCATGCGTTTTATCTCTTCCACCTTCGCGATCCACTGGGGGATCGTCGGCGGCAGTGTGGCCTTCCAACGGAGAGGAATGCAGGCCTTGGCTGCATCCAAAAGGTGTCTAACCACGGATTTCTTGTATACTTTCTCTGGGGTATTAGATGCATGCAGGAGAAAGAACGCGGGGTCCGCTGGAACACTGCGGTCTGCAAATCTCTGAACTACCTCACGAACCACTCGCCAGAAGCGACTCAGAGCCGGGCACGACCAGAAAATGTGCAGGAGTGTCCCCTTGTCGCCCCGGCAACGCCAACAAAGGTCAGACGTCTCCGGGAAGAACTTGTGAAGGAGCTCTGGGGTTCTATACCATCGTGACAAGATTTTATAGCTAGTCTCCTGGGCTTTGGCACAGATGGAAGACTTGTGCGTAAATCTCAGGATGCGCTGTCGTTTGGCCGAATCAAAATGACAGTGTAGTTCCTCCTCCCATTTAAGTATGCCCGGGGGTACAAAATCTGGGCACGGTGTGTTTAAAAGGCCATAGGCTAGGGAGAGCGTATGTGACGTTGTACCCGGGGTGTTACAGAGTTCCTCTAGTGTTGTAAGAGCTTGGGCATAGGAAGCCGGAGGCCTTAGTGAGCGAAGAAAGTGACCCAGCTGATGGGATCTCAGGAAGTCCAGGCGAAACGGGCCTGCGGGATCAGAGAGCTCCGCAACAGTGCTCCAGCGTCCCCCCAAACTAAAATGGGAGGCCTGATAGAGGCCCGCCTCGCTCAGCCCCCGAAAGACCGCATCCCGCACGCCCGGCGCAAATCGGGGGTTCCCCAGAATGGGGTACAACGGTGAGTCGGTTGAGGATACATGTGCCTGCGCGATAAGTCTGGCGCAGACACGTAGTGTATTGCCAATCAGTGGGTGGCGTTTAGAGTCCGCCGGTAGGTCCAAGGAGCACCAAGGTGCTCTATTGAGGGGGATCTCGCTCTGGTCTTGTTCCATCTGCGCCCAAAGCTTGTTTTCCTGATTACGGCACCAATCCACCAGTCTACTTAGGTGAATTGCGTGGTGGTAGGTGCGGATATCTGGTACTGCAAGGCCTCCCTGGCATTTGGGTAAAACTAAGAGTTTAGCTGAGAGTCTTGGGCTCTTCTTAGCCCAGATGAATTCGGTAAGCGTGGACTGTACTTGTTTAAAATATGATGCAGGGATATGGATCGGCAGTGCTTGCATGAGGTATAGAATCTTAGGGAGGATTGTCATCTTCACAATGTTGCAGCGGCCCACCCAGGAATGTAGTCCCGTGTGCCATTTGTTCAGGAGTGCCCGAATCGTCCTCAGCAGGGGCGGGAAGTTAAGGTCGTATACCCGTGCGATTGTTTGGGGGATGTGTGTGCCTAAATATTTCAGGGCGGTCGTCGTCCACTTTAGTTTAAATCTGTCTTGCAGGTGTGTGAGTTGTGTTTGTGGTATCTCCACACCCATGGCTTCCGATTTGGTGTAATTGATTTTTAAATTGGAGAGCGCACCGTATCGTTCAAATTCCCCCAGCAGGGTTGGAAGGGAGGTATTGGGGTTAGTGAGGGAAAACATGAGGTCATCGGCATAAGCCGACACCTTATGTTGTGCATGATTAATTGTCACTCCAGATATGTCAGGGTTTAACCGTACGTGGCAGAGAAATGGTTCTAACGAGAGGGCAAAAAGAAGGGGCGAGAGCGGGCACCCTGACGCGTTCCATTAGTGATCGGGAAAGGGTCAGAAGACACCCCATTAGCTCGAACTCTGGCCGTCGGCGACGCATAGGTCGCCGAGATCCAAGACATCATTTTGCCTCCTAGTCCTATATGTCTAAGCGTAGCGAGCATAAAAGCCCAGCCAACCCGATCGAAAGCCTTCTCCGCGTCGGTACTCAGGAAAATACTAGGTGTTTTGGCTCGGGTGGCGGAGTAGAGAAGGTTCAGGACTTTAGTGGTGTTGTCCCTTGCCTCTCTCGTTGGGACGAAGCCCACCTGGTCCAGGTGAATAAGATGGGGGAGGTGGGATTGTAATCTGGTGGCAATAATTTTGGTAAACAATTTCAGGTCCGTATTAAGGAGCGATATGGGACGATAGCTTCCGCAGCACGACGGGTCCTTGCCCTCTTTAGGGATAATGGAAATCTGTGCTTGCAGTGTAGAGGCATGCAGCGTGCCACCCTCAGTAAGATCGTTAAGCATCCCCACCAGGTGATCGCCCAGGAATGGAAGTAGTATAGTAGCGTAAGGCCGTCCGGACCAGGGGCTTTTCCTAATTTGGTACTACTCACCGCAAGCTGTAGCTCGGCTAACGTGATGGGATCCTCTAAGAGGGCGCGTGTCTCGGGAGGAAGAGTGGGCATGCAAGAGGAGGTTATGTAATCTGTCATACGACTCGAGGGTGGGGCCGTCGTGGATAGATTATAAAGTGACTCGTAAAATGACTTGAATTCCTGCGATATATGCTGGGGTGTGGTTATTTTCTGGCCCGTCGAGGAGCGCACGTGTGGAATGTAGGATGCCAGCTTCTGGTCTCGCAGGGATTGTGCCAAGAGCCTACCAACACTTGTTGCCCGATTCGTAGACTCTCCTGCGGGTTATTTGTAGCGCCGATTTAGCTTTAAAAGTGAGTAGATCCGTGACCTGCGTACGTATCGTATCAAGTTCCGCCTTCATTGGACCCGTCGGGGATTGTTTGTGACGAAGCTCCAGGGCCTGAAGTTTGTCAAGTAGGGAGGTCAATTGAGCAGTCCTCTGTCGTTTAATTCTCGCACCGTGCTTTATGAGGGTCCCGCAAATCACCGCTTTTTGAGCTTCCCAAATCAGGCCCGCCCCGCTGTCTGTGGTAGTATTAGTACGGAAATAATTGGAGATTTCTCTAGTCACGTCAGCCACTATCTCGGGGTCTTGGAGGAGACTCTCATTGAGCCTCCACGGCTTCCTTTGGCCTCTGTGGAATTCAGTCAGGGCATACCGCATCAAGGTCGGCGCATGGTCCGACCATGTGATGGAACCCAGAGAGACTCCTTTGACCGCCTGCAGTTGGTTATGAGGGACGAAGATATAGTCGATGCGCGAGTACGCATTGTGAGGGCGGGAGAAGAAAGTGTAATCTCTCTCCCCTGGGTGAAAAAGGCGCCAGGTGTCAATAAGCTGTGATGTGTGCAGAGCTAAATGGATGGCCCTGCGCGCGCTCCGAGTGATCGAGAAACGTCCGGAGGAGGTGTCCTCTTCAGGAAGCAGGGGGATATTGAAGTCTCCCCCTACAATAAGCTGACCCTCAGAGAATTTCCTGAGGGCGGCTAAATGTTTTTTGATGAAAGTGTCTTGTTGGCTGTTTGGAGCATATAGGCTGGCTATGGTAACCTTCGTGCCTCCGATCAGGCCCCGGAGGAAAAGGAATCTGCCCAGCGGATCCGTCCGGACTGCTATCAGGGTCCATGGTAGTTTCACTGAGATCAGAATCGAAACTCCTCTGGATTTAGCCTCCGAGTACGTGGAATGATACACCGTTGGGTAGAATCTATTTTTGAGGATTGGGAAGGTATTTTCTCTGAAATGTGTCTCCTGCAGGAGAACTATATCAGCCTGCAGGCGTCTCATGTCGCTGAGCAGCATCCGTCGCTTCTCAGGGACATTAAGTCCCTTTACATTCAGGGTGACCACATGAATCTCATCCATTTTCATGGAGGTGAAGGGTAGGTAACAAAAAGGGAAGGAGGGGGGGAGAAGGGTGAGCCAGAGGAGAAGAGGGTGAGAGTCTAGAAAAAGATTAGAAGTCCCCTGCGAGTGACCTGTCTCACAGGGGGTTGAAGACGCGCCCGCTGTAGGGGTTAGCCCGCAGCGGGTGCTGACCAGCTAAGCTGGCTAACTAAAGTACGCAAATTATTTGCAAGAACGCTCCCCAGTGTGACCTGGGTAACGAGCGTCGTCCTACGTGGGGGTGTGTTCGGCAAGATCGCCTGGGATGCTCCCAAACCCTTACCGACCCCACCGGCCACCATATGGATGTAAGGCATGGAACCCGAATAGGGCTACCATAGCCAGAAAATGTGTGGAACAGTAAGAACACAATAAACAAAAATATACATGACTTTCAGGTTACCTATAAAAGTGCATTAAACTTCAACAGTAATACAGGCAAACATTTCAAACCCAGTAACCAGGCTGACCTCCAAACATAGCAACATTCCCGCAGTATCCCGACCCCAGCCCCCCGGCGCCAAAAAAAAAAAACCCAAAACCATATCATCCACCCATCCAGGCACCGAGCAACCCCCCCCCCCCCCCAGACCCGCAGCCACCCAGACAGACGGTTATATGGAACACCCTCCCTTCAGTTTATCAGGTCCCACCTCGGCCCATAGTACTCACGAGACCTGAATCAGAATGTTCCCGCTTCTGCTTTCTTCCTCTTTCTTTTGTCCTTCTTGTTTCCCATCTGACCTTCTACCTCCTTTGTCCCTTTCCTTTTTTTTTTTTTAATTTTCTACTGTAATGTTTGTTTGTAATGTTTATTGTTTTACCGGCATGGGATGCTTAGGTGTCCAGCCTTGTTTTGGGCTACCGGGATGGTCCTCAGTTTTTTTTGACTGTCCTGGGTGCCTCTGGTTGTTTTAAGATGCTTATTAGTACCAGTATGGGAGTCCTGATTGCACTTGCATACGGGTAGGGGCTTTGGGCCACCCTACGCCTCGCCAGTTTGGGAGGGATGCCTGCCCACATGGATCGAATGTCTGGGGCGGGCGGGATGTCCCTTTGCCCACTCTTTTATATAGAGTTTTTCACTCTACTCTATACTCTACTCACTATGTTTTATATATGTTTTATATATGTTTTATATATATATATATATATATATATATATATATATATATATATATATATATATATATATATGTCTATATATATATATATACAATATTTTTTTTTATTGTTCACTTCCTTGTATCCCTCCCCCTCCCACCTTTCCTACCCCCCTCGTCTTTCTTCTCTTTTTTTTTTTTGTTTCCCTTCCCTCTCTCTCCCCTCCCCCAGTTTGTCCTGGCTATGTTGTACTGTTCAGTGAGGAAAAAATGTAGCGCTGTGAAACCATAAAGACAATAATTACTCTAGGAGTATAATAAATCAATAGTCACTGTACTGAAACAGTGATGGAGTAGCAAAAACAATAGTGAAATAAGTGAATAAACTGGTGCTGTAATAAAACACAACCAAAATGATAAAATAATATAACACTGGAAAGTCCATCAAAAACTAGTGAGATGAATAGATGGTGAAATGACCACGTGGATCCTCAGAGACAAAATATCACTCTTTAAATGAAGATGGTGTTCCGCTTACCAGAAAGCGTGGATCTGCCTGTCAGCGACAGCAAATCGATAAGGCATGGACACTCACTGGGCATACTCTGCTCGGCCTCCTCGGACGGCTCAGAGCTATTTTTTTTAAAATAATGGACTCTTCGTTTTTGTTTTGTTTTTTTTACATTTTACTGCTTTTTGGGGTGAATGAGTAGGGGTGCGATGTACCTGATACCCATTCACATGGGGGCTGGGAATCTGGGAGCCTCCTTCTTAAAGGGGGTGTCCAGATTCGGATAAGCCCCCGCACGCAGACTGGCCAGGGTTGTCAGGAAGCTGCCCTTTTCCCCATTAACGTGGGGGCAAGGTGCTTTGGAGCCCCCTCCCCCAAAGCACCCATCCCCCCCATGTTGAGGACATGTGACCTGGTATGGTGCAGGAATGGGGGGCGCTTGGTCGTCCCATCCCTTTCCTGACCTGCCAGGCTGCATGCTCAGATAAGGGTTTGGTATTGACCCCACGCAGTTTTTTTTTTATATTTTTAAGATCTTATATAGCAACCAGCTATATACAGTGTTCAAATAAAAAAAGCAAGATGTAAAAAACATCTCAGAAATTGCAAAACACATTGATGTGAACTTGTATTATAGGAAACCATGTTAAATGGACTGTAGTGCGTTTATGCAAACTGCAAAATGCATAAAAACCTAGGGTTAGTGGAGAAATGCTCCCATAGGCCTGATTCCCACCTATGCAGTTTGCATATTCCAGATGCATTTTGTAATACACATCTTTTCATCCATTGAAGCCCCTTTCACACGATCGGCCGCTGACACCCGCCTGCCATCCGATCCGACAAGATCTGCTGAAAACAGATGGATGGCGATACGTTCGCCATCCATCCAGCAGATGGGATCTGATAAAAACAGACATGAGGGTTTATTTACTAAAGGCAAATCCACTTTGCACTACAAGTTCACTGCAAGTGCACTTGGAAGTGCAGTCGCTGTAGATCTGAAGGAGACATGCAAGGAAAATAAAAAACAGCATTTTAGCTCCCTCATGATTGGATGATAAAATCAGCAGTGCTTCCCCTCATTTCAGATCTTCCCCTCAGATCTACAGTGAATGCACTTCCAAGTGCACTTGCAGTGCATTTGTAGTGCAAAGTGAATTTGCCTTTAGTAAATAACTCCCACAGTGTATTTTTTTAATCAGATATTCCCATTGAAAAAAAAAAGAAGAGCTTTACATCAGTGGTCAGTGGGAGAAAGGCCACCTTACACAGGTGATCAGTGGTAAAAGGGCACCCTTACACTGTTGGTCAGTGGGAGAGGGGCAGTGTATTGTTGGTCAATGAAGACAGTTTTAGACTAGTGGTCTGTGGTAAAATGGCCCTCATCACTCTTGGGCAGAAAACCGCCGACAGACGGCTAACAAGAGCATTGGTTTTCAGTGGTTATTTACTTGCATTACTAGAGAAGAAGTTCTGGTCCCTTGATGCTAGCTCTGCCAAATGCCAATTTTGCCAGAAATATGCAAGCACTGTCAAGTGGAAGATCAATCTGCAACTACCCACAGTTCATGCAATCTCTGGAGAAAACGGAAAATTGAATTCAAATACTTACCGTAATTTTCCTTTCCTGCCGAGCTCCATGTCAGCACAGCTGGGTGAGGCACCCTGTACATAATCAGGACTTAACTATAAATGTTTTGCTCCCTGCAGCCTCAGTGTAACTATTACTACTTAACTGGGCTAGTTCTGTGCTGACATGGAGCTCGTCAGGAAAGGAAAATTACGGAAAGTATTTTAATTCAATTTTCCATTTTTCTGACGGCTCCATATCAGCACAGCTGGGAATTAACTAGCCACACACGGGGGAGGGTCATGCTTGAGATCCATATTGGATGCTTTAATCCGTATTGGAGGCGGAAGCTAGCACCCTCCTGACAAAATCTATGGTAGTCAGAGCCGCTGGCTCCACACGGTAGTGTGTCATGAAGGTATGTATAGACGTCCATGTGGCTGCCTTGCATCGAGCAGATTTGGATCCCGAAAGTTTCCTGCAAGAAACAATGGGAGAGTAATTTGCTGTGTCATATGGAAAGTAGAGGTTACTTTCGGGACAAATCCCAGCATTGGTCTGAGTACTGCTCTATGCAGGAAGAAGGAGAGAAACCTTCTAGCTAAGGTTACCCCCACGAGAAAGACAGTCTTTAATGTGAGATGCCACAGAGAGACTGGAGAGGCAAAGGTGTCTGATGACAGAAAATCAAAGATTAAGGGTAAATCCCAGTTCGTAAATCTTGGCAAATCTGATGGTTTCGGTCGGATGGTTGCTCTGAAGAATTGAATCACCAATCTTTCAGTGGCCCATTGGATACCAGTAAAAGCCGAGATGGCAGACGCGTAAAGCTTCAAAGTGCTTGTGGAGAAACCTAGTTCCAAGCCCGCTTGGAGGAACTCCAGAATGTGGTGGACTCTTGGTGAGTCAGGCAGAAAATCATGTCTGTGTGCAAATTCTACAAACTTGTTCCAGGTCCTGCTGTAGGCATTTTTGGTACTGCCTTTCCTCGCCTTCATAAGGGTATTCATGACTCTAGTTGAGCAACCCAGGCTAGCTAGCCTACACCTCTCAAGACCCAGGCCGTCAATTTCAGGCTCTCTGGGGCCGGGTGGCAGATTGGCCCCTGCTTCAGTAGGTCTGAGGTTACTGGTAAGGGTTGTGGCTTCATGATGAGCGGAGTAGAGGATACCAAGGTCTCTTTGTCCAGTCTGGAATTACTGCCAGGACAGATACATTCTCTTGTTGTAGCCTCCGCAGGAAGCGGAGGATCACCGGGATCAGAAGGAAGGCATATGCTGTTCTCAAGTTCCATTCTGCTGTTAGAGCATTCACTCCTGCAGCCTGTGGGTGGCTGAACTGGGTGAAGAACCGTGGTAATTTGGT
The DNA here is from genome assembly GCA_029574335.1 of Rana kukunoris. Classification (NCBI taxonomy): domain Eukaryota; kingdom Metazoa; phylum Chordata; class Amphibia; order Anura; family Ranidae; genus Rana; species Rana kukunoris. Next base: position 176,962,781 of record CM056049.1, read on the forward strand.
GTTTAAGGCGGAGGAAATAGGTCTACTTCCGGAAGGAAGGTCCATGCCACTAGACTCCGGAAGATCTGTGGAGACGAGGCCCATTCGTTGTTGTTCAATTCCGCTCTGGACAGGTAGTCTGCTTGAGTGTTCAGATGTCCAGGCACATATACTACTGTCAGCAATTGTAAATTGGCCTGAGCCCAGTCCATGATCGGGGTTACCTCCCTCAGGAGTGTACTACTGCGAGTGACCCTTGCCTGCGGACATAAGCCACTGCCGTCACATTGTTCCGTTTCAGAAGGATGGGCGCTCCCTGAATTTGATTCTTGAAGGCCAGAAGGGCCTGGAAGGCTGCTCTCAACTCAAATATGTTGGAGACTACGTCGGTTGCCTGAAAAGTCCAGCGGCCTTGGGCCCACTGGTCTTTGTATAGGGCTCCCCAGCCCGTACCGCTGGCATCCGATTGGATTATTTGCCATCTCGGCGTGAGTAAGGAATGGCACCGGGTAAGATTCTGTTGTCTTGCCCACCAGTCTAAATTGGCCTTCATCTGGGCTGTGATTTGGATTTTTCGATCAAAATCCCCCGATGTTTATTGATCCAGGAGACCCATTTGGAAGAGGTGTGATTTCCATTGAGCCCACTTGACCATCAGTCATTATGCCTAGGAGTCGCATGCACTCTATTGTCGGCATATGTGCTTCCTTTCGAGCCTCTGATATTGTCTTGAGTATGCCGGACATCTTGTCCCTGGGCAACGTCACTGACGCCATTTGGGTATCTAACTTCGCACCTAAATACACCAGGGATTGAGTCGGCAGGAGGTGACTCTTTTCTTGATTTGATTAGCCATCCAAAGCTCTCCAGTGTCAACAAAGTTGTGTATCATTGTATTAGGAGCGTGTCCCTGTCTTGGCTCAGCAGTAACATCTCGTCCAAGTAATGGTATTATGCGGATACCTTGCAGTCGCAGGTGTGCCACCAGAGCCACTAGAACCTTTGTGAATACTCTGGGGGATGTGGTCAACCCAAAGTGGTCGATACCTGATGGTCGATATCACCCACGGCTCCTTTATCTTCTCTGCCTACACTTGACGTAACCTAAACAGCCTGGCTCCCACCCGGCAAGTGTGAGCCGGTGTGTAGTCAAAAGGACTTCTGGGCTTGTTGTCCCCCAGAGGGGGCTGGTCTTCCAGACTTGCGGTTTGTCGCCGAGTTTGGCCACTGTCGGTAAAACTCCTTTCCTGGCTTGTAGGACCTGGTGGCCCTGCCTCTAGGTCTCGTGGTGCTTCTGAAAGTTACTTTTTTCTTAAGAAGCAGCATCCTGTGGGATGAATCCCGATTTTCCCCCAGTCGCTTTGGCGATAGCCGTGTCAAGCTTATTTCCAAACTGGGAGTGACCTCGAAAGGTATTCTGCACCAACCTTGCTTGGACGCAGGATCCGCCACCCAGGGCCTGTCACTGCATTTAGCATGACTCTTGCCAGAATTTTGATTATGTTGATGGGTGCTTCAGCCATTAATGCAGCTGTTAGCTTCAGATTTGCTAACAGGGCTAAGACCTCAGCTTTGCACAGGTCCTTTTCCACTGCCCCTTCAGGTTCTCTGCACCCAGACCTCCATGTCCTTAGAGATGGTGGCCAAAGCCATCGTCGCTCTACATGCACCACCGGCCAATGTGTACCGGTAGATCTGTCTAGAACGTCTTTTGAAGGTCACCGCGTCGTCCAGTGGCAGGGTCACATGCCTGGCGAGGCGCATGAGAGTCCACTACAGGGGGCTCCTCCAGAACCTTCACTTTCTCCGTCTGAAAAGGATACATTTTGGCAAACCGATTTTTGAAAAATACTTTTTTTGTCTAAGCTTTTCCACTCATCAGAGATTATATCTTGGATTTCATCCACAAAGGGAAAGTTCACTGTCTCTCATTTCACGTTAGTGAATAACTTTCTTTGCTTCTTCTTTGCTTCTTCTGCGGTTCTTCTTCCGCATCTTGCCATCACAAAAGATGGAACTAAGGCGAAATGAAACCCATCATACTGGTCATCCTCTTCTTCCGCAGAGGATGCATCCGAGGCTGGTGCTTGAGCTTGTGTCTCTGGATTATCCTGGACAGTTGGACGTTCTTGAGGTGACAGGGAGCGAGAGGTCGAAGGAACTAGGGAAGTTGACACTTGCGTCTGCGTTGCAAATACTGCAGTGTAACCTTGAACGCCTTTTTCATCAATGATAATAGCTCAGTTTTATCAGGTTCATGGCCCTTTGTCGCCTCCTTGAATCAGTCCGCACAAGCCGTCTTCCAGGCCAATGCCTTTTTGGGGCAAGCCCAGCAACCTCCTGGCCTGGGCTGATCATGATGTGAAATCCTGGCAGTGACATGACGGAGAGCGGTGATGCCTTGAAGGAGAGCGAGAGCGTGAAACCTCTCTTCTACTGTGAGAGCGATGATCTTCCTGTGAGGAAGAAACGTCTTCTATATCGTCCCGAGTTTTCATCCTCTGATTGTCGAAGAGCCATGACCATGACTTGAGGAGCTGGAGCAGCACAGACAGGCGTGAGGAAAAAAATTAGTCTGCTAGATAGAATATTGTAGAAATGCATATAATCATCGGTGTCTCCCCTACCTTCTTTGCGATTGCTGATCTTTAGAGGGGGTAGGCATTTTGTTTCTGTAGAAAAAATATGACATGTTATGTCCTGCATATATATTCATGCTGGTAATGTGTAGGAGTGAAACCTGCCCTTCTCCTGAGGAGAGGATGTGTGCAGCACAGACAGCCTAGTACACAGAGCTCTGTCCACTGCAGGAACAAAGTTAAATTGAGCAGCAGCACTTTAAAAACTGGCTCCCTGAAAGCTTGCTCCACCTCCTCCTCCCCTGCCTGGCTGGGCGGCTATGCACATGCTCAGAGTAGGCTGCCTTATAAAAGGGTCCATAAATCACTCTAAGAGGAGAGACCCAGCACATCACCAGCTCCCGCCTGTTTAAGGCCACATGAAGCCACCCCGAGGATCAGCAGCAGGGTTCCCTGACCAAGTTACAATTGGTACCCTACAATGCAGAGACTGCATCCGGCAGCAGACACATCCGGATGGACCACCAGTAGTTTATACCAGCTAGGAGGGGGGAGAGGCCGTTAGTCCTGACCTAGGAGGAAGAAAAAGGAACGCTGAGGCTGCGGTGAGCCAAAAAATTATAGTCAAGTCCTAAATACGTAGGGGGTGGGCAGGGCCTCACCCAGCTGTGCTGACATGGAGCCGTCAGGAAATCCAGATTGAGGGGGACAAAAAACGATTTAATGGATTAGAAAGTTGAATGGTTTTGTGGATGAATGGATGGCCTTTAACATAGTGAGAAACAGACTACAGAAAACGCAGCACAATTTAAATAAAAATCTAATTTTAAATAATCTGACTAACAGTAAATAACTGCATTGAGGTTTGTAAAGTGCATCAAGAAATCTATCATAGAGTGCTGCATCATTTGAACAGATGAGAGCATAAACAGACATTTCAGTAGAAAATACATAGAGTGCCAATGTACAGTTGTGTTTAAAATAATAGCAGTCCAACATCACTAACCAGATCAATCCCTGTTTTTGTTATAAATTATATTTCTACATGTATGCTGCTGTTTCTGTGTAATGAAATCATTAATTGAAATGGGCATGTTCAAAATAATAGCAGTTTTCAATTAGTGAGGTCATTCGGTCTATGAAAAAACAGGTGTCAAACAGGTACCCCTTTAACCACTTGCTTAGTGGGCACTTACAGTGCATCTGGAAAGTATTTACAGCGCTTTACTTTTTCTACATTTTGTTATATTGCAGCTTTATTCCAAAATGTATTAAATTCATTCTTTTCCTCAAAATTCCACAAACAATACCTTCATGATGACAACATGAAAGAAGTTTGTTTAAAATCTTTGCAAATTTATTAAGTAAAAAAGGAAAAAAATCACATGTACATAAGTATTCTGATCCTTTGCTTAATACTTTGTTGAAGCACCTTTGGCACCAATTACAGCCTTAAGTCTTTTTGACCATGATGCCACAAGCTTGGCACACCTATTTTTAGGCAGTTTCTCCCATTCTTCTTTGCAGGACCTCTCAAGCTTCATCAGGTTGGATGGGGAGAGTCAGTGCACAGCCATTTTCAGATCTCTCCAGAGATGTTCAATCAGGTTCAAGTCTGGGCTCTGGCTGGGCCACTCAGGGGCATTCACAGATTTGTCCCATAGCCACTCCTTTGTTATCTTGGCTGTGTGCTTAGGGCCATTGTCCCGTTTGAAGAGGAACCTTCATCCCAGTCTAAGATCCAAAATGTGGAAAAGGTGAAGTGCTGTGAATACTCCCTTCCTGCCCAGGCCGATTTTCAACTTTCAACTCTGTTACACTTCGAATGACAATGGTGCGGTCATGCAACACTGTACCCAAATCTCATTTTTATATTTTTTTTCACACAAATAGAGCTGTCATTTGGTGGTATTTAATCACCACAATTTTTTTAAATTTTCTGTTAAAGAAACAAATTTTGAAAAAACAAAATATTTTTCATAGTTCTAAAATTTTGCAAACAGGCAATTTTTATCTTTCACTGATGTGTGCTGATGGGCAGGGCCGGTGCAAGGATTTCTGCCTACACAAGCGAAGCTCCATTTTGGCGCCCCCCCCAACGGCCACCCACCTCCCTTGCAAAAATGTTTCTTTCATTACATGCCAGACGGTGCCCCATTACATGACCAGACCTGCCCCATTACATGACCAGACTGTGCCCCATTACATGACCAGACTGTGCCCCATTACATGACCAGATGTGCCCCATTACATGACCAGACTGTGCCCCATTACATGACCAGACTGTGCCCCATTACATGCCAGACCTGCCCCATTACATGCCAGACCTGCCCCATTACATGACCAGACTGTGCCCCATTACATAGCCAGACTGTGCCCCATTACATTGCCAGACCATGCCCCATTACATTGCCAGACCGTGCCCCATTACATGACCAGACCGTGCCCCATTACATGACCAGACTGTGCCCCATTACATGCCAGACCGTGCCCCATTACATGACCAGACCTGCCCCATTACATGACCAGACCGTGCCCCATTACATGACCAGACCTGCCCCATTACATGCCAGACTGTGCCCCATTACATGACCAGACCGTGCCCCATTACATGCCAGACCTGCCCCATTACATGACCAGACCGTGCCCCATTACATGACCAGACCGTGCCCCATTACATGACCAGACCGTACCCCATTACATGACCAGAACGTACCCCATTACATGACCAGACCGTGCCCCATTACATGCCAGACCGTGCCCCATTACATGACCAGACTGTGCCCCATTACATGACCAGACCTGCCCCATTACATGCCAGACTGTGCCCCATTACATGACCAGACCGTGCCCCATTACATGCCAGACCTGCCCCATTACATGACTAGACCGTGCCCCATTACATGACCAGACCGTGCCCCATTACATGCCAGACCGTGCCCCATTACATGTCAGACCTGCCCCCATTACATGCCAGACCTGCCCCATTACATGCCAGACCTGCCCCACCAGACCGTCCGTGCCCTTACCTTATTCCATGCGAATCGCGGCTGTACGATTTTTCAAAAGCCGCGCCTCCGATGTCTTCTGTTCCGTGATAGGCGGAACATTCAGCTTTCCATGAGGCACTGTGTTCAGTGTTCGCCTATCATGGAGGCTCTCTCGTCCGAGGACGAGAGGGCCTCCGTGATAGGCGGACACCAAACCAGGACGAGAGAGCGCCTCCGTGATAGGCGGACACTGAACACAGTGCCTCCTGGGAAGATGATTGTTTCCGCCTATCACGGAACAGAAGACGTCGGAGGCGCGGCGTTTGAGAAATCGTATGGCAGCGATTCTGGTAATTTTTTCGCCCCATCCCAGGCTGCGGACCTGCCCGCCCCCAAGCGGCCGCTTGGTCCGCCTGGTGGTTGCGCCGGCCCTGCTGATGGGCACTAATGAGGCTGCAATGATGGGGAGGCACCGATGGGCTCTGATAGGCGGCACTGATGGGTGACACTGATGAGGCACTGATAGGTGGCACTGGTGGGCACGGATTGGCAGCACTGGTGGGGCACTGGTTCGCACTGATTAGCAGCATTGGTGGGCACAGTTTGGGACAGATGTCCCTGTAACAGAAGTCGGTTACCAGTTTTCTTTTCTCCTCATGCTGATCTTGAGGAGAAAAAAAAAGGCGATTACTGGCCTTTGTTTACTTTCGTGATCAGCTGTCCTTGGCTGACAGCTGATCACCTGGTGAAGGGCCACTGTGATTGTCCCTTTACCCTGTTCTGTAATCGGCCCCCCATGAATAGAGCTTTCTTTTGGTGGTATTTGATCACCTCTGCTGTTTTTATTTTTTGTGCTATAAACAAAGAGCTCCAATTTTGAAACAAAAATAAATAAATGTTTCAAATAAATAAATGTTTAACTTTGCTATAATACATATCCCAAAAAAATTAAAAAAAATTAAAATCTATTCATCATCAGTTTAGGTCTATATATATTTTTCTCCATATTTTTTTTGGGGGGGGGGGGAAATCACAATAGGTGTATATTGGTTGGTTTGTGCAAAAGTTATTGCGTCTACAAAATAGTGGATAGATTTAGGGACTTTTATTGTTTTTAGTACTAATGGTGGGGATCTGCGATTTTTTAACGGGACTGCTACATTGCGGTGGACAAATCTGACTCTAAATCACACTTTTTGGGGACCAGTGACATTATTACATTGATGCTAAAAAAAAATGCACTGATCAATGTAAAAATGACACTGGCAGGGAAGGTGTTAGGTGTGTTCTAACTGTAGGGTGGATGGGCTACCAGTGACATGACAGAGATCACTGGGAACAGTGCCAAAGTAGTAGTACCAGTGGTTTATACCAGCTAGGAGGGGGGAGAGACCGTTAGTCCTGACCTAGGAGGAAGAAAAAGGAACGCTGAGGCTGCGGTGAGCCAAAAAATTATGCCAAAGAGGAAATGCCTTTTTAAATGGGTGTTTCAACAAGACAACGGTCCAAAACACACCAGTAAGCAAGCAGCATCTTGGTTCCAGACCAACAAGAATAATGTTATGGAGTGGCCAGCCCAAAACTTGGACCTTAATCCAACAGAAAACTTATGGGCTGACATCAAAATTGCTGTTTTTGGGATAAAACTAAGAAATGCAGAGGAATTGTGGAATGTAGTACAATCGTCCAGGGCTGGAACACCTGACTCCATGCAACACAGATGTGAAGCAGTTCTCAGAAACAGTGGTTATACAACTAAATATTAGTTGAGTGATTCACAGAAAAGATAAATCTTCAAGCATTGTTTAAGTTTATACAGTGAATGTTTTTAAATTTGTAAAAAAAAAAAACTGCCATTTTTTTTTTTTTTGGAAAAGCCTAATATTTATTTTCTTTTTTCACTTTCTGTAAAGTAATAAAAAGTAATAACAAATTTAAAAACCTTTTTCTTCCTGTTTTGATTTGAAATAGTCTGTGCAGTGTTTCTTTCCAATGCATTTGCGTGTATGGAATTAAAAGCTAGTATAAGGATTTTTAGTTTTACTCAGCTTTTTAAACACACTGCTATTATGGTACTTTGAACGCCGTTTTGTTTCCAATGAAGATGCAAGGACATATTACTCTGTATAAAAATTACGGTTGGATACTTGTGCCTCGTTTCCACTGCACGGATCGGGTCGGGTCAGTAATTTTGGAGCGGTTCGGATGGGGCCGGTCTAATCGCGTGAGCGTTTCCACTGCAAATTGGACCGTGAGGGACCATTCAGGGTTTAGAAAAAATTCCTAGCGCATCCACCAATCAGTGAGATGCATTTGTAGGTCCGCCCTAACCGAACCGTTCCACTCTCTCTGGTCCCTCATCTGAAGCAGGACCCTTGCTGGTGCGGTACGGTTCGGTTTTACGGTACGCTTTCATAATGGAAACACCCAAAATAGCGTACCGTACCGAACCGATCCGCTCAGTGGAAACGAGGCATTGGAAAGCACAGTTTTGAGACACAGGTCACTATACTGATCTTGTAACTGACAGCAGCCTTCTGCACTGTACTGTCCTGTCTTTATTTTTACTCTGTTTAACTAAATAAAACTTAAGGTGTACACTGAAATGGAGTGTCAGTACCATAGGCGTGGGGGGTCATAACTGCAGTCAGATGGACAAGTGTTCCATGTCAGTTAGCTAGCTTTCCGTGCTCTACAGCAGTGGTCATCAAGCCTGTCCTCAGTCCCACTAACAGGCCAGGTTTACAAGATAACTGAAATACATCACAGGTGATATCATTTGCTGCTCAGTGATTGCAGTATTCTAGTCTGCATCTCCCCAAGGTAATACATAAAACCTGGCCTGTTAGGGGGTCCTGAGTACAGGGTTGATGACCACTACTCTACAGTGATTAAAGACAAATTCAAAACGTGCTGGAACATTGACACTCCAGTGACCAACCAATTATAGCACACCTACATAAGGAAGAAGCTGCATGCTTAATTATACGTTTCTTTGTAATACTCAATCCACCTGTCTCTCCTGTCCTTTTACATGCCTTTCAATACTTTTTGATATTAACATTACCGCATAACACATTGTTCATTGAATAGGGCCACACTAAGATCTTACAGGGAGATACACCACTTTATTAGGTACACATTGCTAGTAGCGGGTTGGACCCCCTTTTGCCTTCAGAACTGCCTTAATTCTTTGTGGCATAGATTAAACAAGGTGTTGGAAACCTTCCTCAGAGATTTTTCTCCAGATTGACAAGATAGCATCACATAGTTGCTGTAGATTTGTCGGCTGCACATCCATAATGCAAATCCCCCATTCCACCAAATCCCAAAGGTGCTCTATTGAATTGAGAACTGTGGAGGCCATTGGAGTAAAGTGAACTCATTATGTTCAAGAACCCAGTTTGAGATGATTTGAGCTTTGTGACAATGGTGCATAATCCTGCTGGAAGGAGCTATCAGAAGATGCGTACACTGTAGTCATAAAGGGATGGACATGGTCAGCAACAGTATTCAGGTAGGCCGTGGTGTTCAAACAACGCTCAATTGGTACTAAGGGGCCCAAAGTGTGTCAAGAAAATATCCCCCTCACCATTACACCACCAGCAGCCCGAACCGTTGATACGGATGGATTCATGCTTTTATACTGTTTACGCAAAATTCTGACCCCATCATATGAATGTTGCAGCTGAAATCGAGACTCATCAGACCAGGCAATGTTTTTCCAATCTTCTAATGTCCAATTTTGGTGAGCCTCTGCGAATTGTAGCCATTTTCGTACACACAACTGCCACTCACTAGATATTTCCTCTTTTTCAGACCATTCTCTGTAAACCCAAGAGATGGTCGTTGCTTGGAAATCCCAGTAGATGAGCAGTTTTTGAAATACTCAGACCAACAACCATGCCATGTCAAAAGTCACTTAAATTCCCTTTCGTACCACTTCTGATTTAGTCCAGTTGAAAAAGACCATACAATCTCATATACACAATCCTATACCCATAGTTAATCCAGAGGAAGCAGTGCATGGAGGTCCTCCCAGAACTGGAAGCCGTGGGCTTGGATAGGGGACCCCTTCATGGTTTCTTGCACTGAGGCCCTGAAGGTTCTAGTTACACCTCTGATCTAGACTTAATGGGCCGGATTCAGAAAGAATCTACGCCGGCGTATCTCCTGATATGCCACCGTAAATTCAAATGTCCACCGTCGTATCTTTACACCGATTCAGAAAGCAAGATACGCTGAAAAACATGGCTTCAGCATGACTACGCCGGCGTATCATGGGCGCATAGTTACGCTGGACGCATTCGGCGTTCCCATTAAAAATATGCAAATAAGCTAGATACGCCGAGTTGCGCCCAGCGTATTGATATACGTAAGGCGTTCGACCGGCGTAAAGTTACCCCTGCTATATAAGGCGCAGGCAATGTTAAGTATGGACGTCGGAACAGCATCGAATTGTACGTTGGTTATGTCGTTTGCGTAAGTCGTACACGAATAGGGCTGTGCGTAATTTACGTTCACATGAAAAGCATTGCGTATTTGCGACGTGATTTTTGAGCATGCGCACTGGGATACGTCCACGGACGGCGCATGCGCCGTTCATTCGGACCCTCATTTGCACGGCTCATTTTACTACAACACGCCCACTGCCTGGCTACTTTAAATTACGCGTGCTTACGCCGGCCAATTTACACTACGGCGCAAATTCTTTCTGAATACGGTACCTGCCTCTGTAAGTTACGGCGGCGTAGTGTATCTGAGATACGATACGCCCCCGGAAACTTAGGCAAATCTTTCTGAATCTGGCCCATAATCTCCTAATCTGATATGTGAATCTTTTATTCGCATTATTAAATGTCAAGCTTTGCCCTACCTGCCATCTAAGCCTCTCTATTGATCAGTGAGACTCTCCATTATATTAAAGCGGAGTTCCACCCAAAAATGGAACTTCCGCTTAATCCCCTTCCTTTCCCCCTTACATGCCACATTTGGCATGTAATTTTTTTGGGGGGGGGAGTGGGGGCTTCAGTAGGAGTGGGACTTCCTGCTTCCACCGAGGGGCTGGTAAGGCGATTAGGCCTAATCGCCTTACTGCAGTCCCTCCCTTTGGCGATTGTCTAGGACACTGACAGGTCCTAGATGATCGACTGTCCAATCAGCGGCGGGCCGCGCGCGCATGCGCAGTGGGTGCCCGGCCGTGAAGCCGAAGGCTGTCACGGCTGGGTGCCCACAGTCACAATGAGGATGCTGGCCGGGGAGGGGGGGGGGGTGAGAGGAGCAGAGCCCCGGTCGGCACGTCGCTGATACGTGCAGAAGGTAAGTGTCTGTTTATTAAAAGCCAGCAGCTACACTTTTTGTAGCTGCTGACTTTTAATAAACATTACATTTGGGTGGAACACCCCTTTAAGGATCACTAATGAAAGTAAGCACGACAGGGACAATTTTAGAGCAAACAGTAAAATGTGAATAACATTTCAGTGGCCTGTATCTCATGACATGTGGTCATGCCCATGCATCTTTTCACCATATCCTCACTTTTAGATTGCCCCGATTTGTGATGTTTTACTTCAAGCAGCACTCTACATCAATAATGGCACAGTTGCAGACCTAATTTATAAAAGGGGGGACACAGTCTTGGGCAATCTGTGCTATGCCACAGCAAGCAGTTTAGTGCACCCATCATATTATGAAATAATAAAAGGAAGACAAGAAACATACTGGGTCAGCAGAGTGTCTGTAGAAATCACCCTATTTCCAGGCACATTTACCCTCAAAACCCAGCGTGATCAACCATGTGCATTACTTTAGGGGGGGTGTAAGGAATGGGGTGAGCCAGTATACAGCAAAAGGGGGGAGACAGAGAGAAAGGCCATGCACATGCACACTGGAACACAATGAAAATATTACATAAATATAGCAATGACTGTGGAGCTTTGCTGGCTAATTGAATGCATTAAAACAGGGTAGAACCAAAATGGTCTGAGAAAATAGACACGAACTGTACCCCTGTCAGTTGTAGGCAATTCCATCCCATTGAGTGCTCTAGAATTTCCTGCTAGAGGGCTGTGCTGATCTTGGACTTAATAAAACACAGTGGACCAACACCAGCAGATGACGAGGCTCCCCAAATCATCATAGACTGTGAAAAAGGTTGCATTTCATTTGGAAACCAAGGTCCCAGAGTCTGAAGAAAAGAGAGGAGAGGTACAGAATCCAAGTTGCATGATGTCCAGTGTGAGGTTTCCACAGTCGGTGATAATTTGGGAAGCCATGTCATCTGCTGGTGTTGGTCCACTGTGTTTTATCAAGTCCAAAGTCAGCACAGCCCTCTACGAGGAAAATCTGAAACAGTTAATGCTTCCCTTTGCTTTATGGAGATGCTGATTTCATTTAGGACTTGGCACCTTCCCACACCTGGTTTATTGATCATGGTATAACTGTGCTAAACCACATAGAGGCCCAGATTCACAGAACAATTACGCCTGTCTAACTGGTGTTAGACAGGAGTAATTTCAAATTTCGCGCGCCGTATCACTAGTTTGAATCCTCAAACCATGATACGGTGGCTTCGATCTGAGAGGCTTACGTCTTCGTAAGCCTTCGGATCTACGCTGCGATATTTTTGCGGCCGCTTGGAGGAGTTTGTGTCGTTTTCATGCGTCGGGATATGCAAATGAGTTTTTACGGCGATCCACGAAGATACGAGCGGTCTTCGCAATCGCTTTCGTCTATTTTTTTATACGTACTGTTAGACCAGCTTTTTGCTGGTCTAACGGTGCGTAGCCCATGTTAAGTATGGCCGTCGTTCCCGCGTCGATTTAATTTTTTTATTTTATTTACGTAACGCGTTCGGGAATAGGAATCACCGTAAACGACGCTACTAAAATGACGTAACGACGTGATTTCGCGCAATGCACGGTGGGAAATTTCTGAACGGAGCATGCGCAGTTCGATCGCCGCGGGAACGCGCCTATTTTAAATGCTTCACGCCCCCTAATCACGTAGATGGATTGCGCCAGGAGAAATACACTACGCCGCCGTCGTTTACTGGACAAAATCTACCTGGATTCCACGTAGAGCCAGGTAAAATACAGCGGCGTAGTGTATTTGGGAAACGCTACGATAATCTAATTGTATCTGAATCTGCCCCAGAGACTCTATAGAGGAGGAGGGGGGGGGGGGGTGAGACTCTAGACCCAACAATGCAGACGAGCCAATGGCCACTATCAAAGCAACTTGGGCTTCCATAACACCTCAGCAGTACCACAGGCTGATCGACCCCATGTGACATCGCATTGATGCAGTAATTCTTGCAAAACGGAGACCCAAGTATTGAGTGCATACTATACTGTACATACTTTTCACTTGGCCAACATTTCCGTATTCATTTTTTTTATTATTGGTTTTATGTACTATGCTAATCTTCTGATACTGAATTTTGGGTTTATACTAGCTGTAACGCTATAATTATCAACAAAATAAAGAAATGCTTGAAACATATTACTCTGTGTGTAACGCATCTATATAAAAATATAGTTTCACTTTTTGAATTGAATTACTGAAAAAATTGTTTTTGATGATATTCTAATCTTATGAGATGCACCGTTATATTAGGACTGGGGGGGGAAGAAATTTATATAACTGAAAAGAAATAAAAGCTGCAGGTGGACCTTAAAGCTGAGCAAATATTTTTTGCGCATTTGCGATTTAATAATAAATGAATTCTAATAATGTGGTTTCAGTTTGTGCTGTACCAATAAATTAACTCTAATGTGGAGGATAGTGGGTCGCAAGACTTCACCTTGTCCATTTACAAAACATCTTGTATTCCTTTCACAGAATGCTTCCTGCATAGCGCCGGCTCCTTCACAGGCCGAGTGATACAAAATGTACTCCGCCTGTGACAGGAAGCATCGGGTCTGCTCGCTACTGCAGCCGCATGCTTCTGTTACACTAATGCGATTTGAGCCAGCAGCACCATTACCCACCAGCAGTACCAGCCCTGGAGGACAGCCAGCAGCAGCCACCAGCCATAACCACCTGGGGGAAAGCATCAACCAGCTGCAGGAATCCTGAGAAAGAAGTGAAGATCGAGGTCAGTTGAAATGCAGGTAAACTGCTGTGCATCAGTGTGAAAGCGGCCTTAGGCCCCTTTCACATGATTGGGTCCACCTGAAAAACAGACCCTCCATTCAACTCTATAGAGTGGCAGATGTAAACAGACTCATGTCCGTTTACACCCCGCCTATCTGCAATCCGATCTGCTTAAAAAAACATAAGGGTTGATCTGTCGCCTTCTGTCTGGGCAGATTGGCGGGCCCTTCGGGTAGAGCGGGCTGTGTCTGCTGTACATGCGTAGAGTGGACACAGACCTGCCATCCGCCCACTACGCTCATTGTGGCCCGCGACCGGTTACCAAGTCGCTAAAGTGGCCCTCACTACTCAAAAGGTTGGGCACACCTGCTGTAGATTGTGACAGTCGTCAAAAAACAGGGACCGGGGGACTAGTGCATCTGTAACGTTACACCCTAAATGCGGGTGTAACATCTTACAAAATGTGAACCTATCCAATAATGCACTCTATAGTCAGTGGCTTTACTACTGGGAGGGAGGTTGTAATTGAAACTGATATCTAATGCAACCGTCATTAAAAACAAAGTATTAGAGTAAAATTAGTATATAGTAAATGTGGCAGACTAGTCCCCCCCCCCCCCCCCCAAAACTTAGATTTTAAAACCGTCACTGTCCTAAAACAAGTTCAGGATTTTTGCAGGAGTTCCTACTCTTGCTGCATTTTTGTCCCAGATCACGACAGTTTATAAACAGTGCCTCTGCCTCTCCATGTGTTAAGATAAATAACCTTCTGTGTCCAGCAGCCCCCCTAATAGTTACCTGAGCCCCATCTCAATCCAGCAATGTTGCATGTGAGACTCAGCTGTCTGGACTCTCCCTCTTCACTGTCTGAGACATCAGCAAAGTGCCATTGGCTCCTGCTGCAATCACAGTCAGTGAGCCAATGAGGAGAGAGTGGGGGACGGGCCAGGCCACAGCTCAGTGCTTGAATGGACACATGGAGCTTCAGCTCGGGTGCCACCATAGCAAGCTGCTTGCTATGGGGGGGGGGGGGCACTCAATAGGAGGGAGGAGCCAGGAGTTGAAGAGTGACCCGAGAAGAGGAAGATCTGGGCCGCTCTGTGCAAAACCACTGCACAAAGCAGGCAAGTATAACAGTTTTTTTTAATAAAATCATGAAGAATATAACTCCAACCATTTTATATGCACACAGACATGTTCTAGCTGCAAGGAGTCCCCGTCCCACCCCATACAATCATTTTCCCATTATTTAAAGACAACACAAAGCCTTTCTTGATATGAAGTTTTACTTTAATGTCATGCAAAACAAAATTAGTACAACTAAAATGCATCATCTCCTATGTGCCTCTTCATTCTGGAATTCCTACTTGGTTTTAATAAAAGGATTTTCTTAGATTGGAGACTGATAGTTACTAGAATACCTTCAATACTGAAAACTGCAGTTTTGCTCCAAGTGTTTGGGAATTCTACATTTTCACTCTGCTGAACACTTTGAGAACTCATTCATGGATGTGCATTACCACAAATCATGGCAATCCACCTGCTCTGTGTGCATTGCATTGTGGCCCCATTCAGTGTGAATGGTACCCCAACACATTATACATTAGGGCCCAAGGGAAAAAGGGATAAAGACATATATATATATATATATCTTTTTTCAATCTTTGAGGGTGGGTTGGCATCCTGTTAAAAATGAATGAGCTGCTTTAATGCCACACACATGAATGCATGCCATATAATGCACCACAATAGGACACCCA
Organism: Rana kukunoris; assembly: GCA_029574335.1. Classification (NCBI taxonomy): domain Eukaryota; kingdom Metazoa; phylum Chordata; class Amphibia; order Anura; family Ranidae; genus Rana; species Rana kukunoris. The sequence continues at coordinate 176,978,186 of CM056049.1, forward strand.
ACTATGAATGGACCCCAAAATGGGCCCACATTTTCAAAAATAAAAATGTACCTTCACCAAGGGAAACCCTGATCAGGATGTGTGAAATGATTGGCTTAAACATTTGAAACTTGTGGTTTGAACAATTAAGTGCAAAACAGGAAAAATCTGCAGATTGTTTTGTTTTAGGAGCTAAGCTGCTCATACAGCTTGGGGACATAATCATCCCACTCGGCCTGGTAGCAATTGCCAGCAACAGGGGCTCCCAGACCATACTTCTTGCGGAAAGTAGACAATTTAAAGCATCCTCTGTGGTCACCACAGCGGTTAGTCAGAATTCGCTCATCACATTTCAGTGGCTCCTTCTGCTCGTACACCAACCAGACATAACGATGGAGACCTACAAATAAAAAAGTGCAAATATATAAAAAGCTGGATACGTTTCCTAAAATGTATCAAATTAGGTTTCATATGAATCTTATTCTTCTGTGCAACCAATATATTCACAGCAAGGAATCACAGTATGGAGTACAAACAATTTTCTACTTTCAAACTTTTACATTTATTTCCTAGTGCAACATTTGAGCAGAGGCACTTGTATTCTTATTTCAAGTCCAATTCTGGTCAACTTTCTTTCAGTTTTGGTTGAGAAAGGCCCATCAGTATTTAAAATGTTGGCTTTATCCCTATTGGAGAAAATGTTCCATTCACCCATCAGAGCAGGAAGTCAGAAGTCTCCTTTATAGGCACACAGACGGCAAACAATCCTGGCAGAGGTTCCACCCTTCCTCAATCTACTAATAGTACAGGATTTTTGTTACCATAAAATCCCTTTCTCCGAGTTCATCGAAGGACACAGCTCTGTGGTTGAACAAAGCACCACCTATGGGCAGTTCTAAGCTTGTAGTCAATCCCCTCTTAGCTATAGGCAGCTGTTTGCCACAAAGCAGTACCAAGGGCTCATTGAGAGGTAGGTAACCAAAGAACATGTACCAGCACTCGATATTCCCCCCCCCCCCCCCCCAGAGAGGAGCAAGAGAACTCATAATGCAGCAGAGGAACCATCTGCAACCACAAGAAGGGGAAACGACTTCATGAAAATCTGTCTATCCAAACCACATCCAAGGAGTGCAGAACCTCCTCCTTAGGATGTGTAGCGCACGGGCACAGGAAACGGCAGGATAATGTCCTTATTCAGGTGAAAAATCAAACAACGGCAAGAGAGATGTGGAGGAGTCACCTTATCCCTATGAAAAAACAAATAGGAGGGGGGGGGGGGGGGGGGGGAGAGAATAAGGCCACTAGCTCTGACATGTGGCACGCAAAAGTGAAAGCAACTAAGGATGCAAACTCCTGGGAGAAAGTGATTAAGGAAAAATGTGTAATATTCTCAAAAGGGAGGCTTTGGAAGAACTGACAAAACTAGGTTCAGGTCCCAAGGCAACAATGAAGATTGCTGGAGCCCCAAGCAAAACCCCTTGAATAGCAATATATGAATCAAAGACAAAAAAGGCCAGATGATGTTGAAAAGAAAATTGCAAGGACAAAAATCTGGCCCTTAAAGGTACTCAAGACAAACTTCTGATCAGTGCCCCATTGGAGAAAGTTCAAGATCCGAAACACGAAAAAGGTAGATGCAAGCCCTCAGCCATGCACCAAGATATGTAGGCCAGAATTACAGAGAATGACAACTCCCCGACTCTCAGAACATGGCTTCCCAGAGCCAGGTCGTCAAGCCAGCGACGGTAAAGCAGAGTGGAAGATTGGTTCTCCAGACAAGAGGATTTTCTGGCAGAGGAAAAAGCCACGACTGCATAAGTGAACCAGGAACGAAAAAGCTAATCCGGAGCCATGAGTAGGACCAGAATGCCTTTGGCCTTTTTTATTTAATAATATTATTATTATTAGGGTTTTATTTGGCGCCAACAGTTTGCGCAGCGCTTAACAAAATTAAGGCAGACATTACAATTTGGTATAAGAGGAATCAGAGGGCCCTGCTCATTAGAGCTTAAAATCTAAAAAGAGATGTCAATTGATACAAAACGGTAATAGCTGTGGGGGGGGGGGGGGGTGAGCTGATAGAGGAAGTAAAACAGTTAGAAGCAGGATAGGCTTCTTTAAAGAGAAGAGTTTAAGGATTGTCTAAATATGGATATATTAGGGGGCAGGTCGGACAGATTGGGGTAGGGAGTTCCAAAGGATGGGAGAAACTCTGGGGAAATCCTGGAGGCGAGCATGGGAGGTGAAAAGTGAGCTAGAGAGCAGGAGGTCTTGGGAGGACCAAAGAGAGAGGCTTGGTTGGTATTTTGGGACTAGGTTAGTGATGTAGCTGGGGTCTGAGTTGTGGATGGTTTTGTAAATTATTGTTAGTACTTTGAATTTTATTCGTTGGGGGAGTGGAAGCCAGTGGAGGGATTGGCAGAGCGGGGTGGAGGACACTGAATGGTTGGTAAGGTAGATAATTCCTGCAGCAGCATTCATAATGGACTGAAGGGGGGGATAGTCTATCTAAAGGTAATCCAATGAGGAGAGAGTTGTAGTAGTAGGTGAGAGATGACCAGGGAGTGAATTAGAAGCTTGGTGGTGTCAGTTTAAAAAGGGCGAATTCTGGAAATGTTGCGGAAGGCTAAAGCGGCATGACTTGGACAAGGATTGGATATGGGTCCGAAAGGGTCAGAGTCTAAGGTTACCCCTAGCACCCTGGTATGCGGGGACGGACTAAGATGTGCCATTGATCTTGACAGATAAGCCAGGGGAAGGGGCACGTGGGGGAGGAAATATTAAGAGCTCAGTTTTAGATAGATTCAGTTTGAGGAAGTGGTTTGACATCCAGGCTATGACTTATTAAATCAGTGAGGAGATTGATGGGGTGAGCCGAGGGGCAGAGAGATAGATTTGGGTGTCGGCATATAAATGGTAGTGGAAGCTATGGGAGGATGTGTAAAATTACCAGTTACTTACCGGTAGCTGGATTTCTACGAAGTCTTACAGGACGGCACCCTGAGAGTAGACTGGCTCACCTGACAGGAAACACAATCAAAATTAGGTTTAAAAGGCCCCACCCCTCCCGTGTGCCTCAGTTTAAGATAAGTAACCGCTCTTTAGAACACGGTATAGACAGAAACTAAGAAAAAGGAGGAATTTAGATAGAAGTAAAAGGGAGGGAAGTAGGCCTGCCGTCCTGTAAGACATCGTAGAAATCCAGCTACCGGTAAGTAACTGGTAATTTCTCCCTCGTCTTCCAGGACGGCACCCTGAGAGAAAAGCAAGTAATCCTCAGGCCTACCTTAGGGCGGGACCACCGTCTGTAAGACCTTCCTACCAAACATCAGGTCTTGTGGAGACAGCAGTTCGACTCTATAATGTCTGAGGAACGTATTCCGGCTGGACCAGGTTGCCGCTCTACAGATCTGCTCTATGGAAGCTCCTGCCCTTTCTGCCCAGGAGGTTGCCAGAGAACGCGTGGAATGAGCCTTAATAATAGGAAGGGGCCTATCTGCCTGTGTGTAGGACAAGGAGATAGCCTGCCTAATCCATCTGGAGATGGAAGCCTTAGTTGCCTGTTGACCCTTTTTCTGCCCTGAGAAATTAACTAAAAGGTGAGGGGAAGTTCTGAACTCACTAACCCTCTCTAGGTAAACTAAAAGGCAGCGTCTTACATCCAGGCAATGGAAAGTGGCTTCCTTTTCATTGCTGGGATTTGTGCAAAAAGAAGGAAGTATAACTTCCTGAGACCTATGGAACCTGGTTGCCACCTTGGGAAGGTACAGAGGATCCTGAGTCAAAATAAACCTATCTTCAAAAACCCACAGAAAGGGTTCCTTGATAGAAAAAGCATGCAAGTCTCCAACTCTCTTGGCAGACGTGATGGCTAACAAAAAGGTAAACTTAATTGTAAGAAATTTTACAGAAATGCTGTCTATAGGCTCAAATGATGCCTTAGTCAGCTGCTCCAGGACCAGGGAGAGGTCCCATGAGGGAACCCTGGAAATCTGCACAGGAGAAAGTCTGTCCCTAGCTGTCAGGAATCTCTTGATGAGAGGGTCCGCTGAGAGGCTCTTCTCCAAAAAGTATGATAAAGCTGCCACTTGGACTCTTAGAGTTCTGGTAGCTAAGCCTAGTTCCACGCCGTCCTGAAGAAACTCCAGGATGGCGGGAGCTTTGGGAGAAGAGATCTGCTTTGTGGTGCACCAACGCGAAAAAACTGTCCAGACCTTTGCGTAGATGTGTCTGGTGACCTTCTTGCGGCTAGATAGTAGGGTATCTATGACTCTATCCGAGCAGCCCTTCTGCTGCAAGTTCCGCCTCTCAAGAGCCATGCCGTCAGGCTGAAGAACCCTGGGTTCGAATGAGAGATCGGCCCCTGCCGCAGGAGATCCGCTCGGAGAGGAAGGGGAAGCGGGGGAGCCAGAGACCAGAGCTTCAAAATGGGAAACCAGGATCTCCGGGGGCCACCAAGGAGTGATTAGGATTAATTTGGTTTCCGAGGAGGCCAGCTTTTGTAAGACCCTTGGGATCAGATTCAGCGGGGGAAAAGCGTAAGCCAGACGGAAATCCCAGGCCTGGGCTAGCGCATCCACCCCCTGAGAACCCTGTCCCCGCAAAAGGGAAAAGAATCTGTTCACTTTTCTGTTTTCCCTGCAGGAAAAAAGGTCCATTTCCGGTCGAATGTTTCCTGGCACAATTCCCACTCCCCCTGAAAAATGGGTCAACGACTCAGAAAGTCGGCCTCCAGATTGGTGGCTCCCCTTATGTGGATTGCCAGAATAGAGGGTACTCTCTGTTCCGCCCAACCCAGGATCTCCAGGGAGAGTGTCAGGAGAGATTGGGACCTGGTGCCTCCCTGTCCGTTGAGAAAGGCGACTGTCGTAGCATTGTCGGAAAGGACCAGGACATCCTTGCCCTGAATTCTTTCTTCGAATGCCCTCAGAGCTTCTCCCACTGCCAGTAATTCTCGATAGTTGGAGGAGGTCCGCCTTTGATGGGGATCCCAGGATCCCTGAGCCCGCAGTTCTTGTACATGGGCTCCCCAAGCACTGGCGTCCGTAGTGACCTTCACTGGATTGGTCTGACTCCACGGACGGCCCTTCAGGAGGTTTTGTGGTGAAGCCACCAATCTAGGGAGTCCTTGACTAGGATCGGGACCCTGACCCGGGAATCGAGAGTGTCCTTTCCGTTCCAGGCGGAGAGGAGGAACCTCTGAAGTGGTTCTTGCGTGTAGTTGGGCCCAGGGGACCGCCGGAATGCAAGCGGTCATCCGACCCAACAGCTTCATGATCTCTCTGAGGGAGGGATATTCTGTAGCCACTAAAGAACCGATCGTCGTCACAAGCCTCTGGAACTTCTCTTGGGGAAGAAAAAGCTTATTTTCTCGGGAATCTATGATAACCCCCAGGTATGCCTTCCGCTGTTCCGGCAGAAGGGAGGACTTTTGCTTGTTTATTATCCAACCAAGCGACTCCAGAGTGGTCATGACGACGATCAGGTCCGAAAAGAGCTGATCCTGACTTGGGCTGAAGAGCAGAAGGTCGTCTAGATAGGGGACGAGGGAGACCCCTTTCAGATGTAGATGAGCCATTACCTCCGCCAGGACCTTCGTAAAACACCCTTGGGCTGGAGGCCAGACCAAAGGGGAGGGCAGCAAATTGCCAGTGCTGAATTCCCTGTGCGGAGGCGAGGGCAAATCTCAGAAACCTCTGATGTCCCGAAAAAAATCGGGACATGCAGGTAGGCGTCCCTCAAATCTATGGTCGCCATAAAGACGCCTTCTAACAAAAGACCCCTGAGGCTGTGAACACTCTCCATCCGGAATCTTTTGTATAGGAGATGGGAGTTCAGGGGTCTCAGATTGATTATCAATCTGAACTTGCTGTCCGGCTTGGGAACAACAAAAATGTGGGAGTATACTCCCTGACCTTGTTGGTCTGGTGGGACTGGGATTATGACCCCCTGTTCTGCCAGATTTGCAATATTCTGGGAGAGGCCTGCGGCCTTGCTGGAGTCCCCTGGGAGGTGAGTGAGGAGAAAGGTCGGGGGGGGGGGGGGGGGAAGCTCTCTGAACTCTAAATGGTAACCCTCCCTGATTATCTGCAGGACATGGAGACTCTGGGTTATGCTCTCCCAGGCAGGAAGAAACCTGGAGAGCCTGCCCCCCACCTTCCCGTCACTTGGTGTCCTTCCCGGATGGCTTGGGACTGGAGAAAAGGATCCCCCCCTTTTGGTCTATCTTTACCAAAGGTCCAACGTCGGCTGGTGGACGGTCTTTTGTCCGGGGCCGGAATCTTTCTCTGGCTGGGACGAAAGGACCGCTTCCTACTCTGCCTGGGTTTTGAAGGGAATATATTCCCCTTCTCAGAAGACCTGGACAAAGCCTGATCTAAGGCATCCCCAAACAAGAGGGAACCCTTGAAGGGGAGTGCACATAGGCGGCGTTTAGAGGCAAGATCACCCCTCCAGGTTTTTAGCCAGACGGCACTCCTAGAGGCATTAATAAGGGCCCCAGTCTTGGCTGAGGCGTGAACGGTTTCAACCGCCGCGTCTGCCAAGTAGGCCACTGCCCCGCTAATAAGCTGGAGGGAATCTCGTATCTCCTTTGTCTTGGAAGAACTGGGGAGATGGTCTAGAAGCCTGGAAGTCCAGGCGTCGGCATTTCTTGCCACGCAGGCTAAGGCCAATGCAGGACCAAGGGCGGCTGCATTGGCTTCCCATGCTCTACGGAGAGAAGTGTCGGTACACCTGTCCATGGCATCCTTTAAACTGCCTGTGTCCTCAAAGGAAAGGTCTGACTGTCTGGAGACCTGAGCCAAGGGGGCATCAAGCTTAGGGACCTTAAAAAAGGTGTCTACTACCTCCGCCTTAAAGGGACAGGGGCGTTTCCAAGTTTTGAAACTTGGTAAGCTTTTTTCAGGTTCTGCCCACTCCCTGAGGATAATGTCTTTTAGTGACTGATGGACAGGAATGGTCTTGGTTTGAGGTTTTATTAAACCCATGTACATCCTGTCCTGAGCTGAGACCTGCTCTGCTGGTTCTTGAATATGTTCGGTAGCATAAACAGCTGCTAGAAGGCCCTCCATATCATCAGCAGGGAACATGTATTTTCCTGTCCTGGCATCCCCCTCCTCCTCCTCCTCCTCCTCCTCCGCCTGGCTGTCAACCAAGGTCTCACTACGCAAGGTCAACTCGGACTCCTCAGAAACCGAGGGGTACACTCTACGAGCCTGTAGGGGTACAAACGGACGAGAGGCAGAAGAGGATACCTGGGAGGAGGGGCCCGGAACCGGAGAATCAATGTCTCTCCTATTTAGGGAAGATTGAAACTCCTTTAGGGTGGATAGCATTTCGGTCTGAACCGAGAGAAATTGCTTCATAATCTGTGAGGTCTCCTTCCCTGTTAGTTTACAGATGCATTTAGAACAGAATGGCTTGTTATGCTCAGCTGGTAATTTGTCACTACAATTGCCACACTTCCTAACATGCTTAGGAGGCTTAGCCACTCTGCTGGACTCCCCCTGGGCAACAGGGTCTTCACCTAAACATATCAGGGAGAAACATATGCCCATTAGCCCTCAACCTCCAGGATTAGGGGGGGTGGTTGTTTGGAAGAAAAAAAAACCCTAAGAAAAAGGAAGGACTCACCCTTGGTGGTTTCCTCTGCAGCCATGGGAAACAGACGGTCCTCCTCCATAGTAGCGTCTTGTGCCAAGGAAAAGGCTTCCATAAACACGCTCTAAGGCCGCCAGGCCCCTCTATCTCCCTGGCTGCTTTATAGTGAGCCCCGATCGTCTGCAGCGTTCGTCCGGTGGGGGCCGCCATCTTACTGTGTGGGAGCGGAATGACGTCACGGCGCCGTGCGCGTCATCAACAGGCGCCTGGATGCTCATGGCGCCGCTCGGAGCGGCGCCTAACTACCCGCCATGCGGTCCAGCAAACCCCCGGACGGAGCCAGCAGGAAGGGGGAGGCCTTAGCCCAACCTCCAAAGGTAGGGAACCAGGCGGGGGGAGAGAGGATGTGGCCTCTTCGGAGCACTGGAGAGCCCTGCCCTCCTAGGAGGCTCCGGCGTCCAGGGGAGTCTGTGTCTTCTCCTGTTTCCCCCTGGACTAAGACGAAGGGGAAACCCCCCGGGGGGGTAGCAAGCTACACCGGACCCAACGGCACCCAGTACCTGCGGTCCGGGCTCCAGGGGGGGACCACCAGCCCCAGGCCTTAGGTCACAAAGAAAAAAACAAACGTTTCGCTGAAAGGGAAACACAATCAGAACTGAGGCACACGGGAGGGGTGGGGCCTTTTAAACCTCATTTTGATTGTGTTTCCTGTCAGGTGAGCCAGTCTACTCTCAGGGTGCCGTCCTGGAAGACGAGGGAGAAATCAAGAATAGCAAAAGGTCCAAGGACAGGACCTTGGGGGACCCCAACGGTGAGAGGAGGAAGTGGAATTGTAAGTGACACTGAAGGTGTGAGCCATGGAGACCAAGCAAATTGAGTTTGAGGAGGAGGAGGAGGGGGGGGGGGGTCAACTGTATCAAAGGCAGGGGAAAGGTCCAAGAGTGAGAGTACGGAATAATGACTGTTGGTTTTGGCTGTTAGTAAGTACTGTATTTATTGGTGTATAACACTCACTTTTTTACCCTGAAAACTTTTCTGAAACTTCCCCCTTAAAGGTGCGTGTTATACGCCAATAAATACGGTAGTTTGAGAGTTTTAGGAGGGCAGTTTCTGTAGAATGCTGTGGGTGAAATCCAGACGGTTATTCTCAATGAAGTAGTCGGTTGTAGACTAAATGTTCAAGGAGTTTGGAGGCAAAAGAAAGTAAACAGATGGGTCTTAGGTTGTTAAGATTGGTGGGGTCTAGTGAGCCCTTTTTTGGTATGGGAGTGACTAGCGCATGTTTTAGGGTTGGGGGGTTGAAGATATGAGTTAAAGAGTGCAGGATAGAGTCAGATGGGGATCGTAGTATTTGAGAAGAAACAGGGCAGGAAGTTAGGTGGGCATTAGAAAAAAAAGTTTAGTGACGTCCTCTATAGTAACTGGGTTAAAAGAGGGAAGCATTGATTATCTGTCTGTTTTTCAAAAGCTCTCAGCACAAGCTCTCCAGCAGAATGTCTTAGTTTACATGGATGAAACAAAGTACACTGGCAGGGGCAATTAAAATGCTCAGCTTTTATTTATGCAAAACCTTTATCCCAAAAGAGGAAAAAGCATTTTGCTGTAAGCGATTATAAAGTGTGAGCTGGAGTTTGGCTTAGTTTGTTTAATGTATTTCAAAAAGGAACGAAATCAATCAATTTAATTGTTTCCCAAAACAGTTACCATTGAAAGCAGAACTAAACTTATCAATTTAATGGCTTAAAGAACAGTTACATTCTTGGCATGTTGGGGTTGCTGTCACATCTGCTTTTGCTCTCAATCAAACCTTCTGCCTGATGTCATAACTGATCACACGTGCAACACCACTGCAGTTGCTTAAAAAAAAAAAAAAAAAAAAAAATCACAATAAGCGTATTTTGACTTGTGCGCAAACCAAAAAGGGGATAGTTTTATGGCATATTTATTATAAATGTATTTATTTTTCTTACTAGTAATGGTGGTGATCTGCAATTTTTATCGTGACTGCGACTTTATGGCAGGCACATCGGACACATTTTTAGAACCATCGTCATTTTTACAGCGATCAGTGCTATAAAAATGCACCGATTACTGTTAAGACACTGGCAGTGAAGGAGTTAACCACTAGGTGGCACTGAAGGGGTTAAGTGTGTCCTAGGGAGCGATTCCAACTGTTAGGAGGAGGAGCTACGAGTGACACATCACTGATCCCGATCACAGGGAACAGTAGATTACTAACGCGTCACTAGGCAGAACAGGGGAATGCCCCTGTTCTGCATTTGCCAACTGCAATCGTGGGCCGCCCGGGAACATAAGAGTTCCCTGGACCCACGGGCACACTCACGAGGCACGCGCCCACTGGGCGGCAAATTTAAAGGGACGTACAGGTATGCCCAATTGCCTGCCTCCACTATTGTCTCGACGTATATCGTCGTGCGCTGGTCAGCAAGCCGTTAAATCGCTTTAAGACAAAAACACGTAGGGCCAGATTCTCATAGACTTACGACGGCGTATGTACACATACGCCGTCGTAAGTCCGAATTTACGTCGTCGTATATGCGCGCCCGATTCTTAGAATCAGTTACGCATTAAATTTGGCCAAGATACGAGTGGCGCAAGTCTCCTGCATATTTTACGCTGGCCGCTAGGTGGCGCTTCCGTTGTTTTCCGCGTCAAATATGCAAATAAGCTACATACGCCGATTCTAGAACGTACGTGCGCCAATTAGAACGTATGTCGCAATTAGTTACGCCGTTTACGCAAGACATACACCGGCGTAAAGATAAAGCTGCTCTCTAGGTGGCGTATCCCATGCAAGGTATGGACATCGGAACAGGCGTATCTTTTTACGTTTGCGCAAGTCATACACGAATAGGGCTGTGCACAAGTTACGCTCACATCATAGGCAGTTTGACGTATCTAAGGCATACTATCCGACGCATACGCACTGGGATTACGTCCACGGACGGCGCATGTGCCGTTCGGTAAAAACGTCAATTATGTAATTTACATAAAACAAGCCCACCATCGCCACATTTGAATTACCTGCACTTACGCCAGGACATTTACGCTGCGCTTGAGTCCTAAGTTGCGGCGCAGTGTAACGCCGCCCTACGTGAATCTAGGCATTAGTACCACTTTGAGCCTGTGTATTCATCCAGGTTGTTTAATGTCAATGCCACCTCACACCATTATTTTCCATGAATGTCACTCACCACTTCCTTTTGGTGGACCTGAGCCAACATAATCAGACAGGACACAACCACTGCTGATGTCATTCCCTTTCATGTTTACAACAAGAAAGTGGTGCCATTCCCTAAACCAACAAAAACAAAAAAACAAACACTCAGATATAATTTGTTATTATGGATACAGTATCTTATTTGCACAAGAATAATCTAACCTGAATTTTGGATTTTTCCTGCTGGGTGCATCAGGGTCCGTCATCGCAAGTGTGTACAGTTTGTTACTATCCATGCCTTCCCATGAAATGCTTGTAGGGCGGTTCTGAACCTACATTTTGAAACCAGAAAGAATTCCTATGAAAAGCATGTTTATCTTACTAGAATGTTCATCTTTCATGAGGAACAATGTCGACCCCGCTACAGATTCCAATCCCTTTCCTACCTTGCTTTCACAAGGAACCACATCGACCCGACCACACATTACATCTCTTCCATACGGAACCACATCCACCCGACCACACATTACATCTCTTCCGTACGGAACCACATCGACCCGACCACACATTACATCTCTTCCGTACGGAACCACATCGACCCGACCACACATTACATCTCTTCCATACGGAACCACATCCACCCGACCACACATTACATCTCTTCCATACGGAACCACATCCACCCGACCACACATTACATCTCTTCCGTACGGAACCACATCGACCCGACCACACATTACATCTCTTCCATACGGAACCACATCCACCCGACCACACATTACATCTCTTCCATACGGAACCACATCCACCCGACCACACATTACATCTCTTCCATACGGAACCACATCCACCCGACCACACATTACATCTCTTCCGTACGGAACCACATCGACCCGACCACACATTACATCTCTTCCATACGGAACCACATCGACCCGACCACACATTACATCTCTTCCATACGGAACCACATCCACCCGACCACACATTACATCTCTTCCATACGGAACCACAACCACACATTACATCTCTTCCATACGGAACCACAACCACACATTACATCTCTTCCATACGGAACCACATCGACCCGACCACACATTACATCTCTTCCATACGGAACCACATCGACCCGACCACACATTACATCTCTTCCGTACGGAACCACATCGACCCGACCACACATTACATCTCTTCCGTACGGAACCACATCGACCCGACCACACATTACATCTCTTCCGTACGGAACCACATCGACCCGACCACACATTACATCTCTTCCGTACGGAACCACATCGACCCGACCACACATTACATCTCTTCCGTACGGAACCACATCGACCCGACCACACATTACATCTCTTCCATACGGAACCACATCGACCCGACCACACATTACATCTCTTCCGTACGGAACCACATCGACCCGACCACACATTACATCTCTTCCATACGGAACCACATCGACCCGACCACACATTACATCTCTTCCATACGGAACCACATCGACCCGACCACACATTACATCTCTTCCATACAGAACCACATCCACCCGACCACACATTACATCTCTTCCATACGGAACCACATCCACCCGACCACACATTACATCTCTTCCATACGGAACCACATCCACCCGGCCACACATTACATCTCTTCCATACGGAACCACATCGACCCAACCACACATTACATCTCTTCCATACGGAACCACATCCACCCGACCACACATTACATCTCTTCCATACGGAACCACATCCACCCGACCACACATTACATCTCTTCCATACGGAACCACATCGACCCAACCACACATTACATCTCTTCCATACGGAACCACATCCACCCGACCACACATTACATCTCTTCCATACGGAACCACATCCACCCGACCACACATTACATCTCTTCCATACGGAACCACATCCACCCGACCACACATTACATCTGTTCCATACGGAACCACATCCACCCGACCACACATTACATCTGTTCCATACGGAACCACATCCACCCGACCACACATTACATCTCTTCCATACGGAACCACATCCACCCGACCACACATTACATCTCTTCCATACGGAACCACATCCACCCGACCACACATTACATCTGTTCCATACGGAACCACATCCACCCGACCACACATTACATCTCTTCCATACGGAACCACATCAACCCGACCACACATTACATCTCTTCCATACGGAACCACATCGACCCGACCACACATTACATCTCTTCCATACGGAACCACATCGACCCGACCACACATTACATCTCTTCCATACGGAACCACATCGACCCGACCACACATTACATCTCTTCCATACAGAACCACATCCACCCGACCACACATTACATCTCTTCCATACGGAACCACATCGACCCAGCTACAAAATCTGCCTCCTTCCTTACCCCTCTTTTACAAAGAATCTGTAGCAGAATCTGCATGGTTCCGTTTTGGACCGAAGTGACGGGAAAATTCCAAGGATCAGAATAGAAAACTTCTTGGTTAAAGGAATTTTCAGACAGTGAGTGTGGTTTTTCGTTCCAAAATTACATTCATTTTAAAAGTGAATATTAAAAGCCAAATTTTTAAACATTCTTTCATTCAGGGAATGTACAAAGATTTTTTGTATGAATATTCTCATCCGAAAATTGATGTGGCCAGCATAAGGCTCGGTTTACACCTATGCAGTTTCCTTTTGATCCCTTTCTACAGTGCTTTTTGCTGTGCCTTTAGAATTTTTTGCACACGTGATTTCGCATTCCTGAGGGCCCTTTCACACTAGCGGACGAACGGTCCGCTAATTACAAGTCCGTTATCGGACTTGTAATGAACCCCTATGGGAGCGGATCCGTTAGCGGATGATGCATCCGCTAACGTCCGCCAGATCCGCATCCGTTTTTTCGGACGGAAGAATGTCCTATTTTTCTTCCGTCCGGCCAAACGGATCGGATGCAAACGGACAGACGGTCCATTTCCATCCGATTCCCCATAGGGGAGAGCGGAGGAGAGACAGGGCGGTCCCTGCATAGTGTGCGGGGACCGCCCGACAGCTCAGCGGAGATCCCCCCCCCGCTGAGCTGACGGACATACGAGCGGACCGAAAAACGGACCGCTCCGTGTGAAAGAGCCCTTATGCTTTTTTGGCCAATTTGTTAGTGGGCAGATTAAAAAAAAAAAGTAAAAAAAACAAAAACGCACTACATGCTTTTCTGTAGCTTCTCCATTGCCATAATTTTTTATTTTTTTTAAAAGCACTGTTTTGCGTTGAATAAAGTCCTGGACCCATTCTAAATACACAGCGGCTGAAAAAAAATAAAAAAGAATAGATGTGAACGTGTCCCATAGGAAACTACGTTAAATGGACTGTAGTGCGTTTCTGCAAAAAGCACCAAAAAATGCATAGGTGTGACCCAGGCCTAAAGCCCCGTACACGATCGGACCTTTGTCCGACCAAAAATCACATCGGAGTAAAAGAGAACATGTTCTCTAGCTAAACTCCAACAGAATTCCTCAGAATTTCCGATGGGGCATACACACGGTCGGAATTTGATGGAAAAAGTCGGACTTTTTTCATCGGAAAATCCGATTGTGTGTACGGGGGATTAGACGTTTAGTACTACCGGTAGCAGCAGCATGCTTTTTTTTTGTATTGTCTGTCATTGTGTAAAAAAAAAAAAAAAAAAAAAAAAAAAAAATGTATAAATAAAAATAAGCCCTAATCGCTATTATAAAAGGGTTAATTTATACTGTGAACCATTAAAAGCAATATATTACACATATATCATAATAAATACACCCCGTAGGATATATGGGAGTCAGACATTAAGCTGTTAGACGGGTGGAAGGGAGATAAAAATATTTTATATTAAAGTAGTACTAAAAGCCGAGACTTTTTCATGGATCTGATCATTGTAAACATAATGCACAGTACTGGCAAAAGTTTACTTTCAAATGTATATGTAATGCCTTCTATTACCTGCAGTCCATCAGCCTCCACCTTCTCTGGGTTCAGATGCTGATCTTGAGTCTTTAAAATATATATTTTTTTTTCTTAAACCAAGACTGGTTTTGCACAGAGCAACCCCAATTCTCATCTTCTGGGGTCCCCTACTGTTGCTTCTGCCTTTGGAGTACCCCATTAGCAAGCTGCAACATAGTATAGTGTCCCTATAACAAGGTGAAAAAAAAAACTTCTGACTTTAGAACCACTCACTTCCTGCCCAGGACTACATGTCCCATGGGGCATTGCTCCTCACACATTCACAAGTTCTCAGGCACTTACTGACATGTATGGATGGTTTACTGAGTTGTATTATATTTCCTGATATGTAAACAAATGATGCATTCTGTATGCAGGCCAACTAATCGATTATGAAAATAGTTGACAACTATTTTCATAATCGAGTTGTTGTTTCGGCCCTAGTCTACATAGTTCCATCTCCATCCTTACCTCTCCTTCACAAGGAACTATGTAGACCCCGCTACAGGCTCTGTCTCCTTCCATACTTTGTTTTCACAAGGAACCACATAGACCGACAGATTTTACCTCCTTCCTTACCTCTCTTTTAGGCTGGGTTCACACGGCTGAGAATTCTTTTGCGAATTTGATATGTTGCGATCTCTCAAATTCGCAAGTCATTAAAATAACATTGTTTTCCCATTAGTACAGTTCACATCAATGCGTTGCGAACATAAGCTGCGAGAAAAAAGGATCCTGTGCTAGTTTGATCCGTGTGCGATGCGAATTCAGCTCTATAGATTGGCATTCCCTGAAATCGCGGCCGCGAATCGCAGCAAAAACACAGATGCGAAATTGTGGTAAAAAAATCTTGATTTTTAAATCGCAGCAGTGTGAAGCTAGCCTAACAAGGAACTATTTGGATATGCTACTGCAGGTGTAGACCCCTATTAGCAGTACAGGCTACTTTCCAATCGTGACCTTGGACTTCTATCCGGATTGGGTGCTTTAAATGGTCCTTATGCATTCTCTGTAATGCAATATGAGTAACAGCAAGCCCCTATACCACATGGGCACCACTGTCTGGGGGTCCCAGACCAATACAAAACAATGGTGGGTCATTCAAGTTAATGCCAACTATATAAAATACAAGGTCACCAGCCAAAAGGAGGAGGATGAGGGCTTTGATGGAATCTTCCACAATAAGATCCCCCACCCTATAAGATCGCAAGCTTAAAGCGGATGTCCGCTGGAAAAAAAAAAACATTAAAAGTCAGCAGCTACAGATACTGCAGGTACTGACATTTAATATATGGACACTTACCTGTCCTGGAGTCCAGCGCTGTCCGCAGCAGAGGATGAGCGATCGCTCGTCACCCTGCTGCCCCCACGGTGAGGGAACCAGGAAGTGAAGCACTGCCGGTTCCCTACAGCGCATGTGCGAGTCACGCTGCGCATGCTGATTGGCTCCCGCTGTGTACTGGGAGCCGAGTGTTCCCAGAACACAAGGGGGGATGGGGAGGTGGCGTCATACCCGCGACTGTGTGGCCAGAAGTAGGTGCAAATACCTGTCTTTAGGTATCTGCACCCCCCTCCCCCCTGAAAGGTGTCAAATGTGACACCGGAGGGGGGAGGGTTCCGATCAGCGGGAGTTCCACTTTAGGGTGGAGCTCCGCTTTAAATGTTATTGTATTTTAACTGTACTGCCTCCTTTTTATATTGTAAACTGTTTGCGCTTATAAGGCAGGATGGATACTCGCCATGTGTACACATCTTATATAGAAGGGAGATCTGTTATAGTGGCCATACACAATCCAATAAATGATCAATTTACTTTTTCAATAGATCTCTCCCGATAGGAATCATCAATCTATAGTAGGGTTGCCACCTCATCCGTTTAACACCTTCCACCTAACACCCCACACAGACATACCGCAGCAGGGCAACCCTCCTGGGCGGAGTCACGTATCTGTACACCATTTCTAGGTCTGGGGCATGCACAGGCACGGCGACCCACCGTGATTGGGCACAGCGGACGCGGACGCAAGTCTGGCGGACCTGTTTCCATGCACCCCGCGATCGTTCCCCAGAGAGGTAGAATGGTGGTCTGCCTATGTAAACAAGGCAGTTCGTCTTTCTGTGAGAGGGGAAGATGGAGATCTTGTGTTTCTGCTAAGCAGTCTTCCTCTAGCACCCCCATTTGAAAGCACTCCCTAGGAACACATTTAACCCTTTGATCACACTAGCTGTTAACCCCTTTCCTGCCAGTGTCATTACAGTAACAGTGCATGTTTATTAGCACCGATCACTGCAATAATGTCACTGGTGCCCAAAAAGTGCCAGATTTGTCAACCGCAATATATAAGATCGCCGCCAATACTAGCAAAAATATATCCCATAGTTTGTAGACACTATAACTTTTGCACAAACCAATCAATATACGCTTATTGGGATTTTTTTACCAAAAATATGTAGCAGAATACATATCGGCCTAAATTGATGATGAAATTCGATTTTTTTTTGGATATGTATTATAGCAGAAAGAAAAAAAAAATATATATATATATATATATATTTATTTATTTTACCCTATGAACCAAGAAAGACAGACAATTTTTTATATATATATATATATATATATATATATATATATATATATATATATATATATATATATATATAAATAAAGATTTACATATATTAATAATTTTTTTTTTTTTTAATTGTCTGTCTTGGTTTATAGGGTAAAAAAAAAGAAACGCAGAGGTGATTAAATACCAAAAGAACGCTTGATTTGTGGGGAAAGAAAAGGACGTAAATTTTGTTTGTCTACAACATTGCGCAATTGTGAATTAGAGCAACGCAGTGCCGTATCACAAAAATTGGCCTGATCATTAAGGGGGGGGGGGGGGTAAATCCTTCCAGTCTTTAAGTGGTTAAACCAGAACACATACGAATTACACAGGATCCGAGACTCAAATGAATGCAGATTAGTCACCAAGTGAGTTTAATTGCCACTTTGATGAGCCTCAGACCCTGTGGCATTATGTGTTGGTGGCAATGCTGATCTATATCGCCCGATGTGCCACACACAGGGAAGTGGTTAGATGAGAAGGCTGGCATCCCTCTCTGTGCAATCTCAGAATCAATTGATGGCAATACTATTGGATTCACAAACAAAGCCATTCAGTTCTGCTGATCAATCATTCTACCAATCAACTGTGTTTTATGGAGTTGATGAGAAGTTCTAGCCAATTGGATGCCCGATGGATCGGATGATCCATATGGATTATATTGCACAGTGTGTGTGGCTGGCTTCCTATAGGTCCAGCAGAAGGCGGGCACGCGCACATAGATGTGTACATAGTAGGAGGAATGTGCCATAGCGGTGGGAGTGGCAGGGGACCATCCACGCCGCAGCGGCTCCCAGGCCTGCAGCACTACCTGTGTGGGGGTGAACACTTGGCCCAGCTCCTCTATGCCCAGCGACCCGTAGCTCACACTAAGCGGGTGTGACGGCTTTTCGTCCACCTCTTCCAGGGCCAGAGCCCCGCACCACTGAGACACGTCTACCGGCATCCTGGTCAGCGATCGGCTCTGCGCCACTGTCACCGAGCCCAGCAACACGAGAACGGGGCGGCTCCACGCACACACACCCCCGGCCGACACGCCACCAATAAGGAGGGGGGGGCGTACACCGGCGCAGGCGTCCTATTGGTGGACGGAGATCACCCGTGTGATGGTCCAGTCCCCCTGCAGCCTGCGGAGAGTGACGGCTGGAGAAGGCGTGTCACATGTTCACCCAGACACCATTAGTGTTGTTATTGCCGAGTGGGCGTGGTCTGTGCGGGCTCTGGAGATGCATGGCAAATCAATGGCTGTGCTCTGCAGAGGGGCTGCGCCGAGTCCTCAGCACAAAGCACACGCAGCCTTGTTATTCCTCATCATTCTGTACACTTCTCCTTCTAGAAGGCACAATGACACCCCCAATCATTCCGTCCATAGTGTGTGTACAGGGCGACCACCTCTCATAGAAAGGCCAATGGCACCCCCATCATTGCAGTGGCGGCTGGTGCTCAAAGTTTTTTTTTTGGGGGGGGGGCGCAAAAGAAAAAAAAACTGCAGCCTCACTCTGCCCATCAAACGCAGCCACTGTGCCATCAATTCGCACCACTGTGCCATCAATTCGCACCACTGTGCCATGCCATCAAATGCAGTCACTATGCCATGCCTTCAAATGCAGCCACTGTGCCATCAAATGCAGCCACTGTGCCATGCCATCAAACGCAGCCACTATACCATCAATTCGCACCACTGTGCCATGCCATCAAACGCAGCCACTGTGCCCATCAATTGTCTCCATGAGCCAGTTGTCACCACTGTGCCCTTTAATTGTCGACACTGTACCCATTGTCACCACTGTGCCCATTGATGTCACTGTGAGCTTTAATTGCCGCCACTGTGCCCATTGTCCCCACTGTGCCCATTGTCCTCACTGTGCCAATTGTCCCCACTGTGCCCATTGTCACCACTGTGCCCATTGTCACCACTGTGCCCTGTAAAATGCCCTTCCCCCTGGCGGGCACTTACCTTTCCAGAAGTCTGCCATCCTCCTAGTCCTTCCACGTCCCTCGATGTCTTCTCCCGCCCTCGATGATGCTTCAGCCAATCAGGTTACCGATAACCAGAACTGGTGAACCTGATTGTCACCACTGTGCCATGCCATCAAACGCAGCCACTGTGCCATCAATTCGCACCACTGTGCCATGCCATCAAACCCAGCCACTGTGCCATGCCATCAAACGCAGCCACTGTGCCATCAATTCTTACCACTGTGCCATGCCATCAAACGCAGCCACTGTGCCATCAATTGTCACCACTGTTCCATGCCATCAAATGCAGTCACTATGCCATGCCATCAAACGCAGCCACTGTGCCATCAATTCGCACCACTGTGCCATGGCATCAAACGCAGCCACTGTGCCATCAATTCGCACCACTGTGCCATGCCATCAAAAGCAGCCACTGTGCCCATCAATTGTCACCATGTGCCAGTTGTCACCACTGTGCCCTTTAATTTTTGACACTGTACCCATTGTCACCACTGTGCCCATTGATGTCACTGTGCCTTTTAATTGCCGCCACTGTGCCATTGTCCCCACTGTGCCAATTGTCCTCACTGTGCCAATTGTCCCCACTGTGCCCATTGTCACCACTGTGCCCTGTAAAATGCCCCCCCCCCGACCCGGCACTTACCTTTATGGAAGTCAGCCATCCTCCTAGTCCTTTCACGTCCCTCGATGTCTTCTTCCGCCCTCGATGACGCTTCAGCCAATCAGGTTACCAATAACCAGAACCAGTGAACCTGATTGGCTGAGACTCCTGACAGTCTTATCCAAGGAATGCACCCCTCGTACGTTCCCTGGATAAGCATCCGAAAGGCTGAGGGCTGTACTCGAAAAGCCTATCAGAACCGCTGGCTCTGATAGGCACTTCCGCACAGCCAATCAGCTGCTGTTATTCAGGTGGCCGGCACTCAAGGTCCGGCCATCTGAATAGACCAGCGGCCGGCAACAATAACATAGATTCATGCAATGCATGAATCTATGTTATTGCAATCAGTGGCGGTGCGAGAGCCAGTGGGGGTGGCGCTCCAGCGCCCTCTATAGACGCACCGCCACTGGTCCATAGTGTGTGTACAGGGCGACCACCTCTCCTAGAAAGGCCAATGGCACCCCCATCATTCCGTCCACTTCTCCTTCTAGATGGACCAATGGCACCCCCATCATTTCATCCACTTCTCCTTCTAGAAGGGCCAATCGCACCCCCAATCATTCTGTCCATAGTGTGTACAGGGCAACCACTCCTCCTTCTAGAAGGGCCAATGGCACCCCAAATCACTCCGTCCGCTTCTCCTTCTAGAAGGGACAATGACACCACCATCATTCCGTCCACTTCTCCTTCTAGATGGGCCAACGGCACCCCCAATCATTCCGTCCATAGTGTGTGTACAGGGCGAACACCTCTCCTAGAAAGGCCAATGGCACCCCCATCATTCCGTCCACTTCTCCTTCTAGATGGACCAACGGCACCCCCATCATTCCATCCACTTCTCCTTCTAGAATGGACAATGCCACCCCAAATCATTCCATCCATAGTGTGTGTACAGGGCGACCACCTCTCCTAGAAAGGCCAATGACACCCCCATCATTCCGTTCACTTCTTCTAGATGGACCAATGGCACCCCCATCATTCCATCCACTTCTCTTTCTAGAAGGGCCAATGGCACCCCCAATCATTCCGTCCATAATGTGTGTACCTCCCATAGAAGGGTCAATGGCACCCCCATCATTCTGTCCACAGTGTGTACAGAGCAACCACTCCTTCTAGGAGGGCCAATGGCACCCCAAATTATTCCGTCCACTTCTCCTTCTAGAAGGGCCAATGGCACCCCCATCATCCCATCCACAGTGTGTACAGGGCAACCACCTCTCCTTCTAGAAGCGCCAATGGCACCCCAAATCATTCCGTCCACTTCTCCTTCTAGAAGGGCCAATGGCACCCCCATCATTCTATTCATAGTGTGTACAGGGCAATCACCTCTCCTAGAAAGGCCCATGTCTTCTCCCATCATCCCGTCCATAGTGTGTACAGGACGACCACCTCTTCTAGAAAGTCCAGTGGCATCCCCATCATTCCATCCACAGCATGTACAGGGCAACCACCTCTCCAAATCATTCTGTCCACCTCTCCTTCTAGAAAGGCCAATGGCATCCCCATCATTCCGTCCACAGTATCTACAGGGCAACCACCTCTACTTTTAGAAAGGCCAATGGCATCCCCCATCATTCCATCCACCTCTCCTTCTAGAAAGGCCAATGGCATCCCCCATCATTCCGTCCATAATGTGTGTACAGGGCGATCACCTCCCATAGAAGGGTCAATGGCACCCCCATCATTCTGTCCACAGTGTGTACAGAGCAACCACTCCTTCTAGGAGGGCCAATGGCACCCCAAATCATTCCGTCCACTTCTCCTTCTAGAAGGGCCAATGGCACCCCCATCATCCCATCCACAGTGTGTACAGGGCAACCACCTCTCCTTCTAGAAGCGCCAATGGCACCCCAAATCATTCCGTCCACTTCTCCTTCTAGAAGGGCCAATAGCACCCCCATCATCCCATCCACAGTGTGTACAGGGCAACCACTTCTCCTTCTAGAAAGGCCAATGGCACCCCAAATCATTCTGTCCACCTCTCCTTCTAGAAGGGCCAATGGCACCCCCATCATTCCATCCACAGTGTGTACAGGGCAACCACTTCTCCTAAAAGGGCCAATGGCATCCCCCATCATTCCATCCACAGTGTGTACAGGGCAACCACTTCTCCTTCTAGAAGGGCCAATGACACCCCAAATCATTCCGTCCACTTTTCCTTCTAGAAGGGCCAATGGCACCCTCATCATCCCATCCACAGTGTGTACAGGGCAACAACTTCTCCTTCTAGAAGGGCCAATGGCACCCCCATCATTCCATCTACAGTGTGTACAGGGCAACCACTTCTCCATCTAGAAGGGCCAATGGCACCCCAAATCATTCCGTCCACTTCTCCTTCTAGAAGGGCCAATGGCACCCCCATCATCCCATCCGCAGTGTGTACAGGGCAACCAATTCTCCTTATAGAAGGGCCAATGGCACCCAAAATCATTCCATCCACTTTTACTTCTAGAAGGGCCAATGGCACATCCATAATTCCATCCACAGTGTGTACAGGGCGACCACCTCTTCTTCTAAAAAGGCCAATGGCACCCCAAATCATTCTGTCCTCCTCTCCTTCTAGAAGGGCCAATGACACCCCCATCATTCCATCCACAGTGTGTACAGGGCGATCACCTCTCCTAGAAGGGCCAATGCCACCCCCCATCATTCCGTCCTCTTCTCCTTCTTGAAGGGCCAATGTCTTCCCCCATCATTCTGTCCATAGTGTGTACACATGGCGATCATCTCTCCTAGAAAAACTGATGTCACCCCCCATTATTCTGTCCACAGTTTGTGTACAGGGCGAGCACCTTTCCTTCTACAAGGGCCAATGGCACCGCCATCATTCTATTCATAGTGTGTACAGGGCAATCACCTCTCCTAGAAAGGCCCATGTCTTCTCCCATCATCCCAGCCATAGTGTGTACAGGACGACCACCTCTTCTAGAAAGTCCAGTGGCATCCCCATCATTCCATCCACAGCATGTACAGGGCAACCACCTCTCCAAATCATTCTGTCCACCTCTCCTTCTAGAAAGGCCAATGGCATCCCCATCATTCCGTCCACAGTATCTACAGGGCAACCACCTCTACTTTTAGAAAGGCCAATGGCATCCCCCATCATTCCATCCACCTCTCCTTCTAGAAAGGCCAATGGCATCCCCCATCATTCTGTCCGCAGTGTGTACAGGGTGACCACCTCTCCTAGAAAGGCCAATGGCTTCCCCCATCATTCCGTCGACTGTGTGTGTGCGTACAGGGCGATCACTTCTCCTTCTAGAAAGACCAATGGCACCCCCATCATTCCGTCCATAGTGTGTGTGTACAAGTCGATCACCTCTCCTTCTAGAAAGGCCACCAGCTTGCTTGTCATGATGATCCTCAACTTTCCTGCTCTGCAATCTTGTCCATGATAACTGACACAGCTTGTTGGGGGGGGGGGGGGGGGGGGCAGGGGTGGTAAAATAACAGCTAAGAGGTCATTTAGGCCTAATATGAGGACCTATTCACAAGTCTACCAATGCCACTTGTGCCTCCTGAAAATGCAGCTTACCAGGCTATCATGCAGTTCTAGAGGCTTCAGTGCTTTATAGTTTATATAGCGGCACATGAACAATTTGGTGCACAATCACAAAACGTGCTAAAACACATGTTGTTGCCA
>CM056049.1:178941935-179063746 GCA_029574335.1 Rana kukunoris
ATGGCAGGATTTTGAGTGTCCTTGCAAAGAAAGGTGACTATATTGGTCACTGATTTGTTTTTGTTTTGTTTTTGAATGTCAGAAATGTATATTTGTGAATGTTGAGATGTTATATTGGTTTCACTGGTAAAAATAAATAATTGAAATGGGCATATATTTGTATTTTAGTCACCTGCACACACAGATATCCCCCTAAAATAGCTAAAACTAAAAACAAACTAAAAACTACTTCCAAAAATATTCAGCTTTGATATTAATGAGTTTTTTGGGTTCATTGAGAACATGGTTGTTGTTCAATAATAAAATTAATCCTCAAAAATACAACTTGCCTAATAATTCTGCACTCCCTGTGTATATTATATATATATATATATATATATATATATATATATATATATATATATATATATATATATATATATATATATATATATATATATATATATATATATATATATATATAGTGATTTGCATATCACTGTTTCATTTATTACTTTATTTGCGCTGCACATACCCATTGTTTTTTGATTGCTTCGTGTAACTTGTTTGCAAAGTATGGGCTGGTGGGATAATAGTGAGCATCAGTACACACTTGGTCTATACGCAAGGTTTTAGCCTGCAGATTATATATTTATATCGCATTCTTGGCAGGCTGTCTGCTGTGTCTGGATTCTGGTTACCCAAAAAAGGATAAAATGGAACTTAACGGTTTAACAGGTAAAAAAATGTGCATTTATTATTTACTTGAAGCCTATAAAGTATTGCACTCATGATTAGCAGATCGCAGGTGTCATGCAGGACTCCTGCAGACTTGTCTGTGTATCTGTCTGCTCGTATGGGCAGGGAGATGCACACAGAGGAAGAGAGAATGAACAACCAAAGCGCTCAACAGTGCCATGGTAGTTAATTGAAGAGCATTGTAAATGAATGTGGTCGGAGCCCAACACAGCCACGTTATTTTCAAACCATGACAGCGGGTGTCCGGAGAAGGTGCCTGCTCACTGTCACTGGGGAGGGGGAAGAAACACGGGTGGCACATGTAAACGTGCCAAAAGGTGAACTTATCCTTTAATGTAACTTTTTCACCGTCTCCTTTTAATCCCCTGGCTGAATTAGCAACGTTTAACAACTCCCCAAAACCTGCAGCTTCCCAAGCTGGTCATTCAAGGATAGAACTTGATTCAGTGTTCTCATACAGTATACATTCACATTGGTTTATTTCCTGCCATCTCCAAAAATATACATTCCATATACAATATGTCCCTTCCTAAAGTGTGTCTGGGTCAATGTAAAAAAAAACAAAAAAAAAAACTTTTGAGCTTTTCACTGAGCTGCAAATGGTTTTGGGCAGACACTGAAACCCTGACCTGAGCGCCTCCTTGCTTGACTAAAGAACTCCATTTACTCCACTCAAACCCCATTCTGTTTTTCAAAAATGTCAAAGTTTGTAGAATGTATATCCTTCTTCCTACTCTCCCTTGGCAGCTCCCTGAGCACTACGGCTGCAAAACCTGGCTATCAAAAAGACAGTTTGGACTAGCTCTTTATGATAGTCAAAGACTTGGGGGGGGGGGGGGCACACCCTAAAAATGCATTACATTAAAGATGGTGCAGCTATAAGACCATACAAACAGAACAAAAGATTACAGCGCACCCACACAAAAATGACATCCCCCCGCCATTACCCCCAATTAGTGTCCACCTTATGTGTTATAGGAGTAGTCCTTTTAGTTCTCCCATAAGGAGGAGTGTATTTCTCCCATGGTTGAGAAGCATTACCTTTCATTCTATGGATAGTTTAGGACCCACTGATACTGGGGTACTTTGATGCAGTAGTGGGCTTAAGCACCACATGCTGTGACCAAATCCCCATACTTTTGCTTATTTGCTAAATATGTTCAGGTGTTTTAAATAACCTTGCAGGATTTAAATGTCATTTTTTTATGTGTGCGCTGTAATATTTTCTTCTGGCTGCAGATAGTGTCTATAACTGCCATTGAGAAATATGGTGCAACAATGTATTGTTACACAGAATTTACTTAGTTTCAGCCATATGTAGATGAAAAAGGATGGCCTTTGATCTCCATATCTACCATATCTATCAGGTAAAGCAACCTTACCAGTGGAAAAATAAATAAATTAAAATGTGTTCACATATAACCTTTAACGGATAACTAAACCCTATTTGCTTATTGGGCACCAGTACTTTAAGTAAACAGTTTATTACAGAACCATAGAGGCTGCTTTTGCTATGCATCATTCTGCAAATGCTAGTTGGCTGGACGTTATGCTGATCCTCTTGCATCAATACATTAACGTGATACATTTTATAAGAGAATTTATCCACAAGCAACCTATTAGGTAAAGAATTCAGTTCAAACTACTAACCTGCAAATGCCACCTATAATTTGACCCCTACAAACAGTTCTCTTCATTTCCAGATACCAGCCCAAATACAGCCTCTGCTCTGTATATTACCGTCTCCTGTCCACTTCTCTAGCATTTAGGATTTTTCATGAGTTCATATCCACCGCTCCCCCGCTTTTTCAGAAATTCCCTTCCACGCACTGTACCTTTTTTAAAACTAAACTTCAGAAAAGCCTGCAGTATAACTTACGTTATTCTCTTCAGTTACCAATGCAGCACCAGTCACACAAAAAGTGACTAGAAAATGAATGACAGTGTTAATGTTCCACTGTTTGTTACAAGACAATGTTGGCTGCAGAGCCTACCTGGCACCACACATGCTCGGAGCTCTAAGCCCCAGAAGAATTGAAAATGAGTATAATGGGTGCTGTGCTTGTGTGCTTTCTAATGCACATGTAAAAGGGGGAAAAAAAAAAAAAGACATGGCAGCCAAAGCATCCACTTAAAGTAAAATGGGTATTTTTGTGTAAGCCAGCCACAGCTGTTTTATTATTCTTTTGAAAAGACGTTCATTCAACCATAGCATTAACCATTTCATGTAAAACACATACAAAAGCATTTTGGTAAGGCTGGTCACAGATAAAACTTGCTCATCTATGTGTTGTGTTAAATATAAGCACAACATTCTATATAATTATGAAAATAAGAATGGAATGGAAGTTTTTTTTCAAGGTATACTCATCCCCATAACTGGAGCTAGAGGAAGAACCTGTCCGTTGTACCTATAATCAGCTGCTTGTGGATGCAATGCTCTCTAAAAAAAAATTAAAAAAATCTGGATGCATGTATTAATTTTTATTTTATTTTTTTGCAAAAGGTGGACTATGCCTTTAATGACATTTATGTTTATGAACTTAACATTTTTAGGAGAGAAGTATCTTTAGTAGTGTTTTAGTTATATTACCACACCCATCTAAAAATAAATTGAGTCCAAGAAGATAAAATAATGATTTAAAGTTTACCTTCACCCAAAAACTGAAATGTAATATACAGCAGCATACCAATCCTTAAACGTGGTGGCTACTTTTTTTTTTTTTTTTTCTAGGCCTTATGCACATGTATGTTTAGTAGCAAAAACACTCAATGTAAAATTACGGGCACTTAGGAGCCCAAGGAGCTACAGGTAAGATGTACAACCAGCCATACAAGTAAATGCTGTACGCAGCTGTTCTGCCAGTGCTCCTGTGCATTGGGGTTAAAATATACATACGCATACAGTGCATTTTCCTGAACACATGATTTTACATAAAAAAATAAAAAGCTGAGCACTGCAAGCACCTGTGAGTGTAAAATTATTTGTCTCAACCTTCTGCCAATTTGTGCGGGACAGCTTGGTCTGTCAAATGAAGTTAAAAAAAAAAACAGGCTTGATGGCGGAATTACTAGGTAAAAAAAAAAAAAAAGCCCAAAAAAAAAGAAAAACTAAAGTAATGTAGACATCACATTTAGAGATTGGCAAGCTGCAATATTAAAAGGTTTGCTTTTGGGTTAAGATTTTTTATTTTTTTTTGCATGAAACCAACTAACTATTGCACATCATAGTGACAATTTTGTGCATTGAAAATTTTTAGGAGCAATTTATCATTAGTAGTGGCATCATTCTAGCACAAAACAACCAAAAAAATAAAATAAACTGCTTTGTGAATTTTATTTTTTAGTTTTTAATAGTGTATTTTGTGCGTGAACTCGAGAGAGAGGAGCCGGACTGCAGGAGTTGTGAGTAGGCAGACCCTCCCCCCAGAGACAATCTGTCATCCTTCTCCATGCCCCCGGGTGGCAATGGCGGGTGTGAGGGAGGGACTCCCACTCACCCCACCCTATCTGCTCCGCTTGGGAGCCCAACGGGGCAGAGGGACTCCCCCTATGAGGAAGTGAGGGGGTCTAGCCCGCTCAGCCAGCCCCACAGGTCCTTCGCCTCTTTATGTTAGGAGACCGCATGGCCAAAGTGCGTGCGTGTTAAACCAATTTCATGTGCGTGCAAGTGTGGTGGTTTTTGTGGGGGGGGGTGGGCGTACTAAGCACAGGCGTACCTTGCATAGCACACCCACCGGGAGCCGGGCTGAGACCACCAAACTCAATTCACATGTAGCCAAGACCGGGATCCGAACCCTTGGCTGCAGAGGTGAACGGCTTGTCAGCGCAGTGCCAATCACGTTGAGCCACCACAGCTCCATGCTTTGTGAATTTTAATGTACAATAGAATAGACCAATAAGGAACGCTTTTCTAATTTTAGACATGTCTACGCCATAACCTGGCAATAAATATTATTGCCAAAATTAAAAGACAGATTGCTTTTCTCAAATAAGGTGTTAAACTAAAAACCAAAAGTAATTTAAATCAATAATATAAGGTAAGTGACTGCCAATAAAGGTGCCAAGTAAAGACCACACTAAAAGTGCTAAATGCAAATCACACCCTGATGATGTCAGATATTTGCTGACGAAATGCGTAGGGTGGTACCTTCACCTCCGTTTGTTGGAACGCAGGTGGAATACAAATTGTTGTTCCTGGATTTCATTGATGCTCATTTTTTACTCCTATAATGCAAGTGTAATTTTAAACATTCTGGAATATACATTTTAAAACTACTACACTATGTGGAAAATCTTCATGTCTCCTCCTTGCCTATGAGATATTAAAGATACAGGAATGCCCTTGTTGATGCATTAAAATACCCAGGACCTTAAGGGAGGAATAAATACAGCGCCTATTTGGGGATACAGTTACCTCAAGTATGTCTGACCTTTGAAAAAAAAAAAAAAAAAAAAGGTCACATTTTTCTGGTAAGCATGGTGCCAGTTCACTTGGCAGCACAGATTTGGGTGTATCTTATCACCAGTACACTACTTTGATTCTTTCATTATTGGAGCAATTTTTATAAAAAAAATTAAAAATAAATCACAAGTAAATGCTATATTTAACCACTTAAGGACCGCCTCCTGCACATATACGTCAGCAGAATGGCACGGCTGGGCACAAGCATGTACAGGTACGTCCTCTTTAAGTGCCCAGCCTTGGGTCGCGGGTGCGTGCATGGTGCGTGCCCGGTCTGATGCTCCGTGACCGCGGACCCGATCGCCGATGGAGTCCCGTGATTGGTCCCCGGAGCTGAAGAACGGGGAGAGCTGTGTGTAAACACAGCTTCCCCGTTCTTTACTGGGGCGCTGTCATTGATCGTGTGTTCCCTTATATAGGGAACCACAATCAATGATGTCACACCTACAGCCACACCGCCCTACAGTTAGAAACACAGATGAGGTCATAAATAACCCCTTCAGCGCCCCCTTGTGGTTAACTCCCAAACTGCAATTGTCATTTTTTCACAGTAAACAATACATTTTAAATGCATTTTTTGCTGTGAAAATGACAATGGTCCCAAAAATGTGTCAAAATTGTCCGAAGTGTCCGCCATAATGTCGCAGTCACAAAAAAAAAAAAATCGCTAACCGCCGCCATTAGTAGTAAAAAAAATTTTTTTTATAAAAATGCACTAGAACTAACCCCCTATTTTGTAAACGCCATACATTTTGCGCAAACCAACGGATAAACGCTTATTGCGATTTTTTTTTACCAAAAATAGGTAGAAGAATATGTATCGGCCTAAACTGAGGAAAAAAAACATTTATATATATATTTTGGGGGGATATTTATTATAGCAAAAAGTAAAAAATATTGCATTTTTTTCAAAATTGTCGCTTTATTTTTGTTTATAGCACAAAAAATAAAAACCGCAGAGGCGATTAAATACCACCAAAAACAAGCTCTATTTGTTGTCTAATTTTGATTGGGAGCCACGTCGCACGACCGCGCAATTGTCAGTTAAAGCGACGCAGTGCCGAATCGCAAAAACTGTCCGGGTCCTTTAGCTGCCTAAAGGTCCGGGTCTTAAGTGGTTAAGATGATGATCTTTTTTATTAATGAACTGTTATATGCGATTTGCACTTAATTTTTGGATCATCACTCGGGCACTAGTCACAATATTTCATCTAATATTTATTTAAAAATTTGAATTAAAAAAAATTGAATAATGCGATTTGCATTTTGCACTTTTAGTGTGATCTTCATACAGCACCTTTTTGGTAGTCACTTAATTTATATTATTTATCGCTTTAAATTACTTTTGGTTTAGTTTAGCACTTTGTTTTGAACCTCCACCTTTACATTTAGGCTTAATGTACACAGAACGTTTTACAACCGCCCCTGAATAATTAAACTTGACAGATAGTCAGTTTTGCCGCGTTTACATGCAGCGCTTAGAAGCGTTATTTCTTCAAATAGTCAAAAATGAAAAAAGGCAATTAATAAAAACGCTACTAAACGCGAGTTACCACGTTTACAAGCTGTTACAGGCGGTTTCAAATGTCTCTGAACATCCGTCCTGAATGCATTTTCTTGCTTTCCAAAAAATGCTTCTAAACTCAACTGCCTAGAAATGACTATAAATGACCCCGTGTACATGTACTAATAGATAACAGAGGAAAGTTCAGAGGCAGATGAAAAAAAAAAAAAAACACCCAACTGCTCCTAAATGTCCATTTACCAGCAGAAGTGTACATGAAGCCTAAAAGTTCAATGCGCTTCTAAATGCAAAAAAATTTAAATACCTAAAACAGATGCCATTGGTAGCAAAAGCATTGTACAATATTGACCCTTGTATTTATTTGATTATCCAAGCTTCAGAAAGGAATTTTTACTGTTGGAGCACACTTTAGGTCTATTTTTGCCATTGAATCAATTTCTATTTTGCTTTGAATTTGTTAAACTCAATATACCATCTATAGTAAATTAAATGTAACATCCCACCATTTATAATTACTATATAAAAGTACATTTACATTACTTTAAAATGATGTGGTTAGCACTTCTGCTTTTCAGCGCTTTGTTTAAATCCCTTCAGAGCCAAGATCTACATAATGTGGAACACAGTAAATAAATGCTGAAGCTTTTGTCCTATTTTTACTTGAGTTTCATCACCATGATAAGCTATAGCACCATAATGATATTGTATTAAATGCTGTCAGAACATCTACTTCACACATTTATGGTATTATTGAGGATTAGGTCCAGGTTAAATGATATATTTAGGGATTAGGTTTTACAGTTTGTGAAGATTAGGGGGCTGCCTTTAGGACACAAAAGGGGATTCTTAAATTTTCCAGATGTAACTGATTTTTTTTTTTTTTTCCAGAGTGATAAATGTTTAACACATTTAGTAAAAGCTATTTGTGCTACATTGTGTGCCAAAATTTTTAGTGTCAGGAAAAACCAAGACAGCTTTTAGAAGACAAAGTGTTTCACTTCTGTTAAGCCTGCAAAACATGTCAGTATAAGAAATGATAAGAAATGAAAAAAAAAAGAAAGAAAAAAAAAAAAAACTGACTACTTTTCTATAAAAACAACTAACAGAAGCTTGCAAAGATAGTTTTGCTCTTATTGTAAAAGCATCCACTGTGCCAGTCTAAAAATGTTAAAAGTTTGCCAATAGCCATGTTGTCTGTCTGACGTTACTGTATTATAACACAGTAGACCTCACTTACCAAACAACCGTTATTAAGAATTACCTAAACCAACATAAATCATCATTTTAGAAAGACATACTGAACTTGCAGGAAAGCAAGGAAGAATCTATTTGGCTGTTAGGCAGACAAAAGGAAGCACCTTTGGCAGGGCAATGGTCAAAAAATAAATAAAACCATTTTATTAATTAGAAAAAAGGGATTAATTGAGTTGAAACACCTCAATCAAAAAAACTGTATTTTTTGGGCACAACATGAGACAAAAAATTGGCTAAAAGATATGTAGTCTTTATTACAAAAAAAAAAAAACACAAAACATACATAGCACCTTACAATTGACAAAATCAACAGTACCCAAAAAGCAAGGGGATATGGATAACAGTGAAGTCCATATGGACACAAATCCTCCATGTGCTTTTGTCATGCCCACAAAATCCATTTTTTTGATTGAGGAGTTTTAACTCAATCATTCCCCTTTTCTGAAAAATAGGATGTTGGCAGAGTGGGGAGTCCCCCTTTTCCATTTTATTAATTTGAAATTTTACACAACATATTACCATTCTCATATGCAGCCACTGCTAAGGACTTGTTTATCCGAACAAAAGAAACTTGATGACTTTGTCCAGAAGGATCCAGATGATGGGTGGTTTCCAGAAAAGATTCAGCAAGTCCCGAAGTTCTTGTGTCCCATAGGCGAACATCTCCTGATGTGTATCTTTAAAGGCAAACAACATTGAGTAACTACACAAGGAGAGTACTAACAAGACAGGTACTAGATTTAGTGCATTACCCCTTTTAGAATAAACAATTTCAGCAATCACGATTTATGGGTCCTTTTCAAAAAAGTATTTTGATCCTGCCATAAATTTAGTAGGCCGATTTGTGCTCACTGCCTCTGCTGAACATCATCAATCATCTATGTTCCCAGCTAGGGTCTGCGGAAATCAGAACACCTATCAGCATGTTATAGGGACAATTAGAATGGGGATATTCTGTAGTCTTCTCCTAGTTTGATAATTCTGCCCTTTCAAGGACCGAGCGCAGCAAGTGAGTGTTGTCACCTTAGAATAAGCAGGCAGAATAATCAGATGAAAACAAAAGGCAACAAACCTGAAAAATAAACTATTGCAGACAACTCATCTGGCCTGATAAGGTCAAGTTGGAAACTGGCAAGCTGTAAAACGTCACACAATGTAAAATCCCCACGGTTTCTCTCTCCATCCTAGCAGGGCTTCCAGAATGGACCAGACTCTCCAGTTGAGTCAGTCAGTGAGGCAGACTGATTAGCAGCAGGAGCTCACAGTGACGCACGTCTCCTAGGAGTAGGGACGTGTGTGTCATAGCTCCAGGCAGGTGTAGGAGGCAGACAGGCAGGCAGGGTCTAATCCTAGCCCAGCTCAACCCAGCTCCAGCCTCTGTACAGCCCGCTTCTGAACCTGGCCTTCTCCTCCACCCTCTCTCCAGCATTGCTCCTCCCCTCCTTTGAAGGTGAGTCTGCCTGTCTCCCTGGGACTGTGGGCGGCCGTCCTTTTCAGGACAAGCCGTGGCTTCCGATCCCAGGAGGCAGACGATCGCATCCCCCTCCTTGTATCTACACCCCCGTCCACTGTCGAGGCATCCCTTCCTCGCCCCCAGCCCCCCACCCCCACCCCTGATTCCCGTCTTTTTCGACGGTCTGCGCCAGCCGCGTCTTAGGAAAGACTGCGGCTTCGTCCGCAGCCTAGCGGCGCACCATACCCACGCTCAATATTTCCCCTAGATTCGCCCAGAATACCCCCCTCACCCCTGGAGGACCCCATCCACCCCCGGGTTAATCAACCCAGCCGCCTCTCTACTGCCAATCCACCCCACTGATAGCCCCCCCGGCCTGGGTTCTGTGTCAGGCCGGCGGCCATCTTGGTATACCCCCCCCAGCAACAGAGACATCTCCTACCCCCAGCCCCTCACAACCTAACAGGCTTTGAACCAGGGTCTTGGCCGATCGCCTTTCAGGGATTAGGAAATCATTTTTTTCCCTGCCCCAGCACATTGGCATAGCTCAGCCAGGTTTTTATCTTCCTCTGGACCAAAGCCGGGAGAGAGGATTCAGTGAATCATCCCCTCCATCGCCATCCGACCACCGCCCCCCTGGTGACGGGCAACTATGGCTAATCTGCGGTACGATTGAGGCGATTTGCCACAATACTACCAGCCGTCACCAAAAAGGCCCTAAGAACTGAGCAACTCTTGAGAATCGATCGACTGTCAAAAAATTCAGTCACCCATCCCAACCTAAGCACATATCATGTGCTTTGATCGACACAAGATTGGCAGTAAAACACTGACTAGAAATCCATGATTTCATACTACAATACGATTTAGACTGCCTCTATTACAGAAAGCTGCCTCTCAGCCGATTGTAACACCATTCTAGGAGAACTGGTGCCAGAAAACTATCGTATTATAACTGAAAACAGAATAGGGCAAAGAGGGGGAGGCCTGGCGGTGATCCACAAGACGCATCTTGCGATCACTAAACCAGTCCTTCAAAACCCTCTTCCATTCGTGGAAACCCTTACTCTACAACTGCAAACAAATCCCCAGGAGACCGTCCGTATTCTACTCTGCTACAGGCCACCCGGGCCAAAAATCGCAGCTTCTACCATCACTGACGGAGTTTATCTCCACTTATACCCTAAACAGCAAACACCTTTTGCTGCTCGGGGACTTCAATCTCTGGGCCAACTTCTCACAGGATCCCATTGCCGACGCCTGTATTGACCACCTGGAAGGATTAGGGCTACAACAACTAGTATGTGGCCCCACACATGCTTCAGGTCACACGCTCAACCTAATTTTCAGACAAAATCTGAAAATAAGTATTTTGGAAAATGAACCATTGCCATGGACAGATCACCATGCAATTAAATTCATAATTTCCAAAATTCCCCCATTGATAAAAACACCTAAGCCGGTGACAACACACTGGACTAGATCTCAGAAGAAGCTCCATTCGGAACTCTTCAAATCTACCTTAGGAAATAAAATAAAAATACTCCAACCACTCCAAAGAGTCTCAGATACACTGGATGCCATAAATGCAGCCCTACTACAGTCAGCCGACTTAGTAGCACCGAAACACAAAGTCCGCATCCGGAAAAACAAGTGCGGCTGGTTCAATAACCAGCTGTCGCTACTGAAGCAAGAGCGCAGAAGGGCGGAAGCTGCCTGGAAAAGAAGCGCTTCAGAAGAGAACCTCATCGTCTACAAGACAATAACAAGAAAACACCATAAAGAAATCTTCCAAGCCAAGAAACATAATTTTTCTAAGGCTATCAATAGCGCCCTAAATCGCCCCCGCAAACTCTAAGTTGGTCACTCAGACCATGAATCCAGGCTGTCTTGAAGCCCCCAATTCAGATACCCAAGAATTTTGCGATGAATTATCGGATTTCTTCATCATTAAAATTGAGGGAATCCGGGAAAGCATTCGACAAAACAATACCCCCCGCAAACCCCCCCCCCCCTTAATCAACCTCGCAACACCCATAAAAACCTTCTAAAATCAACTAAGTTCACTCTGGAACCCATCTCCGTTGATGCCACAAAAAATATCATCGGTACTTTGCGAAACAGCACAGCGCCTAATGATATTATCCCCACTAAACTGCTGAAGGAATGTGCCGACATCTTGGCACAACCTATCACGCAGCTCATAAACCAGTCATTCAAAAAAGGCATAGTGCCCTCCCTGCTGAAAGAGGGCACAATCCAGCTCATCTTGAAGAAACCCACCCTAGATTCCAAAGACCCAACTCACCGCTGTCCCATAACAGGCCTAAACGTTCTCTCCAAGATAATGGGAAAGTAGTGGTACAACAGCTGCAACAGCATCTAGATACCCATAATCTACTTGATCCATTTCAATCAGGTTTCCGTCCCGGACAGGGGACAGAAACAGCATTGCTCAAAATATGGGACAACGCTCTTGAGGCCACAGACGAAGGAGAATCTTGTATCCTGGTTCTACTGAACCTAAGCGCAGCCTTTGACACAGTAGACCACAAACTATTACTGACTCGGCTGGCTGAAGTAGCCAGAGTCGCAGAAGGTGATCTATCATAGTTCTCCTCCATTTTGGACAACCGATCACAAACAGTGAAATTAGGATCTTTCACTTCTGAAAAACGCACGGTGTCATGTGGAGTCCCTCAAGGATCCCCCCTGTCACCGGTGCTCTTCAACATCTATCTTCGCCCTCTTTGAAATCATCAGTAGCCAACAACTACTTTATCACTCATACGCAGACACGCAACTGTATTTTCGCATCTGCAATAAAAAGGATCATCATCTCAGTTTAGAGAATTGTCTCTCTTTGATAGAAAACTGGATGACAAAGAGTTATCTTAAACTCAACAGTTACAAAACAGAATTCCTGTTTCACGCCAGTCGTAACAGTCAACTGGCAACTACTTGGACACCCCCACCCATTCTAGGCCAGATCATCCCCCCTAGCTCCAAAGTCAAAAGTCTCTGAGTCATCTTTGACACCTACATGACAATGGACGCACAAATAGGGTCAGTAGTCAGCGGATCTCACTATCTGCTGCGCCTACTACGCAGACTTATTTCGTTTATCCCCAAAGAAGACGTAGCAGTTGTGGTGGGAACAATTGTGAACTCCAGACTGGACTATGCAAATGCCCTTTACCTCGGACTCCCAAAGTACCAAATCTCTCGTCTGCAAGTCGTTCAGAATACGGCCGCCAGACTTGTGACTGGGAAAAAACCCTGGGAATCAATCTCACCTTCGTTGAGAACCCTTCACTGGCTGCCAGTAAAAGACAGAATTGCTTTTAAAGCACTCTGCCTGACTCATAAGTGCATCCATGGGAAGGCTCCGCAATATCTATGCAAAAAGATAGAAGCCCACAATCCCAATCGCGTTCTGCGATCCACCGACCAAAAGCTGGTCAAGATACCCAAAGCCAGATACAAGTCCAAAGGAGAAAGAAGGTTTGCTTTCCAAGGTCCCAGACTATGGAATGCTTTACCAACCAGCATTCGGTTGGAGGAAAACCACCTGAGCTTCAGAAGACAGATAAAAACTCTGCTCTTTTGATGACCAGAGAGACAGAAACAACAAGCGCCCAGAGGCGATTCAGTTTGCATGTGCAGCGCTATATAAGTTTTTCATTCATTCATTCAGATGGATTCCAGTTTGCTTTATGCACAGGGATATCCATAGAATGCTAAGGCCTCCCTTATATTATTTCCCCTGCTGGTCGGTTGTTCTTGGCCTTTAGTGTTAATCTGTTTTCTTTATGGTGAATGTTCTTTAATCACTTGCATACCTGGCAATTGCACAGTCATGCAACACTGTACCCAAGCAACATTTTCATAAATAATTTTGAGACAGAGCTTTCTTTTGGTGGTAATTAAATCACCACTGAGTTTTTTTTTTATATATATATAAAAAAAAAAAAAAATCCTTCCGTTACAAAATGTTTTAAATAAGTACATTTTTCTACTTAACGAATGAGCACTGATAGGCTGCCCTTTTAATCAGGGCACTGATGATCAGTCCCCCCGATTATCAGTGTAAATGATGTGCTGACAAGGATTGCAGGTAAAACCAGTATCAATTTACACTTAAAATTATTATTTAAAAAGAAAATTGGGCTAACTTTACTGTTTTATTTTTTAATTTAAAAAAAGTATTTTTTTTTTTCAAAAAAAGTGCACTTGTAAGACCGCTGCGCAAATACGGTGTGACAAAGTATTACAATGCCCACCATTTTATTCTCTAGGGTGTTAGAAAAAAAAGTATAATGTTTAGGGTTCCAAGTAATTTTCTAGCAAAAAAAAACTAAAAAAAAAAAAAAATTGCTTTTAACTTTTTAACAAATCTCAGAAAGAGGCTCGGTCCTTAAGTGGCGGTTCACATTTCCGACTTGGGATCCGACTTGAGTCGCCCCCAAGTCACGCGACATGAGAAATTGAATTGAAGTGAATGAGAGCCGTCTTAACGTAAACTACTGAAGTCGCTTCGACTTCAGAAAAGGTTCCTGTACTACTTCAAGGTGACTTCTAGGCAACTTGTACCCAATGATTTCAATGAAAGTTGCCTCCAAAGTCAGATCACTGTCTTAACTGAAGCAACTTTACAGGAAGAGAAAATTGTTTACTCAGGCAAACAAGTCACGCTGTAAGTCGGGTTGCCCCTGTTTGAACCGACTCTTAGTGGTTAATATTATTGTTATTGGTAGGATGCAGACAAGGTGACAGTCTTGTTGTTCAGCTAAGTACTGGTCAGTAGAAGCTTTGCCATGTAGTAAAGTTATATTTTATGGAATGTTGCTATATTTTTTTCCTGACAATGTGTAGATATTGCGACTTTTTTTTTTTTTTACTGTTTAACCACTTAAGGACCGCCTACTGCACATTTACGTCGGCAGAATGGCACGGCTGGGCACATCAACGTATATATACGTTGGTTTTAGTACCCAGCCGTGGGTCGCGGGCGCGCGCCCGCGACCCGGTCCGAAGCTCCGGGACCGTGGGATTCGCGGACCCGATCGCCGCTGCAGTGCGGCGATCCGTCCCTGGAGCGGAAGAACGGGGAGAGCCGTGTGTACACACGGCTTCCCCGTGCTTCTCTGTGGCCGGAGCATCGATCGCGTCATCCCTGTAATAGGGGGACGCGATCGATGACGTCACACCTACAGCCACACCCCCCTACAGTTGTAAACACACACATTAGGGCACACATTCCCTACAGCGCCACCTGTGGTTAACTCCCAAACTGCAACTGTCATTTCCACAGTAAACAATGCAATTTAAATGCATTTTTTGCTGTGAAAATGACAATTGTCCCAAAAATGTGTCAAAATTGTCCGAAGTGTCCGCCATATTGTCGCAGTCACGAAAAAAATCGCTGATCGCCGCTATTAGTAGTAAAAAAATAATAATTAATAAAAATGCAATAAAACTATCCCTTATTTTGTAAACGCTATAAATTTTGCGAAAACCAACCGATAAACGCTTATTGCGATTTTTTTTACCAAAAATATGTAGAAGAATACGTATCGGCCTAAACTGAGGAAAAAAAATGTTTTTTTATATATTTTTGGGGGATATTTAGTATAGCAAAAAGTAAAAAATATTGCATTTTCTTTTAAATTGTCGCTCTATTTTTGTTTATAGCGCAAAAAATAAAAACCGCAGAGGTGATCAAATACCACCAAAAGAAAGCTCTATTTGTGGGAAAAAAAGGACGCAAATTTTGTTTGGGAGCCACGTCGCACGACCGCGCAATTGTCTGTTAAAGCGACGCAGTGCCGAATCGCAAAAACCCCTTGGGTCATTTGCCAGCGTATTGGTCCGGGTCTTAAGTGGTTAATGTTCAAAAGGCAAAAAATACAGTGGCTTGTTTTATGACCAGAAACTAACCTGCAAGTAGGGAAGCCTGAAACATAAGATCTCATCCTGCATGCCATTTTAAATTAGTGACTCACTAGTTGGTGAAACAGATGTAAGTGATCCAGAGCCTGCATCTTTAAACCAATTCATCAATTGCATTTCCTGCACCTCTGTACTTACAGGTTCTCTTTAGTTCGTTTATGGCTCAAGTCCTTGTAGATGTGGTTATTAAAAGAACTTTGAAAGCACTAAAATGTTCCATGAATTCTCTTGCTTACCAGTTCACTTAATTATGCTCTATTCTTTGACTTTTTTTTTTTTATACAAGTGCTTTCCTTAGGTTTTATATATTGGAGTTTATGTATAAAGTGTTTGCATGAAAGTCACAAATACCACCCGTAATGTTTGTAATATGTGTAAAATGTCTGTTTCTATTGCCTTTTGCAGGGTGAAGTTAACATTCTCTAAGATTTTACCTTAAAAGAGAAGTTCAGGTTTTGTTTTGTTTGCAAAATCAGATTTATCTAGGCTAATGCAGTCAAATGCTGCATTTGTCCCCCCGCCGGGTTTTAGACTTAAGAACTGAGCGATCAAATACCACTGACTGCTTGGTTTGCAGTGCTTTGTGAGCAAAAAAAACGGTCTGCTCAACACCCCTCCCCCTTTATGGAAGTGCTGGCTGTAGAGGGGGCGGGAGTAGTGGGCTCAGGCTCGCAGCGGCTCTCAGAGAGGCAGAGTCAGGTGTCGGTCCAGGGTTGTGTGTGGATTCCAACATATTGTCATGATCTTTGCACAGCCTGGATCAGCTCTGTGACATCAGCCGACAGTGGGCTTCAGCCCGCTGTCTCCTGAAAAGGGTCACAGGAGTGCAGAATGGACTACACTCATGTGATCCACAGGAGAAGTACAGCCAAATAAGCTTTCTTATTTCCTTAAAAACATTGGACCATCAGAGCTAAAGAAAAATTGACCAATAGAGAAAGTAGCCTAGCACTATAGACTAAAGAACATATGGGGAAATTAAATAAGGGTTGCTGCACTGTGTTTATAAAATGCAGATTTATTCACCGTTTGGCAGGTTAAGCCAACGGTCGAACAAATGAGCGTTTAATTGAGCCGAACCCCCAGCTGCAGCAGTAACAGAAATATTTAGTAGCAATATTACTACTGCTGCTAAATGTGAAAGCTCTCTGTTCAGGGCTGCTGGTTGTTGGGGAGCTGGCACATGCCAGCATCCTAACAACCAGTGAGAGCACATTCAGCTGTCTGTCAGGTTTTTTTTTCCTACGGCGAGCGTCGGACATAATGATTGACGTGGATATGCATTGCTGGATGACTTAAATATCAATAAATACATTTCAAAAGACAATTGTGTTTTTTACAGTTTACTTTTTTTTTTAAATACTATTTTAATTCAGAAAAGAGGATAAACGGTCGTCCTCCTCTCCTTTCCAGGCCAGCCTGGCTGCATGCTTGCATAAGTGTCTGGTCTAGATTTTGGGGGAACCCCGCATCTTTTTATTTAACAAAATCTCCCGAACAACTAGGAGACCTGAGCAAGAAGCTGCATTTAGTAGGGATAGTAAAATTGTTAAACATTTCACTTCACACTGCCGCTGGAGGTTTGCTTAGCCGAACACCCATAATGTAATAGAAAAAAGCATGTTGGGACCTATTAAATATGAGATCTGGGGTCAAAAAGACCTCAGATCCCATATTTACACTAAAATGCAATAAATGAATAACAAATTGTCATTTGAATATTTTTTTTAAAGAGCTATGGGCGGAAGTGACGTTTAGACTCTAGAGGACACGGTAGAGCGGTGGGAGCAGCTCTCTCCAGCCACCTATTACGGTGATCTTGCAGCGAATCCGCCACAGAGACCAACATTATCGGAAACCGGACCGCCGGCTGAAGAGATGGATACCTGGGTTACTAACAGAGATATCCCTCTTTAACCTCTTATGGACCACCGCATGTACATTTACGTCGGCAGAATGGCACCGACAGGCACATCAACGTATATATACGTTGGTGCCTTGAGGTGGGTCGGGGGTCCGATCGGGACCCCACCCGGTACATGCGGCGGTCCCCGCGGCTGTACGAGCGATCCGGCAAGAGGAGGCAGCTATTCGTTTTTGTCCGCCCCCTCCGGATCGCTCTCAGCCAATGCGCACGCCCCCCCCGCTCTGTACTTCCTCCTCCTGTGTAAACACAGGAAGGAGGAAGTGATGTGATCTCTCCCTCTGCGTTTTTTTTCAACCACCGCTGAGGAGAGAAGACATCACCTAGTAAGTCTGCACAACACTACACTGACACACACTACACACAGGCACATTTAGCCCCCCCCCCCCCCCCGATTGCCCCCCCTCCCCCTCCCCCAGTGTCACTGAATGCAGTAATCATACATGTACGATTACTGTATTTAGTGTCAGTGTGACAGTCAGTTAGTGTTAGGTCCTGGGTAGCCCCTGTACCCCCCCCTAATAAAGTTTTAACCCCTTGATCACCGCCCTAGTTAACCCTTTCACTCCCTATTGCCAGCTTCATTTTTCTGATCGCTGTATTAGTGTCGCTGTTCCCGCTAGGTAGCTAATTTTTTTTTTATTGTGATTTTTTTTTTACTAAAGACATGTGGCTAAATACATTTTGGCCTAAATGTTTGACAAAAATGTAGTTTATTGATTTTTCTTATAACAAAAAGTAAAAAATATTGTTTTTTTTTCAAAAATGTCACTATTTTTGTACATAGCGCAAAAAAATAAAAAATCGCAGAGGCGATCAAATACCACCAAAAGAAAGCTCTATTTGTGGGAACAAAAGGACGCCAGTTTTGTTTGGGAGCCACGTCGCACGACCACGCAATTGTCAGTTAAAGCGACGCAGTGCCGAATCGCAAAAAGGGGCCTGGTCATTTACCTGCATTTTGGTCCGGGTCTTAAGTGGTTAAAGTGCCGATGTACATAGTGGTGCGGCAGTCTAAAAGTGGTTAAGAAATTCACTGGAGTGCTCAAAACGGCCAACATCCCTCCAATCACATGCAATGAAGAAACCCCTTTTGGTTTTGGGACCGCTGGGTCGGATTGATGTTTTCCACGCCATCACTCGGCACCATGTGATAGCATCGAAAAACACCAATCCAGCCCATCGTTTTTTTTTTTATACAAGTGCTTTCCTTAGGTTTTATATTTTGGAGTCTATGTATAAAGTGTTTGCATGAAAGTCACAAAGCTAAAGAAGTCCCGCCCACGGGACGTAACGTGTATGTAAGGGGAGGAGCTACGCAGGACGTCACCCCGATCGTCGCCGCTGTGGTCATAGACAAACTGTTTCAGCACACACTCGGCTCATGAGTGTTTTTAAATGTGAGTGCCCAATTTTACATTGTGTTATGCAGCATTAACCTGTCGTTTACGGAGAGCACTAGATCCTTCTGTGTGTGTTTTTTCCTATATATGGTTGCAATGTGCCTTGTTTGCTGGTAACATCCATGACATACCGTTCCTTCTGGAGATCTGATTTAACTGGGAATACTGCCGATATGCTCGGTGACCTGTCTCAGGTCAAGTTTTCAAGGTGAGAGTCCATCTTGCTTGTGGTGGTGGATTCTTTAGTGGTGTTTCTCTTCACCTTCACTTCTTCTGGATTTATCTTTAGTTTTTGGTGATTCACTATTATATGGACTTTTTTGGTGCACTTGGACATTCATTTTCACTGGATAATTTTTCACTGTGTATTTACTTATTTATGTATTAGTTTTCATTTTGCGCTGCACTTTTTTCACGTGTTAGGTGGTGTAGGCCAACATGTATAGTTCACGTTGTAATATATGTCAGTACACATAACAGCCCAAATTCAATCCTTTTTTATTAATGTTATTTGTATCAATAAATATTTATATGCATATTTTATATCAAAGTTCTATGCAATTACATGTCCCAAAACCAAGAGGATTTGTTTTTCTTCTGGTTTGTAAATAACATTGAGTGCTGCTTTCCTTCTAGTGAACTTTGGAAACAAAGATCCCAGAGCTGGAGATGTGACATGGCACAGTTGGTAATATTTTTCTAACATGCCTCATTAGGAGACATTCTGGTTGTGTGTTTCGCCACACATAGCAGCTGAGTAGCTGTGTGACAGCTGAGCAGTATGGTGGCAGAATCTGTCTAATGCATTTGCTGGAACTAGTGGATCACCCTGGCAGTGTCCCCATCATGTCCCAGTTTTCCAAAGTGAGATAATGCTTGACCAACAATGTAGTGGTAAAAAGAAATAGTACAAAAGTTCCCATTGTATAAAACTGGCATTTGAGAAAAAAAAAAAAAAAGGGACTGCAGTTGTGAGCTGGACTGTGCCCCTAACAAAGTGGCACTGAAAAAGCAAAGATAAAGTGTCCAGGGCAAAGGAAGCAAAATGCCAGCTTTCAAGCCAACCTGGCTAATGCACAGACAAATATCATCCAGTACAAAGAGGTCCAGTGGTGGGAGAAAAATAGCCGCAATCTCCCTCCAGGGCCCCAGATGTCTTCATCAGGGTCTCATGCCAACCACAATCAAACGATGGAGAAGTGGTGCTGACAGGCCGGCTAATTGTCAGCCGTTGGGCACTCAGTCTTGGCGGATACATTTTTATCCATTTAACCGTTTTCCACTAGAAACACCTTAAAGGTGCAGCAGATCAACACTTTATTAGCTGGACCTAAATTTATATTCCAACAACAATCAACAACACATTCATTTTAAACATCTCACGAACAAAACATCAAGGGTTTTAAAGGCCGTGATAAAACATTTTATTCCAAACATGACCTGACTTTGGATACTGAAATATTATATGTCACATTGTGTGTACCCATAATTACAGTGATATTATACCCGAATACAAAAAAAAAATTATATTGTAGCTTACAGGTTCTTGGAAGTGGCGGCTAAATTTGTCTAATATTTA
Source organism: Rana kukunoris (assembly GCA_029574335.1). Lineage (NCBI taxonomy): Eukaryota > Metazoa > Chordata > Amphibia > Anura > Ranidae > Rana > Rana kukunoris. Next base: position 178,962,229 of record CM056049.1, read on the forward strand.
AACCAGTTATGAAAACTGCCGAATGTAATTTGGATTTGGTTGTCATTTAATATTTAATAAGGGAAGCCGAAAGTTTAGGGCGCTTTCACGCTGATGCACTGCAGTTTGGCCACAGTCCAGCATGCTGCATCTTTGTTGCACTTCAAATGCACCAAAAATGCCCAATCTATTAGAAGGCTATGTAACAGCACAGATATCCTGCACGAAAACTGAGAGTTGCACTGTGCTACATCGTTTTTCGTGCTTTGCTTCTATGGGTTTGTGCTACACACATCAAACGCAACAAGAAAAAAACTCCCACACTTTTATTTGTGGGTCGCACGTTTTTTCAATGCATTTGTTTTTCGGTTGTATCTGAAATGCAAAAACACACGTATCCTGTGCGTTGTCACATGTTTAGGAAAAGCAAAGTGTAAATTCAGCCTTATGCCGAGTACACACGCTTGGAATTTCCGACAACAAATGTTCGATGTGAGCTTGTTGTCAGAAATTCCGACCGTGTGTAGGCTCCATCGGACATTTGTATTCGGAATTTCCTACAACAAAAATTTGAGAGCTGGATCTCAAATTTCCCGAAAACAAAATACGTTCTCGTAAATTCCGAGCGTGTGTAGACAATTCCGAGGGCACACAATTCCACGCAGGCTCTGAATCAAGTACGGGACAGGGGGCACTCGGTCTGGTAAAACTAGTGTAGTGGAGATAGCACATTCGTCACGCTGCAAACCTTTTAATCTTTTAATGCAGCGCTTTCTCTTCTTCTTTATAATGCTAGAATAATGAAGTTGTTTTGCTGCTGATATTCACACAGGTCTCGTCTCACACCCAGAACACAGTGATGTATACTGTATGTAGATGAGGCTACAGTTTATACAGCACCCCTAGTGGGCTCACATTAGTGAAGAAAATAGTTATTTTGGGCCAGCTTGGCTCAAACAAACTAATTCAAGTGAATGTAAACCTGGACATAAGCTTGAAAAAGTGACAGGAAGCACTCATTAGCATCTGTGTTCAACATTCCCATACTGGATCTGAAAAGTGCTTTAAGGAAGCTGCTTGAAGCTTGCTGAAACCTTCACAAAATTCTTTGAAAAAGCTTGTTGAAAGCGTGGTGTTCACACTGCTCTTATAGAAGCTGAATCCCATTGTAAGCTAGATAAAGTAGTCAGAAAAAGAAAAAAAAACCTAGCATAACGTTTCCGATTAGAAGTAGCAGAGCGGGTTCACACCTATGAGTGCTTTGACACCCTACTGTTAGCAAAGTGGGTGTCTGTCGGAACTTTGACATCATCAGAACCATATCCTGTCCCCGATCACTGGCTACAGTGATGGTTCCATCAAGAAAATAGAGTCTGGAAATAGGAATGGCTGTCAGATAAAAGTATTTCCACGGACAGGGTTGCTACCTCCCATCTACACAGTGCTGTGAAATAAAAAATTGGGCTTACGCAAAAGATCAGCTCCAGATTGTGCACTGGAAGAGCGATATCATTCATAATTGGCTTGTTTCACACTATGAGAAAAAGGGTGCCTGAGGTCCACTTTAAAAGGTAGATATGGTCTGATCAAATCTAAATGTAGGGGCTGTGTAGACAAAATTTTAATTTACAGTTTAAACTTTTGCTTCTTTCCTGATCTCCTCCTACAGGTCAACAGTAACGCTGTTCGCTGCCAGTAACTATAAATATCTTCTACCAGCATATTGATTTGTGCAAAAAAAAAACAGGGCTATGAATATTTATTTTCAAGGCTCCACTTAGGACTCATCTGCTCATGACTGTAGTAAACTTTTACTCTTGCTTTGGTCATTTTAACTATAGTAAACAATATATATATATATATATATATCTCTATCTCATCAGCTTATAATATATATTATACCATACAAATGCAACACTCCATGCACTGTACCAAGGTAACCTTCATAAGCATTTCAACTACAAATATTTCCAACCCCCTTGGGAGCTGAGGTAAGTGACATATTAGATTTCTATTCCCAGAGGCTTTTGAAAGAGTTAGCCGTGGGTTCAGGTGGAGATGACACTTTGGGTTTCTGTATAGATATCTTACCCATCTATCTCTCTCAGCCCCTCCTATGCTTCAGGGTGAGGTTGTCCGTATACACTGAACACTTAATGTAACTGGAAGCCACTCTTTTGTTTAGTAATAAGATCTTTTAATGGTGATGTCATGTCTTTGGAGGAGAAAATAAGAAGACAAGCATATGTAAAGGACAGATGAGCCATCTAGTGCGGAAACATTTTAGAACAATGAGGCAGGTGGATGGTCTACCACCTGACAACTTTCTTTAGCTACAATTTAATGTTATTCTTTCCTTAGATTGCCTTAGCCATGCAATGTTAATGTACAGGGAAAATTTCTTAATCAAATCTACACATCAAATAATTTACAAAAAAGTATTATTTTCAAATAGCTTGACATAGAGAATGTGCCTGGAGAACAACATGCTTGTTCATAAAGCACACAGTATACGCCGTCATACTTGCAGTGTTTAAAAAAAAAAACTACAATAGGAATTCAAACCGTTCTTTCTCCACATCTACTAAATCATTTGTGAACTTTTACAGCCGTGCTTTGACTTTGGCGACAGTTCCTCATTTACTGTTAACATGTGAATTAGGTACTTTATTGTAGAATACGATGCGGCACTGCGTCGCTTTAACCGTCAATTGTGCGGTCGCGTGACACTGTAACCAAGTAAAATTGACGTCCCAACCCCCCCACAAATAGAGCTTTCTTTTAGTGGCATTCAATTGTCTCTGCCTTCTTTATTTTGTGTACTATAAAAAAAAAAAAAAAAAACACTGACAATTTGAAATAAAAACCAATATTGTTTTACTTTCTGCTACCAATAATGTTTTAAAAAAAAAAAAATTCTTCATAAAAATTTTTTTTTTAAATGAAAATACCAATACGCGTATACTGAATGGTTTGTGCAAAAGTTTAGGAACTTTTTTTCATATTTATTTTTACTAGTAATGACGGCGATCTGTTATTTTTAGCGAGACTGCGACATTGCGGAGGACAAATCTGACACCGAGTGAAACTTTTTGGGGACCAGTGACACCAATACAGTGATCGGTTTTATAAAAATGCACCGATTACTGTATAAATGACACTGGCAAAAAACGGGTTAACACCAGGGGCGATCAAGGGGTTAAATGTTCCCTAGGGAGGTGCTTACCAACAGTGTGGGGCAGCGTCACACTAAAGCTTAGCCGAATCACAAGATCTCTCTTTCACTTCCTGACAGATGAGCCGTTTGCATTGTTTACACAGACAAACAGCTAATCCGCCACTCATGTGAACGATTGGCAGGTCATGGCATACATTGCGGCCGCTGGACACGTCGATTGGCTCCCGCTGTGTCCAATCATAGCGGGAGCGGTGCGTACATCCAAAACCTCATGCACAAAGTCACGTACCTATACTCTAGCAAATAAATTATGATTTTTACATGTAGGAGAGTGCCAGAATAGGCCTGTTATTAAAGTGGTTAATTTAATTTTTTTAAGGACTACATATATCCCATGGTGCCTTGCTGCCTGTAAGCAGTGGTTCCTGTACTGACTCCACCTCCTGAAACTCCTCCTCTCAGCACCTGTAGATCAGAAGCAGGCTCTGTGAAATGTGTGACACAGCAGTGCCTAGGGCATAGTGATTACATGCCACAGAATCAAGTGAATGTATAGAGATCTTCAAAAAGCTTACAAACTTTCAGATTGGCTAGACCACGAAATACAATCTAAAACTGAATATGATTTTAAATTTTGACTATAGACAGGCTTTATTTAGAGCAGTTTAGGAGAAACTTAGGGTTAAAAAAGAGATTTTTTAATACAGCTTACCTGTAAAATCTTTTTCTTGGAGTACATCACGGGACACAGAGCAGCATATTCATTACTATATGGGTTATATGGAGTACCTTCAGGTGTGGACACTGGCAATCTCAAACAGGAAGTCCCCTCCCTATATAACCCCCTCCCATAGAGGAAGTACCTCAGTTTTGTAGCAAGCAGTATGCCTCCCACAAATGTTCCCCAAAAGAGGGGTGGGAGCTCTGTGTCCCGTGATGTACTCCAAGAAAAAGATTTTACAGGTAAGCTGTATTAAAAAATCTCTTTTTCTTTCTCGTACATCACGGGACACAGAGCAGCATATTCATTACTATATGGGATGTCCGAAAGCAATGCTTTAATGAGGGGAGGGAGACATCTTCCAAAAAAGGATTTAATTTAGAGGTATACTCAAATACTAGTAAATCCAACTTAAACAAGAAATGTAAATCTCAAATCAAATCAAGGGAGCCCCCTCAGATCCTGAGGAGCTTGAATCGCGGCCTGTAGTACTGACTGCCCAAAGGCTGTATCCGCATTCCTTCTTACGTCCAATTGATAACATTTTGTAAACATGTGGACTGACGACCACGTTGCTGCCTTGCATATTCGAGCCATAGAGATCTGATGATGTGCTGCCCAGGAGGTGCCCATGGCCCTGGTAGAATGGGCCTTTACCGATAAAGGAGGAGGCAACCTCTTCAAACCGCAGGCCTGAACGATTAATTGTTTAATCCATCTTGCGATGGTGGATCAAGCAGCTGCCTGACCCATCTTGGGCCCTTCCGGTAAAACGAACACCACATCTGTTTTCCGAACCTTCTCTGTAGCTTTAAGATAGGCCTTTATGGCCCTGACAATATCCAACGTATGCAGCAACCCCTCCTTTCTAGAGGTGGGTTTTGGAAGAAGGATGGAAGTACCACATCCTGGTTCAGGTGGAAACTGGATATAACCTTTGGTAGAAAGGAAGGATGAGGACGGAACCCCGCAATATCCTTATGTAAAATGAGATATGGTTCCTTACAAGATAAGGCTGCCAATTCCGATACTCTCCTGGCCGAAACTATGGTGATCAGAAATACCGACTTTCTAGTCAGTAAAACCAAATGTACCTCAGCCAACGGCTCAAGGGGTTGTTTCTGTAGAGTTGACAGAACAAGATTTAAGTCCCATGGACAAAGTGGTGATTTAACCGGAGGATTAACACGTAAGACTCCCTGTACGAAGATCTTAACCAGCGAGTGGGCGGCCAGCGGCCTCTGAAACCACACTGATAAGGCTGAAATCTGTCCCTAGATCGTGCTTAATGTCAGGCCTTTATCCACTCCTAGCTGGAGAAAACTTAATACTCTATCAATGGTATACTTGCGGGAAACCCATCTCTTAGCCTCACACCAGCCTACGTAGGCCCTCCAAACCCTGTAACAAAATTACCCTGGAGGCCGGCTTTCTAGCCCTAATGAGGGTAGGGATTACCTGCCTAGACAGACCTCTACCCCTGAGAATCAGGGATTCAGCCGTCAGGCCGTCAAATTTAGACGCCGTAATGCAGGGTGGAGGATCGGGCCTTGTGAGAGTAGGTCTGGCCATAGAGGGGGAGTCAAAGGGCCTTCCGCTGCCAATTTCAGAACTAGTGAGTACCATGCCCTCCGGTACCAAGCTGGGGCTACCAGGATAACCGGCCTGTGCTATGATCCTGCGCCACAGGCGGGGTAGTAACTGCAGCGGGGGAAATGCATATAGAAGTTATGATTGATGCCAAGGGCAAACCAACACATCGGTTCCGCAGGCCATAGGGTCCCTCGTTCGAGACATGAACCCGTCTAGCTTCTTGTTGAATCCTGATGCCATGACCTCCACGTCTGGCACTCCCCACTTCTGGCAGATTGTCTGAAAAAACTTGTGGATGCAGAGACCACTCCCCCGGCGACAGGGTTTGGCGACTTAGGAAGTACGCCTGCAGGTTGTCCACCTCGGGAATGAATGTCGCCGATATGCAGGGTACATAAACCTCTGCCCACCGAAAAACCAAGCTCCTCTCACTCTGAGTGGCTTGACTCTTGGTTCCCCCTTGGTGGTTCACATATATGCCACCGCTCTGAGTGGCTTTGTCTAAATGACTTCTCACCGAGGACCCCTGTAATCTGGATGTCTATGCCAGGAGGGCTAGCCGAGCCGCTCTGATCTCCCAGACCTTGATGGGCAGCTGCCTCTCCGCCTCTGCCCAAGTTCCTTGGCGAGTGAACCCGTTCAAGACCTCTCTCCAGCCTTCCAGACCACTGGGCAGAACCAAGCTGCTAGAATTGCTGTCTGTAGGACACGAGTGTGGAAGCGTGTGGTATCGCCTCGAACATGGCCATTAGTTTGCCTAGTAATCGCATACATAGGCGAATAGTTGGTTCTCTTTTGCTTAGAACCAACTGAATCAATCTTTTGATAGCCTCGACCTTTACCAGGGGCAGGAACACCCATCTTCTGTTCTGTGTCTAATCTCATGCCGAGATATTCCAACTGCTTTGTAGGTTGAAATGCTGATCTTTCCCAGGTTTAGGACTCAGCCGAACCTCTCGAGGTACTGAACCATGAGGGCTACTACGCATTCCACCAAGGAAGCGAGTGATCTATGATTAAGAGGTCGTCCAGGTATGCTAGGACCGAGATCCCTTGGATCCTTTAGACTGACTAGAATTGGAGCTAGGACCTTCGTGAATACCCGGGGGCCATAGCCAGCCCGAAGGGGGGCGCCACGAATTGGAAGTGACGCTGTATCACTGCGAAGCGTAAAAACAAAAATATTTGATGTGGCTGAAAGACTTGGTACATGAAGGTAACCATCCTTTATGTCTATAGAAGCCAGATCCTTCTGGAGTGTGGCGGCTGCTGACCGAACGGATTCTGTCCGGAAAGAGCGAACCCTTAGGTAAGCATTTAAACCTTTTAGGTCCAAAATTGGTCTGACATCGCCGATGGGCCTTGGTATGACAAACAGATTGGAATAGAAACCTAGCCCCTGTTCTTGGGCTGGTACCTCTACCATTATGCCCTGGTAAAGCAGATGATCCAACGCCGCCCGCATTGAGGCCTTCCTTGTGGAGGAAATTTTAGAAATTCTAATCTGTAGCCTGCGGCCACAGATGATCGGACCCCCTCTGTCGGGGATCGATCCCCAGAGGCCTGTCCTTGCGATCCATTGTTAAAAGTTTGATCGCGCAGGAGGTCCGTACTGCCTGGAATTTGAGGGCCCCGGAACAGGGGGGAGCTGCCTTTTAAACGCAGGACCCCGGAACTTCTTTTGACTGGTAAAAGGGTACTTTTGCCACTTGAAACAGTCTGAATGTATTTATCCAGATCTTTCCATGGAAGGGCAAACCTGCTAGCAGTCTTTTACATGGGCTCGGCCGCCCAGTTCTTCAACCATAAGAGCCTTCTCATATGCACTAAAAATAGTGACAACGAGACGCCTGCTGGATGGAGTCTTTTTATAACCTCTACCGCAAAGCACAGAGCTCTGGGAATATCCAATAACTCCTCTGCCTATTGGGCAGGGATGTCTTAAGCATCTGTTTTGTCTGGTTCTTTAATGCCTGACAAAACTCCAATTGCAGCCACTGCTGGCTGTAGCCAAGGATGCTGGAAAAAGTGTCTCTAAACGTTTATCGACCAGGACCTTAAACATTTGTATGTTTCCCCTTAGGCCAGTTAATGATTTATTCACCCATGAGATGGCTGCGTCCACAGTTGGGAGCGCCCCCTTTCTTAGAAAAATTTCTTTTCCATAGGGTAAATAACAGAAAACCTTCCAGGTGGTCTCCCATCCAGGCACTAACCAGGCCCGACCCTGCTTAGCCTCCGAGATCAGACAAGATCGGGCGCTTTCCGGGAGATGTGGCCTCAAGGACCTCACGGGTAGTTGAAAAGCAGTGCCCGAACCGGGACCTGAACCCTCAGACCAAAAGTCCGATGCTCTACCGACTGAGCCATCCGGGCTCCTTTTAAAGAGCAATTGGTCAGGGGAAAGAGTGCCTGCAAGCACAAATATTTCCTGGCAGACGTGCATAAAGACTACCCTCTCGTCAGCTTTAGGCGGCAGAAAAAATTCTGTCCGGTCGTCCCAATCCTGGAAAAACCAATTCCTCTAACAGAGGATGGACCGGAAAAGCTGCGTTGCTTAAGGGCGCTTTTAAAAGAACCCAAAGAGGATACCGCAGGAACCTGAGGCTCTGGAAATGGCAAATTAAATGCCGAGCGGACCATGTCTGTCAAAGACTGGACCCACCGACTCTCCGTCTGGGAGGCTGAAAACGATTCTTCAGTGGTAGATCCTTCCTCTAGGTTCTGTCCCTTTTGGCAATGGGGATCTAGTCCGCTTCTTGCCAGAAAAAGAGCCAGCGATCATAGCTGTTAACTTTTTTTCTCTAGCCCCCCTAGGGTGACGGCTAGCATCTCCTCTGTGATAACACAGGGTTGGGCCGACCTGGGACAGCCTCAGCACCAGACCCCCTTAATGGCTTATCCAGGGTGACCCCTATAGGAATAACCTGTGGGGAAAGTATTGGCATATCATCAGAACCAGAGGAGGAACCCCTTTGTCTTTGCCTTTTTTTTTTTTTTTTGTGTTTTGATCCTGAACCCTTGGAAGCCATAATACAAAACCGAGGGACTCCGCTTACAACAACAGACTGTTATAGCCAGGAGTACAAAAAAAAATAAGGTTTAGGGGACAATAGGATCACTAATGCCCAAAAACGGTGGGGCTCAGTATGTTTTCCTTTATAATATTATTCACAACATACAGCCCCACCCCCAACATGTTTGCCAGCATTCAACCTGTTGCCAAGGGGATTTTGGCTTAACAAAAAGTATTGGAGCTGACTCCAGCATGTAGTACCCCTTCTCGCCACCGGGAGTCACTGTGCTGCCACTCTACGTCCTCTCTCTCCAGCTCAGCTTTGAACTGAGCTAAGAACGCGCCTGCTGTGTATAACAGCAATTGAAGGCACGCCCACTCTACACCGCAGTCACGCTCCCCGCCCCCCCCCCCTCCCGAACGGCGCGAAAATTTTCTATATGCATGCGCGCGTGCACGCGTGCGCCACTTTTGGGGGAGGAGAGCCCAGGAGGAGACGCACTCTGGAGCCAAGGAATGCAGGTTGGAGGACGCATCAGGCGGCAGATTTTGAATCCCGGCAAGGTAAGGCTAAAACAGGCCCCTAAGGAGTCACTTTAGCCTAGAGACAGATCTGTTTTTTTTTTTTTTTTTTTTTAAAGATCTTCAACCAGCGAGCAGCAGGTAGCTAGCAAACATACATAGATAGATAGATAGGGGGATCAAGTGATGGGGGGGAAACATTTCAGGGCATCCTGTCCATCAGACATAGTGACCATGGTGCCAATGCAGAGCATACTCAGGCTACCCCCCTTAAGATCTCCCCTGGAGAGCCTGCTGTCGAACCAAGTACCGCAGGCTCCCCCCCCTCTTACCTGCTCCATGCCGCAGGACGTTTTGCAAAACGGTCCAATCTTCTCCCATCTCCGTGGGTAGCGTAGTAGACCTTCAGGCACTGGGGTCCTGGAAGGAGCCGCTGTCCTGGACCTATACAGCACCCTGGCAAACAGGATCTTTTGGTTTAGAAAACTCCAAGTCCTGGGCCCAGGGTCCAGCCCTCTAGAGAGGAGCATTATAGGCAAAACCCCACGGTTTGGGGCCCGGGTACTGTCCACTTTGGTACTGAGGCTCCTTGGACAGATCCGGTTAGCCCGCCTTAATCCCAAGGATGTGGAGGCAAAGCTATTCCGTGACCAACACCTAATACACTGGCGAAAAAACTGAGGTACTTCCTCTATGGGAGGGGGTTATATAGGGAGGGGACTTCCTGTTTGAGATTGCCAGTGTCCACACCTGAAGGTACTCCATATAACCCATATAGTAATGAATAGGCTGCTCTGTGTCCCGTGATGTACGAGAAAGAAAAGGTGTTAGACAAGTGCGCATGCGCACGGCGCCGAGGACAGTCATGAGCTGATCAAGCTCCGCACAGCCTCGGCCCTTAAACAGCTAGGAATAGCGGTCGGACGGGCGGATCGCTTCCCAGCCAGCACCTACTACGAGGATCATGCAGCGGAGGACAGCCGGTAACAGACATAACCAGCGCCGTCCCTCCCAGCAGACCCGCAAGACACGATCCTCACAGGCCCTGCAGCAATCCCCACAGTCCAAGATGGCGCCGGGTAAGGGGAACATCTCACGTGGCGGCTCCCGGGGTGCAGCCGAATCCTCAGGCCGCGGAGGTGAGACAGGGAGGGGGAGACTTGCACGGGACTAACCCTCAGTCCCAAGTACATTCTCCCTGGGGACAGATTTTGCCACAGCCTGAATCGGTTGCTGGAGGAGGAGGTGGTTCCCCCCTACAACAGGCCCCCCTGCCTACAATAGCGCTGGGAAGCAGAGACATGCAACCAGGGAGAGGCCAGGACTTGGAGACTGTTATGCATGGCCCTGAGAATATGATGGTCAGTACAGGCTGTGGTTCACAGAGACCCTTTCTCCTCACAGTCCCAGGATGGAGCCCCCTCCCCGTACTCAGATATGGACAAAGAGCCTAATCAATCTCCCTTGTTAGACTCCCCTAATGGGGCACTGTTGGAGTTTGCGGACTCCCCTGCTTCATCCACGGACAGACAGATGGCTGAGCTTGCTGAGGTGACTTTCAGTCAGAACAATCCTGGGCTTTCATTGCCCTCAGTCCCTGCCCCGGCATCATCATATTCTGGGGACACGGTGCTTCTGGCCAGATTTTCAGCCCTTTTGCAACAGGAACTGACAAAAGCCTGCACTATGATAACCTCAGGGATAAAAGCTGACTTTCAAGATATTGGAGCAAGATTGGATAACATTGAAACCAAAATGGACGGTACGGTCAAGCGGGTTAATCAAAACTCCAAGATGATCACTTCGCTACAAGATCAATTAGATGACGCTAACGCTAAGATCGAAGATTTGGAGAACAGATCTCGGAGATACCATTTCCGGGTGCGGGGTCTCCCGGAGACTGTGGTGAATTTAGAAGAGACCGTACATGCCCTGATGTCACAATTGATCCCAGATATCTTGCCTCATCAGTTAGAACTGGACAGAGTGCACCGCGCCTTGACGGCCCCCAGGCCCGACGGCCTACCACGCGATGTCATAGTTAAGCCACACTATTACAGGATCAAGGAGAGAGTGATGCTGGAGGCCAGGCAGATGGGTAATGTTACGATCATGGAACATCCGGTTCAGATCTTTGCGGACATTTCTCAATCAACAATTCAGAAGAGAACACTCAAACCCCTTTTGAGCCATCTCATCAATCGTCATATCAAGTACCGATGGTCGTTCCCGTTCAAATTGTCGTTTTCATATAAGGGTAGACCTTACTCCTTCAATTCATTCCAATCGGGAGAGGCGTTGCTCCAAGAATTGGGACTGATATCCATGGACCCGCAGACTCCCACTGGTGCGTCCGGGGGGGGGGGGGGGACAGGCCGATTTCCCCCCTATGGTCTCAGCAGGGCCGTTCCAGAGCCAGGAAGCCCCCCTTGAACACCTGAATATTGAGCATAGTTGATGTTTAACTTTCTCCTTCCCGTTGCCCCGCTATACCCTTTACAGGCTTGCGGGATGAATCCCTCCTACAGTAAGGGTTACAAAGTCAGGGACGTATGGTTTTCATGCTTACCCTCTAGTTATTCTTTTTCTATGCTGAAATAATTATGCATACTGTTTGTGTTTAGAGAGGATATGATCCCTAATGGGAATTACAAGGAAAGAAGGAAAATGTTATCTTTTGTTTTTTCCTCTTGCAGTTGATATTTAGTTTGACTGACTGGTGCCGCCTGTCCGTCAAAGTTAGAGTGTATGAAGGGCCGAGGTGGTATCGCATGCCACGTACTGTGAACTTGCCTCTCCTCTCCGAGTAGGGGTAACTTCACTCAGGATTGACGGGTGTTTCTACACCCTGAATACACGCTGTTTAGCGGCGTACCAATGGAAAGGAGGGGGGAAACTATTTTCTCCCCCTCCTTTTTATTATTTTTTTTTATTTTTATTACTATTATTTCTATGTTTTTGCTCATTTTTCTTTTTCCGATTTAAATCCTTTTTTTAATTTTAAAACAAAAATTATAATACATTAAACAATTGTAGCAGTGTTACAGTTATAATACATAATACAGATGGGTCTTCATGCAGATGCATACCATTGTGTATCCCCTCTTAACTTAAAATACCCTCCGGGACACTACTACATAAGGAGGAGAGGGACAAAGACAAAAAGAAAAAGGGAATAAAAATAAAAATAAAATATATAAAAAGAAAATAATAAAAAAAAACACACTCTGTTGTTTCAATCTTCCTACTCTCTCCCCCTTCATATTCGAGGTGTCATCTATATTATTAGTCTTTACCCTCCTCGCCCCTCTGTCCTATAGTCTAAAAAGGAATTCCAGGAGGTCCAAGTTCTTAAGTATCTTTCCTGTTGGTGTTGTGCTGTCAATACTAATTCTTCTAGTTTACAGATTTCCTTTACTTTACTTATCCACATCTCTATGGTTGGGGGGGATGTTGACTTCCACTTCTTTGTTATGCATGCCTTTGCTGCATCTAATAGATGACATATACTTGTCTCCCTATACGCTTTCTCTTGAATTTGGTTCACATGTAGAAGATAAAATTCTGGTTCTTCCGGTATCTCGTAATCTGAACAAATCTGGAGGACCCTTTTAATCTCCTGCCAATAACTCCTTAACAAAGGACAATCCCAAAATATATGTAGCATCGTCCTTTACTTCCCTGGCACCTCCAACATTTATCTGATATCTCTGGGAAGATTCTATTTAGTCTCTCCGATGTCCTATACCATCTCGCAAAGATCTTGTAATTTGTCTCCTGTGTCCTTGTACAAATCGATGTTTCATGCGTTAGTCTGTATATACGTTTTCGCTGTTCCATACTAAATACCTTTTTTAATTCCTGTTCCCAATCTTGGACACACTTCAAAGGATGGCTCCCTGACTGTACTAGTAATTCGTAACTTATTGAGAGAGTATGTGTTAATGTTCCCCTTTCACTACACATCCTCTCTAGTCTCGTAAGTGGTCTCTCAAAGACCCCTGGGTTTGGTAGTGTGTTCAGGAAGTGAACCATCTGGAGTGCATTCCAAAATTTTAAACGGAATACGTTCTCTTGTTCCATCAGTTCGGCTATTGTAAGCCATCTTCCCATTCGGATATAGTCCACTACCTATCTACTCCCCTCCTCCCTTAGATCTCGAAAAGCTCCGTCTTCACATCCCAGGGGGAACAGGGGGTTGCCTATCACTGGATATAATGGGGAGGTCTTAGGGTCGATGCCCATTATAGAAAATGCTGTTGCGCATATTTTCACTGCATTTCCCAGAATCGGGTTCTTATTAATTTCTTTGGGCAGTGGGGCAGACCACCATGGTGCCCATTCTAATGGTATTTTAGATTGGGACTGTTCAATTTGCACCCATAATTTGGTGTCTGAATGCCTGTTCCAGTCTATTAACCTATTCAGGTGTACAGCATAATAATATTTCCTTATGTCTGGCACCCCAAGTCCTCCCTGTTGTTTAGTATACATTAGTTGTTTCCTTTGTATTCTGGGGTTTTTGTGTGCCCATATAAACTCAAAAATAGTTCTCGGACATTGTTTAAAATAATGTACAGGGATGTGTATTGGTAATGTTTGGAATAAATAAAGCATTTTTGGGAGTATGTTCATCTTAATGATATTACATCGGCCTAGCCAGTCATTTTTCTTTTTCTCCGGTTTCTCCTCCGGATAATATTGTTATTTTGCCGGTATATGTTAGCTTGTGCTATGATGAATACATGCCGTTTTTTTCCGTGTCTTTTCTTCTATAACCTGACCCTCTTTTCCCTTTCTCGAGTTCGCCTTCCTGTTGGTGCATCCCCCCCCCCCCCCCGAGATGGGATACAACTGCAATGTCCGGGGTGCTGCGGGCCTGGATCCTCGATGCTTCAGAACCGTGAGTGCAGACTGCCGAATCACCATGGCTAACAGACCGCCTGTTAAGTACACCATTCTTACACATAATGTGCAGGGTAGCAATTCCCCCATTAAGAGAGCGAAGGCCTTCCAGCAATATCATAAGATGGGGGTGGATATTCTGCTCCTACAGGAGACACATTTCTCTAAGACCTCCGCCCCCAGGTATTTAAATGCGAGATACACAACGGTGTATTTATCTAATGGCCCAGATAAGAAACGGGGGGTTGCTATATGTTTTGCCAAGAAGGTCCCATTCACGCCTACCACTGTACTTAGAGAAAAGGAGGGTAGATATGTCATGGTGGTGGGAAAAATTAACGAGAGTGAGGTCACCTTCCTATCATACTATGCTCCTAATGTGGGCCAACTGTCTTTCTTTCGCACCATGCTAGAGATCATAATGCCTCATGTGGCGGGCCATGTGATCCTGGGGGGTGATAGCAATGCCTCGCTGGACCGGGTTCTTGATAAATCGAACCCTGGGAAAGTGATCTTAAAACACGCCTCTAAACAGAGTGGGGCACTGGCGCGTCTTCTACATAGTTACGATTTGATAGATGTATGGAGAGACGCCCACCCTACCGATAGGGACTTTACGCATTACTCTCACGTGCACAGGACGTATTCGCGCATAGACCATGTGTTCACGTTCTCTCCCCTGCTGTCGTTCGTCTCGTCTGCAACGATACTCCCGATGGCATGGTCTGATCATTCCTCGGTTCAAGTAGTATTAACTGATCTTTGGGCTAAATCAAGCCCACCGTCGTGGCGTATGAACGAGTGATTGCTTAACGACCCTATCTTTAAAGGGAGAAATTGAGCGGGCAATACAAGACTATTTTAGGGACAATTCCTCTTCGGTCTCCTCCTCGGTGACGCTATGGGCGGCCCATAAGGCTACGATTCGTGGCACGTTTATACAACTTGCCTCAAAAGTTAAGAGGGAGCGTGAACGCATGATCTGTCAACAGGATGAAGAGTTGCGACTTATCTTGCGTGAGCAGAAAGCTAATCCACACCTTGATTTTAGATCTCAAATTGATGAAGCGCGTACGGCTCTGAATTTGAGTCTTACTACAAAGGCGGAGAAATATCTGAGGTGGTCACGCCATAGATTTTATTCTCTGGGGGACAAGCCGAATAAATTGCTGGCGAGAAAACTAACTCCTAGGCCGTTTAATCCCGCTCTCCCTAAATTGCGTTTGAGGACTGGTCAACTCACCCAGAATCCCCATAAGATTCTTCAGGAATTTTCCTCATTTTTCTCCCAGCTATATAAATCATCGGGTGACTTTAATAAGAATCGGGCAGAGGCATTTTTGCGCGATGTACCCATCCCCAAGTTAACTAAAGACCATGTAGATTTCATGGAGGCAGAATTCACTACAGAGGAAACTGTGGCGGCCATTAAGTCCCTAAACCCATCCAAATCGCCGGGCCCGGATGGGTTTTCTGGACACTACTACCGTAAGTATACTGAAATTTTAGCTCCACGTCTATGTGCCTTTTTTAATGGGTTGCGAAAAGGGCTCCCTCTCCCATCGCAGGAGAATAGGGCATTTATACACGTCATCCCTAAGCCTAATAAGGATCATAGTGATTGCGCAAACTACCGCCCAATTTCGCTGATCAATGTTGACCTTAAATTACTGACAAAAATACTGGCCACCCGTGTGAACTCGTTTCTAGCTCGTTATATTCATCCTGACCAGGTGGGGTTTGTACCCCACAGACAGGCCCCAGATCAGACTAGAAGAATTATTGACATCATATCTGCGTTAAATTCGGGTTGGGATGGCGGAGGACAGAGGGGAGCTTTGTTGCTCTCGTTGGATCTGCAAAAAGCATTTGATTCCCTGTCCTGGGACTACCTTTTTTTTTATACTAGAAAGATATGGGTTTGGCACTAGTTTTATGACAACACTCCAAATGATATATAGCGCCCCTATCGCAAACTTGCTGGTCAAGGGCTATAAGTCTCGGGATATTTGCATAAATAGGGGTACTCGACAAGGCTGCCCTTTATCTCCTTTGTTGTTCATCCTGGTTTTGGAGCCCTTGGCGATCAAGATTAGATTACATCCTGATATTTTGGGGGTCCATTGTGGGGGGCGGGAGCACAAATGTGCGTTGTTTGCGGACGACATACTGATGCTCCTCGCCGGTCACCTCACTACCTACTCTAAATGTAGTACTGGGACATTTTGCGGCATTTACAGGTCTGCGGGTCAATCACTCCAAATCTCAGGCTCTTGGCATTTCCCTACAACCCCACATAGTTCGGGCTCTGCGCGGACAATATTCCTTTAGTTGGCAGGAGGAGGCACTTCCCTATCTAGGCATTTACTTAACTCCCACCCTTACTACATTATATCAGAAGAACTATCCCCCATTGTTTCGAAAGTTGCTGGAAGACCTTCATAGGTGGTCAAGCAGGCCCCCGTCGTGGTTCGGCAGGCTGTATTCGGTCAAGATGACCATTTTACCAAGGGTGTTATACCTTTTCAGGACCCTCCCAATAGCCATAGCTGGTGCGGATCTCAAGAGGTTCCAAGCTAAATTACTTGACTATATATGGGACCATAAGAGGCCTAGGGTGAACAGGAAGACGCTATACTCTCCAAAATTGGGCGGAGGTTTGGGCATGCCAGACCTTCTTAAATATTTCCATTCAGCTCAACTGGCCCAGTTGATCAAGTTCCATACAGGCCAAAACAGGCCGCTCTGGATGGGGTTAGAATCCTCTCTGAACCCAGACAGGGAGATCAGTCACCTAATGTGGCTGAGGGGACGAGATAGACCATCTGTCCTATGCTCGTCTTTGTCGTTCTCCCCTGAGCCTCTGGGATCGCTTGTCAAAAACGTACAGATTCAAATCGCCACACACTCCGATGGCGCCCTTATTCCACAATCCCCTGTTCACCCCGGAACCAGGACTTCTCTTGGTGGACCAATAAGGGTCTACTGAGGATAGCAGATCTTTGCGATCATAAGGGAGCTTTGTCAAAAACGGTTCTGCAGGAGAAATATGGCCTTCCGAACTCTGAATATTTTAGATATGCACAAATTGCGCATTTTTTAGAGACTTTGAATCGCACTTCGGATCTTTCTACAGCTACGGCTATGGAACGACTTTGCAGAACCTTTGACAAACACTCAGGTCACATATCATTGATTTATGGACTATTGTCTTCCAATACCCAAAAGATGGCCTATATGACTAAGTGGGAACAAGATATTGGCACGGAACTGGACATGGCTGACTGGAGTAAGCTGGTACAGGGAGCTTCTAAGTCATACATTAACACCTCTTTAATCGAGGCTAATTACAAAGTACTAATGGTCCCTGCGCGTATTGCTAGCTTTGTCCCGGGGGCGTCTCCGAGGTGCTTCAGAGGATGCAATGTGGACGGTACTATGTACCACATCTGGTGGACGTGCCAAAGGGTAAGACGATTTTGGATACGCACTTATAAAACTTTATCTACTCTTTAACTCAGGTGAATCTTATTAAGTCACCTCTGCATGCACTGCTGGGACGCCCGGTGGAGGGAACATCAAAATACGCGAGAAAACTGATAGCTTTTATATTTGTGGCAGCCAGAATCTCCATTGCCAAGTCTTGGAGGTCCCCCACTGTTCCCTTTTATCTGCTGAAGTCTAAACTGTCGTGGATTATGGTGAACGAGAGGATGTCGGCCATTTTGAATGATAGGGTGGCGGTTTTTGACGGGGTGTGGGACCCTTGGATCACCTATCTCACGACTGTACATTGATTTATGTCAACGAAAGGGCTTTTCATACTCTGATATCCCCCTCTTATTGACCGGGGGAGGGATGCACCATCCCCCTTTTTCCTTCCTCTCGCTTACTCTTTCCCTTTCTTTCCCCCTTTTTATCTTCCCTACTTTTCTCTCCTCCCCTTCTTCTGCATTTATACGGCTGTTCCCCATGGTCACCACACTGAACCAGCTTACTTGATTGTTATCTGTTGGCCCCTCGGGTCTAGATAGTGCTTCGAATGACAGACCCTGAGCTGGGTCTAAGCTATCCATTCTGATAGACAATTGCAGTAGGAGCACTCAAAGTTGTGTTAATAATATGTTCCCCCCCCTTTTTTTTTTTTTTCTCTGGGACCTACAAATATTTGTATCTGTGTTAGTCCTCCAAATGGTGGCTATGATCGTTTTTCCCCCTCTCCCCCCCCCCTTTTTTTCCCTTCCTGTATACCCTTTTTTTTGTACTTTGAAAACTTAATAAAAATATTGGAAACGAAAATTATTATACAGGACGGGTCCCTGAGGTCAGTTGGACTCAGTCGACAGGTCCTGTGATAGCTCTGATTTAACTTTTTATATTCTGGCAGTATAAATGTATGGACCCGAGAGAATGTTGTATGTTAGCTATATTGTTGTGTCTACAATGACTTGTACTCATAATTTGCTTTTCATTGCATTGACAGATAACGCCGGTCTTTCTATTGTATTCCTTTTCTTTTAAAATTCAATAAAAATATTGGAAACGAAAAAGGTGTTAGACAATTTTTTTAAAAAATATTTTTTATTTGTATTTATTAGGCTGCTTTAACTGACATCATATTGCAGATGGAGCTCATTCCATTGTGTGAAAATAAATGAACAGAGTAGATACAAAGTAACATTACTTTGTATATATTTAGCGTCTTAACAGAGTTGATAAATACTTAAATATTGTTAGACTGTCCTTTTTGACAGCAGCCGCTGCTAGAGCTGCCATCTTTGCACAATTGTTGGGGTTTGCTGACAAGTGGGAGGGATGAGCGTGACAGTGGGGCAGAAGGACTGGACATGCTACGCTCGTCCTGTGTACTTTGATTAAGGTTTTTGGGCATGTGTAGCACATTCAGTGACCTCAACTGGTTGAAGAAACTCTACCATGGAGGGCAAAAGTGAGTAAACCTCTGGTTTCCTAAACCTTCCATCACAGATGAAGCTGACCGAGACGACCAAGAAGGGAAGGTTCTGGAGGATGCTGTAGATAGGATCATGCACTTTTAGAAAGTTCGACCCCCTTCCTCTCATCACAGAGTCCTTTAAATTGCATAAATATCATGAGTACTCAAGGGGCTGTGAATGGCTAATGCACATCAAATTTCAAGACCTTTGCCTTGAAACAAACAAATAGTCCCACCAAGTCCTTGATGATCACATGTAGCTGAGCAACATTCAAGGTATTTCATACACCAGGAGAGAAGAGTTTATATTCACTATTTCTGATAAAAGCTACATCTTTTCATTTCTCTTTTTGTGTCCCATGGTAGAGATGCATGAAGACCAAGTCCTTAGATTCAGAAACACACATACACACACCACTAACCGGGATTTCCAAAATATTGGAGCACTTCCATTTTAAACACTGAGAAGTGCCAATTCTTACATTTTCTTCATAAGTAGCTGTAGGATCTTGGGTTAGCTGTGAATTATGTTACTTGTTGGTTAAGTTACAGAATCGGTGAAATGTAGTGGTCCGGATTAAAAAGCATTGTATATTGAATGAATGAATGAATGAATGAATGAATGAAAACTTATATAGCGCAGCACATGCGAACTGAATCGCCTCTGGGCGCTTGTTCCTGTCTCCTTTGATATCAAAAGAGATGAGTCTTGACCTTTTTCCTGAATGCTAGGTGGTTCTCCTCCAACCGAATGCTGGTTGGTAAAGCGTTCCATAGTCAGGGACCTTGGATCGCGAATCTTCTTTCTCCTTTGGCCTTGTAGTTGGCTTTGGGAACATGGAGCAGGTTTTGATTGGTGGATCGCAAAATGCGATTGGGATTATGAGCTTTTATTTTTTCGCATAAGTAAAGGGGGGCATTCCCATGGACACATCTATGCGTAAGACAGAGAGCTTTGAAAGCAATTCTGTCTTTAACTGGTAACCAGTGAAGGGATCTCAGAGAAGGTGAGATGATTCCCATGTTTTTTTCCCAGTCACAAGTCTGGCGGCCGCATTCTGAACGACTTGCAGACGAGCGATTTGGTACTTGGGGAGTCCGAGGTAAAGGGCATTTGCATAATCCAGTCTGGAGTTGACAATTGCTCCCACCACGACCGATAAATCTTCTTTGGGGATGAACGGAGTAAGTCTGCGTAGTAGGCGCAGCAGATGGTGAGATCCGCTGACTACTGACCCTATTTGTGCGTCCATTGTCATAAAGGAGTCAAAAATGACCCCGAGACTTTTGACTTTGGCGCTAGGGGTGATGATTTTGCCCAGAATAGGCGGGGGTGTCCATGCTGTTGAGAGTGGATTCCTGCGCTTGGCGTGAAACAGGAGAAATTCTGTTTTCGCTCCGTTGAGTTTAAGATAACTCTTTGTCATCCAGTTCTCTATCAAAGAGAGGCATGTCTCTAGATTGAGGTGGTGATCCTTTCTGTTGCAGATGCGGAAATACAGTTGCGTGTCGTCTGCATATGAGTGATAGAGCAGTTTTTGGCTGCTGATAATCTCAAAAAGAGGACGAAGGTAGATGTTAAACAGCACCGGTGACAGAGGCGATCCTTGAGGGACTCCGCATGATACTGTGCGTTTCTCAGACATAAAAGGTCCTAACTTCACTGTTTGCGATCGGTTTTCCAGAAATGAGGAGACCAAGCTTCTGCGACTCTGGCTACTTCAGCAAGCCGAGTCAGTAACAGTTTGTGGTCTACAGTGTCGAAAGCTGCGCTTAGGTCCAACAGAACCAGAAGACAAGATTCTCCTTCGTCTGCGGCCTCGAGAACATCGTCCCATATTTTGAGCAATACGGTTTCAGTCCCGTGTCCGGGGCGGAATCCTGATTGCAATGGGTCAAGTAGCTTGTGGGTATCTAGATGCTGTTGCAGCTGTTGTACCACTACTTTTTCCATTACCTTTGAGAGCACATTGAGGCTTGTTATGGGACGGCGGTGGAGTGGGTCCTTGGGGTCCAGGAAGGGTTTCTTCAGGATGGGTTGGATTATACCCTCTTTCAACTGTGAGGGTACTATGCCCTCTGGTTGAGTGGTACAAAAAAGACTGGTTGATAAGCTGCGTGATGGGAGGAGCCAGGATGTAGGCGCATTCCTTCAGCAGTTTTGTGGGGATAATGTCATTTGGCGCTGTGCTATTACGCAGAGTACAAATGACATTCTTAGTGGTCTCGATGGAGATGGGTTCCAGGGTGAACTTACCTGATATAGGAGAATTACTATGGGTGTTGTGTGAGAGGCTGCAGGGGGGACTGAGGGGGGAATTGTTTTGCTGAATGCTTTCACGGATTGCCTCGATTTTATTAATGAAGCAATCCGATAGTTCATTGCAAAATTCTTGTGTGTCTGCATTGGGGGCTTCAATACATCCTGGCTTCATGGTCTGAGTGACCATCTTGAAGAGTTCGCGGGGGCGGTTTAAGGCGCTGTTGATAGCCTCCGAAAAATAATTTTTCTTGGCTTGGAAAATTCCTTTGTGGTATTTTCTTGTCGCCGCCTTGTAGATGGATATGTTTAGCTCTGAAGAACTTCATTCCAGGCAGATTCGGCCCTTCTGCGTTCTTGCTTCAGTAACGACAGCTGGTTGTTAAACCAGCTGCGGTTGTTTTTCCGGATGCGGGTTTTACGTTTCGGCGCTACCAAGTCGGCTGACTGTAGCATGGCCGAATTTATGGCATCCAGTGTTTCAACGGCCGTTTGATGCGGCTGAGTTGTTTCTATTTTTTTCCTTAAAGTGGTTTGAAGAGTTCCGAGTGGAGCTTCTTCTGACATCTAGTCCAGTGTGTTGTCACTGGATTTGATGTTTTTGTTGCGGGGGGGATTGTGGAAATAATGAATTTAATTGCATGGTGGTCTGTCCATGGCAACTTTTCATTTTTCAAAGTTTTTATTTCCAGATCTTGTCTGAAAATAAGATCAAGTGTGTGACCTGAAGCATGTGTGGGCCCACATACTAGTTGCTGTAACCCTAAATCTTCCAGGTGGTCAATACAGGCATCGGCAACGGGGTCGTGTGAGGAATTGGCCCAGAGGTTGAAATCCCCGAGCAGCAAAAGGTGTTTGCTGTTGAGGGTGTAAGTGGAGAAGAAATCCGTCCATGATGATAGCAGCTGCGATTTTGGGACCGGTGGCCTATAGCAGAGCAGAATGTGGACGGTCTCCTTTGAATTTGTCTGTAGTTGCAGAGTAAGGGTTTCCATGAATGGAAGAGGGTTTTGAAGGACTGGTTTAGTGATCGCAAGGTGAGTCTTGTGGATCACTGCCAGGCCTCCTCCTCTTTGCCCCACTCTGTTTTCCGTTATAATACGGTAGTTTTCTGGCACCAGTTCTCCTAGAATGGTGTTACAGTCGGCTGTGAGCCAGCTCTCTGTAATGAAGAGGCAATCTAGATCGTGTTGTAGAATGAAATCATGGATTTCAAGTCGGTGTTTTACTGCCGATCTTGTGTTGATCAAAGCACATGAAATGTGCTTAGGCTGGGGTAAACGGCTAAAATTTTTGACAGTCGATCGTCGATCGATCTTCAAAAGTTGCTCAATTCTTAGGGTCTTTTTGGTGATGGCTGGCGAAACTCCTCAGATCCCAAATGGTTTCTGCAGAGTACCGCAGATTAGCCATGGTCGCCATTCCCTGGGGGCAAAGTAGTTTTTTTGGTGGCGATGGAGAGAGGATTCGGTGAATCCTCCCGGCTTGGTCCAGAGGAAGGCAAAAAAACCCTAGCCGTGCTATGCCAATTTGCTTTGGTAGGGGAAAAAATTCCTTTCTGATCCCTGAACGGCGATCGGGCGAAACCCCTGGATCAAGTGCTGTTAAGTTGTGAAAAAGGGGGGTGAGAGCTGTCACTGCCGCTGGGGCGTACCAAGATGGCCGCCGACCAGGAGCAGGACATGGGACCCAGGCTGGTGTGTAGCCAGCTGGGTGGATTGGTGAGCGGGGGGGGGGGGGGGACTGGTTGTTGAAACCAGGGGTGGATGAGTCCTGCAGGGGCTGGGGGTGAACTCCTGGGAAGTTTCTGGTGGTGTTTTAGGCCGAGAGTGCGGTGCGCTGCTAGGCCGCGGATGAAGCCGTGGTCTTTCCTGGATCTCGGCCCCCGTGTTTGAGAGAGGTCTGGCGCGGAGGTCCAGAAAAGCCCTAGGATGGCGTAATTGCTGCGGGGAGGTGGCAGGCGGGTGCCTCTGATGGCGATGGATGTATGGGGGGCGTATGGGACAGAGGAAAGGAGCAGGGGAACCTTCCAATTCCGGCTGGCTGTTGGGGGGGCCGGAGCTGGAGGAAACGGATCGCAGGGGGGTTGTTTCCCCGATGGAGGAGATTAGGCTGCCGCCGCGGCTGTCCTAACAAGGACAGCCACCTATGGGTCCTGGGGAGGTGTAGATCGCCCTGAGTAGCAGGGGCTTACCTGGAGAGGTCCTTAGGAGAGTGAGAAGCGGCCAGGGAAGGCTGATGAATAGGCCTGCTGAGGCGAGGGGTGGGAAACCCTGCCTGTCTGGAGCCCAGGAGCCACACGTCCTACTGGTAGGTACGTGCGCCGATTACTACTGGGGCGGTTCTCGCCCTGGGGGAGGGTCACTCTTTCAGACCCAACAGGAAGAGCTCCTGGAATGGTGATTATTAATTTTTATATTACGAATTTGACTTTACCATAAAAATGTCCATCCAGCTCCTATCCCTAAAAAACACCAGTTTTACATTAGAAGATAGTAAAGCACTAATTGAATATTTTGAAGCAAAAAAAAAAGAAAGTAGTTAAAGGAAAACAATTTTTTTGATGAAATGACTGTTTACAGGGTATAGAGACATAATGGTTAACCGATTCCTTTTAAAAATGATTAAAGATAGATAAAAATCAATCATATAATGTGCCTACAGTTTTAGTTTCATTTTTAGACTAGTTTCAGTTTGTTCTGTGTGTACAGAGACACACAGAACAAAAACAAACACAGGGCAGCGTTTGTTTTTAAAATGAATCTGATTGGTTCTGAGGAGTTTTAGACACATAGGGCCAGATTCAGCAACACTTGCGCTGGAGTATTTCGATATGCGCCGCGTAACTGTGATGATGCGCCGTCGTTTCTATGTGCCCGTACCCACCAAACTAGATGCGCCCAATAACGGGTCATTTGCGACCGGCGGAACGTTCCGACGCCAGAGTATCGTCAGCGCTTAATTTCGCTGGGCGCATCAGTCGCGCCTATTGATTTCCCCTGCAAATATGCAAATGAGGGATTTTTCCCAATTCACGAACGGATTAGCACCATACGCTGGCTACATGCGCCGCGCGTATCTCGTCCGTCCGGCGCAAAGTTATTTCTACAAAAGGCTGCTTTATCTTTACTCCAGACGGTCAGAGGTCAGCAGGAGAGCAGCTACAGCAGTGTTACCGACGATAGGAGCTAGCTGAGCACCCCCACTTGCAGGACAACACCTCTGTCCATGCTTGTCTGTCAAATTTTACAGCCATGGAGGAAGACATCATAGGTCTCCATAGCCGAGATGACGGCTGACAGCTCCTGGCCTTTAGAGTTCAGCTTTCTCCTGTGTGTTTGCGGGGAACGGGAGCAGCCATCTCAGAACAAAAGTAACATCACTGCGGGGAGGGGGAGCAGGATATACTTTAGTGCCGGAATGGCGCTTCTACGGGCGCATTTAAACGCCCAACGGAAGGCATTGCGCTGACGTTTCCCGTGAAGTGGTGCCGACGGAAGTTGTGAGCATGCGCACAAAGGGGGCGAGTGGAGCCTCACTCACTGCGCATGCTCCGTGGTTGATGCGCTGAATGTAAGCCTCTGCGCTGGGCTCCGCCCATCATTTACATATGATCACACCCACTTCCCCTTGCGTCGGGTTACGCCAGCGCATTATCGTTACTCTGGCGCAAGTTTACGCGCAACTGCTATGTGAATTACAGGACTTGCGCTGAAAGGGTCTTCAGAGTAACGTAAATGAGAAGCGTTACTCCAGAGGAAAGATACTCTCATCTACCTGAATCTGGCCCATAGTAATCACATCTTCTTGATCATGGACCACAATGAAAAGCTACCATGAGTTTTTTCATAGGGAGCCAGACAAGCAGGAAGTGTGGAGTTCAGCAAGGGATTACAGCAACTTCTAAGATAAAACAGACATGGAGGACATGAAAGCAGGACTGCTATAAGGTAAAGCAAGCTATTTAGCATTTAAAAAAAAAAATCCTTTACTGATCCTTTAAGAATGATTTCTCTAAGGAAGAAACGGTGCATCACCCTAGGGCTCACAAAGTCAGAACTCAAAACATGGGGTAGGGTACTCAGGGGCTCATGTCCTCAAAGCTTTTCTAGCATTAGCCGATAGCCCAGAGTTTTTGAATATCTAGCCTGGGTCCTGTACTGTACGATTAAGATTTGCATTTTAAGAAAATCATCATAAGAATTGCACAATAATATCAGTAGTGAGGCATACGACTCCTGTCCCAAAGTGAACTTGCACTAGAAAAAGATCAGGTTCTCTGTATGAAAGACTGAAATCCCTATGACTTTAAGGCGTTCCTGTGGGAGATGTAACAGTAGAAAGGCCAGTGTATACAACATTGATTGGGAGTGAGGTAACCGCAGCCAACTGTGTCTCAAATGAAAAGGGATTGGAGGTCTGACCCAGAAAACAAGCATCGTAACCGCCTGATGAAACTTTAATGATCAACACAAGGTTCTCCATCTCTCAGGCTTCGTACAAATACATTGGTAATAGATGAATGCAAGGCACAGCCTAAAGATAATCTCTAGAGGAGAAGCTTCTGAAAAGTGACTAAATCAATAGATAAATATACACGCCCGATGATTTTTTTATCATCTTTCTAATAAATAAATGCTGATCTGAAAAAAATAAAACACCATTTATCATTCCGTTTAGGTTTTGCCCAAGCGATTTAGCAAAAGTAACCAAAACTATCAAGTATTTTCTTGTAATAGTTTTGCGTTTATGGCCTCATGCATACGTTCTAAAAATGCCAGTAGCAGCTGTAAAAAGCTGTAGTTTTAAACCGAGTTTGCAGCAGCACTTTTCATCTGTTGTGTTTAGATTTTTGTTTAGAAAAACTATACTGCCACAAAAGCTTATGGCTCAAAAACTCTGCTAAACGCAGAATAGCCTTTTTTCATTGTTTTTAAAGCGGAGTTCCACCCTTAAAATCACTTTGTTTCATTACATCCAGCATACTGGCGTCAGCGCCAGTATGCTGTTTTTTTTTTTTTTTTAATGCACGTACTTACTTTATATAAAATCATTGAATTTCAGGCGCACCGCGGAATGTCGCCGCTATAAGGCGTCACGCCTTCCGGAAACAGCCGATTAGCATTCGGCTTTTCTCGGCGCCTGAGCACAGACCCAGGAGCTGACTGCGCAGGCGCCGAAAACAGCCGGTCCTAGTTCAGGTTTTTTCGGAGGGCGTGACGCGGCTATATACGGCGCCTGCGCAGTCAGCTCCTGGGTCTGTGCGCAGGCGCCGAGAAAAGCCGAATGCTAATCGGCTGTTTCCGGAAGGCGTGACGCCTTATAGCGGCGACATTCCGCGGTGCGCCTGAAATTCAATGATTTTATATAAAGTAAGTACGTGCATTAAAAAAAAAAAAAAAAAAAAAAACAGCATACTGGCGTCAGGGTGGTTTTAAGGGTGGAACTCCACTTTAAGCTTTTATCAGTTAGAGCGTTTTTACAGCTGAAAAACTCCTATTAAAACTCAGTAGTTCTGGGGTTTTTTCAAGCCAGAAAACGCCCCTGCCAAAAACCGCTGGGGAGTTTACTGGCTGCAGAAAAAAATGCCTGAAGAAAAAAACAGCAGCTGTAAAAATGTCCAGGGTGCATGAGGCCTATAAATTAGATCCTCTCTTATGCCTTGTACACACGCACAAAGTCAGTCTCCTCGCAGTCTTCCCATCGGAAAACCCGGTCGTGTGTACAAGGCATAACAATGAATACGCATTAACTGGCATACAAAGCATAGGTGCCAATTTGCACACCTTCTCCAACGTACACAATTTTATCCTCATGCCGTGTACACACGACCGCTTTTTACAGCGTGAAAAACGTGAACAATTAGAGCATGTTCTAAATTTTTAATGACCATTTTCACGTCGAGAAAAATGCTCTGGAGCCTACACACAATCGTTTTTAATGACCGAGTTAAAAAATTGCATTTTTCTCGTCATGAAAAACGGTTGTGTGTATGCGGCATCAGCCTCAATGTCATGCACACAATCACTGTTTAGAGATATTTAGACGCTTTGCTCCTACATGTAAAAACCTACTTTTTTTTGCTAGAAAATTACTTAGAACCCCAAAACTTTATAATATATATATATAATTTAGCAGAGGCCATATAGAATAAAATAGAGCCTGAATAGATAAGTGATAAAAGGCAAATTGGATCAAAAGTTGGATGAGTGAGATGCATTTTTACAATATATGTTACTGTCTTACAGGTAAAGTATCATTTTTAACCACTAAGAGCCCTTTCACACTGGTGCATTTTTGCCGCGTTTTCACGCTAAAAATAGCGCTATTAAAACGCTCATAAAACGCTCCCCATGCCCTCTCCATTGAAATCAATTAAAAACGCTGTAAAATCGGAGCGTTAAAATAGCGGTAAAACACTGCGATTTTATCGCGATTTACCCCGTTTTTAATTCATTTCAATGGAGAGGGGCATGGGGAGCATTTTAATAGCGCTATTTTTACCGCAAAAACGCACCAGTGTGAAAGGGCTCTTAAAGACCGCCTAACGCCGATATACGTCGGCAGAATGGCACGGCTGGGCACAGGCACGTACCTGTACGTCGCCTTTAAAAGCCCAGCCGTGGGTCACGCTCGCAACCCAGTCCAAAGCTCTGTGACCACGGTGTTCCGCGATCGGGTCACAGGAACTGAAGAACAGGGAGAGGTGTGTGTAAACACGCCTTCCCCGTTCTTCTCTGTGGCAATGTCACTTTTCCCTGATACAGTGACGAACAGTGACGATCAGTGACATCACACCTTACTCCCTTAGGGCACACTTAAAGGGTCACTAAAGGAAAAAAAAATTGGGCTGAAATGACCGTTTACAGCAGGGGTCTCAAACTCAAATTATCTGAGGGCCGCAAGACGAGTTTTCATATCCCATGGGGAGCTGCATTCAAACTTCAAAAACAGTACTGGTGTCAGCGAACGTATTAATAACCCCCAGCACTGGTGTCAGCGGACATATTATTAACCCTGACCACTGCACTGCACACGGACCACTGCACTGTACACTGCCGACAGGCCACACTAAACACTGACCACTCACCATCATGGCACAGTACATCAAGGCTCAGGGCACAGCACATCAGGGCACAGCACATCAGGGCACAGCACATCAGGGCACAGAGCCCAGAAAATCCGGGTACAGGGCACAGCACGTTAGTGTACGGCACATCAGGGCACAGAGCCCGGCACATCAGGGCACAGAGCCCGGCACATCAGGGCACAGAGCCCGGCACATCAGGGCACAGAGCCCGGCACATCAGGGCACAGAGCCCGGCACATCAGGGCACAGAGCCCGGCACATCAGGGCACAGAGCCCGGCACATCAGGGCACAGAGCCCGGCAAATCAGGGCACAGAGCCCGGCAAATCAGGGCACAGAGCCCGGCACATCAGGGCACAGAGCCCGGCAAATCAGGGCACAGAGCCCGGCAAATCAGGGCACAGAGCCCGGCAAATCAGGGCACAGAGCCCGGCAAATCAGGGCACAGAGCCCGGCAAATCAGGGCACAGGGTCACTAAAGGAAAAAAAATTGGGCTGAAATGACTGTTTACAGCAGGGGTCTCAAACTCAAATTACCTGAGGGCCGCAAGACAAGTTTTCATATCCCATGGGGAGCTGCATTCAAACTTTCAAACTTCAAAAATAGTACTGGTGTCAGCGAACGTATTAATAACCCCCAGCACTGGTGTCAGCGGACATATTATTAACCCTGACCACTGCACTGCACACGGACCACTGCACTGTACACTGCCGACAGACCACTACACTGCCGACAGACCACACTAAACACTGACCACTCACCATCATGGCACAGTACATCAAGGCTCAGAGCCCAGAAAATCAGGGCACAGCACATCAGGGCACAGCACATCAGGGCACAGCACATCAGGGCACAGCACATCAGGGCACAGCACATCAGGGCACAGCACATCAGGGCACAGCACATCAGGGCACAGGGCGGCACAGGGCACGGCACAGGGCACGGCACAGGGCACGGCACAGGGCACGGCACAGGGCACGGCACATCAAGGCACAGAGTACAGGGCACAGCACATCAGGGTACAGCACATCAAGGCTCAGAGCCCAGCAAATCAGGGCACAGCACGTTAGTGTACAGCAAATCAGGGCACAGAGCCCAGCACATCAGGGCACAGAGCCCAGCACATCAGGGCACATGGCACAGCACATCAGGGCACATGGCACAGCACATCAGGGCACATGGCACAGCACATCAGGGCACATGGCACAGCACATCAGGGCACTTGCACAGCACATCAGGGCACATGGCACAGCACATCAGGGCACATGGCACAGCACATCAGGGCACATGGCACAGCACATCAGGGCACATGGCACAACACATCAGGGCACATGGCACAACACATCAGGGCACATGGCACAGCACATCAGGGCACAGCGCACATCAGGGCACAGCGCACATCAGGGCACAGCGCACATCAGGGCACAGCGCACATCAGGGCACAGCGCACATCAGGGCACAGCGCACATCAGGGCACAGCGCACATCAGGGCACAGGGCACAGCGCACATCAGGGCACAGCGCACATCAGGGCACAGCGCACATCAGGGCACAGCGCACATCAGGGCACGGCGCACATCAGGGCACAGCGCACATCAGGGCACAGCGCACATCAGGGCACAGCGCACATCAGGGCACAGCGCACATCAGGGCACATCAGGGCACAGCGCACATCAGGGCACAGCGCACATCAGGGCACAGCGCACATCAGGGCACAGCGCACATCAGGGCACATCAGGGCACAGCGCACATCAGGGCACAGCGCACATCAGGGCACATCAGGGCACAGCGCACATCAGGGCACATCAGGGCACAGCGCACAGCGCACATCAGGGCACATCAGGGCACAGGGCCCGGCAAATCAGGGCACAGAGCCCGGCAAATCAGGGCACAGCGCACATCAGGGCACAGCGCACATCAGGGCACAGCGCACATCAGGGCACAGGGCACATCAGGGCACAGCGCACATCAGGGCACAGGGCACATCAGGGCACAGGGCACATCAGGGCACATCAGGGCACAGCGCACATCAGGGCACAGCGCACATCAGGGCACAGCGCACATCAGGGCACAGCGCACATCAGGGCACAGCGCACATCAGGGCACAGGGCACATCAGGGCACAGGGCACATCAGGGCACAGCGCACATCAGGCACATCAGGGCACAGCGCACATCAGGGCACAGCGCACATCAGGGCACAGCGCACATCAGGGCACAGCGCACATCAGGGCACAGCACATCAGCACAGGGCACAGCGCACAGCGCACATCAGGGCACAGCGCACATCAGGGCACAGCGCACATCAGCACATCAGGGCACAGCGCACATCAGGGCACAGCGCACATCAGGGCACATCAGGGCACAGCGCACAGGGCACAGGCGCACATCAGGGCACAGCGCACATCAGGGCACAGCGCACATCAGGGCACAGCGCACATCAGGGCACAGCGCACATCAGGGCACATCAGGACACAGGGCACAGCGCACATCAGGGCACAGCTCACATCAGGGCACAGGGCACATCAGGGCACAGGGCACAGCGCACATCAGGGCACATCAGGGCACAGGGCCCGGCAAATCAGGGCACAGAGCCCGGCAAATCAGGGCACAGCGCACATCAGGGCACAGGGCACATCAGGGCACAGGGCACATCAGGGCACAGGGCACATCAGGGCACAGGGCACATCAGGGCACAGGGCACAGGGCACATCAGGGCACAGGCACATCAGGGCACAGGGCACATCAGGGCACAGCGCACATCAGGGCACATCAGCGCACATCAGGGCACAGCGCACATCAGGGCACAGCGCACATCAGGGCACATCAGGCACACAGCACAGGGGC
Source organism: Rana kukunoris (assembly GCA_029574335.1). Taxonomy (NCBI): domain Eukaryota; kingdom Metazoa; phylum Chordata; class Amphibia; order Anura; family Ranidae; genus Rana; species Rana kukunoris. Next base: position 178,993,291 of record CM056049.1, read on the forward strand.
ACATCAGGGCACAGCGCACATCAGGGCACAGGGCACATCAGGGCACAGGGCACAGCGCACATCAGGGCACAGCGCACAGCGCACATCAGGGCACAGCGCACATCAGGGCACAGCACATCAGCACATCAGGGCACAGCGCACATCAGGGCACAGCGCACATCAGGGCACAGGGCACATCAGGGCACAGGGCACATCAGGGCACAGGGCACAGCGCACATCAGGGCACAGCGCACATCAGGCACATCAGCACAGCGCACATCAGGGCACAGCGCACATCAGGGCACATCAGGGCACATCAGGGCACATCAGGGCACAGCGCACATCAGGGCACAGCGCACATCAGGGCACAGCGCACATCAGGGTACAGGGCACACAGGGCACAGGGCACATCAGGGCACAGGGCACATCAGGGCACAGCGCACATCAGGGCACAGCGCACATCAGGGCAGCGCACATCAGGGCACACGCACATCAGGGCACAGCGCACATCAGGGCACAGCGCACAGCGCACATCAGGGCACAGGGCACAGCGCACATCAGGGCACAGCGCACATCAGGGCAGCGCACATCAGGGCACACGCACATCAGGGCACAGCGCACATCAGGGCACAGCGCACATCAGGGCACAGCACATCAGGGCACAGGGCACAGCGCAGACAGGGCACAGCGCACACATCAGGGCACACGCACATCAGGGCACAGGGCACAGCGCATCAGGGCACAGGGCACAGCGCACATCAGAGCGCACAGCGCACATCAGGGCACAGCGCACATCAGGGCACAGGGCACGGCACACATCATGGTACAGGGCACACATCAGGGTACAGGGCACACATCAGGGTACAGGGCACACATCAGGGTACAGGGCACACATCAGGGTACAGGGCACACATCAGGGTACAGGGCACACATCAGGGCACAGGGCACACATCAGGGCACAGGGCACACATCAGGGCACAGGGCACACATCAGGGCACAGGGCACACATCAGGGCACATGGCACACATCAGGGCACATGGCACACATCAGGGCACATGGCACACATCAGGGCACAGGGCACACATCAGGGTACAGGGCACATGGCACATCAGGGTACAGGGCACCCTGATGTACAGAGCCCAGCACATTAGGGTACATGAGGCACAATCAGGGCACACGAGAGCAAATCAGGGCACGCGAGAGCAAATCAGGGCACGCGAGAGCAAATCAGGGCACGCGAGAGCAAATCAGGGCACGCGAGAGCAAATCAGGGCACGCGAGAGCAAATCAGGGCACACGAGAGCACATCAGGGCACACGAGAGCACATCAGGGCACACGAGAGCACATCAGGGCACACGAGAGCACATCAGGGCACACGAGAGCACATCAGGGCACACGAGAGCACATCAGGGCACACGAGAGCACATCAGGGCACACGAGAGCACATCAGGGCACACGAGAGCACATCAGGGCACACGAGAGCACATCAGGGCACACGAGAGCACATCAGGGCACACGAGAGCACATCAGGGCACACGAGAGCACATCAGAGCACATCAGGGCACATGAGAGCACATCAGGGAAAAAGTCAGTGTTTACTTGTTGTTTTCTTTAGATGCAGAGCAGTGCAGGAAGCGTCTCTCAGAGGTTCACTTGTCTCTCATGTCATGCTGCTACTCCCCGACGGCCCCTCCTCTTCTCGTCCATCCCAGATGATGTCACAAGTAAATGGGGATGGACGAGAAGAGAGGAGGGGCCGCCGGAGAGTAGCAGCGTGACATGAGAGAGAAGTGAACCTCTGACAGACGCTTCCTGCGCTACTCTTCATGGACCTCGATCTACACTTCCGCGGCACCCGCCCTGCGGGCCATTTATTACAGGTCCGCGGGCCGTAAATGGCCCGCGGGCCGGTACTTTGAGACCCCTGGTTTACAGGGTATAGAGACATAAAAGTTAACCGATTCCTTTTAAAAATGATTAAAAATAGATAAAAATCAATAATATATTCAACCTACAGTTCTAGCTTCGTTTTTGCGTTTTTTTCTTGTCTCTCTGATGTACAGAGCCAGAGAGCCAATAGAGGGCAGTGATGGTTGGTCTAAAAACCCTCAGCACCAACCAGTTTCAGTTTACACACAGTAATCACACCTCCTTGATTAGTGACCACAGTGAGAAAGCTCCCAGCACTGTGGTTATAAGGAAACAGACAACCAGGAAGTGTGGAGATCAGAGCAGAATTACAGCAACATCAAAGCAAAAACAAACAAACAATGAGGACATGAAAACAGCACTGCAGTAAGGTAAAGGAAGCTATATAGCTAAAAAAAAGAAAAGTTTCTTTAGTGACCCTTTAACCCCCCTAGTGGTTAACCCCTTCACTGCCATTGTCATTTTCACAGTAATCAGTGCATTTTTATAGCACTTTTCGCTGTGAAAAATGACAACGGTCCCAAAAATGTGTCAAAAGTGTCTGCCATAAGGTTGTAGTCACGAAAAAAAAAAAAAAAACCGCTGATCGCCGCCATTACTAGTAAAAAAAAAATATTAATAAAAATGCCATAAAACTAGCCCCTATTTTGTAAACGCTATAACTTGTGTGCAAACCAATCAATAAACGCTTATTGCTATTTTTTTTACCAAAAATATGTAGAAGAATACGTATCGCCTAAATTGGAGGAAAAAAATGTTTTTTGTATATATTTTTGGGGGATATTTATTATAGCAAAAAGTAAAAATCATTGCATGTTTTTCAAAATTGTCGCTCTATTTTTGTTTATAGCGCAAAAAATAAAAACCGCAGAGGTGATCAAATACCACCAAAAGAAAGCTCTATTAAGGACTTCAATTTTGCTTGGGAGCCACATCACACGACCACGCAATTGTCAGTTAAAGCGACGCAGTGTCGAATCGCAAAAAGGGGCAAGGTCCTTAACCTGCATAATGGTCCGGGTCTTAAGTGGTTAGGGAACAAATACATTTTAGCCCTGGCTAGGAAAAACTTGGCAAATGTCAAAAGTATGTCAGTATATGTCAGGGCAAGATTAGAAAAAAGTACAGAAAAATACATACTGATCTGCCAGAAATCTAGTGCGCTTCTAACATCCTGTTTGGATGGACAAGACCATGCCTCTGAGGCTCCATTCACACCATGGCGTTCCGGTTTGCAAGCGGAATCGCTGCAACTTTGCACGCAATTATTAAATGCCACAAATCGCAGGACGCCCTTGCGATCCCGGCTATTTTGAATAACACCAAAACGTGGCGTAATTTTGCCACGATTGTCGGCCAAACAATTGTGGTAACGTGCAAACAGAATCGCAGGATGCCCACGCCGCGATTTGGTACCATTCAAAATAGCAGGGATTTGCAGCGTTTCCTAATCACATGCAGAATCGCGGCAATTCCACCCGCAAAAGGAACGCCATGGTGTGAATGGAGCTTGAACCACTGAAAAACCAGCCAGCATTGTCAGCCCTGCCTGTTGGATTACAGAATTTCACCTCTCTCTCTCTCACTCCCCCCACATGCATACATTAATTTAATTCACAATGAAATAGTAGTACTGTCTTGACTCCGAGGAGTTTTGCCACATAATCAGGAGAATTCAGTAAAAGACCCAACAACACTTTTCTGGGATTTTGGCCCTTCCCTGCACCAGCTTTAAATCTCCCTGCTGCCCATTTGAGTAGGTTTACGGATTTATGTGTGGCAGAGTGACAAAGTGCTGCTATTACTGCAACACATTAAAAAATAACTACCTCCAGTTCGTAGGTAACAAAACTGGGGATAATAAAAATTAAAGCTAACTTTGTGTACAGAGACAGGCCAGAGTCTCTGCTGGGTTCAGAGCAAACAGCCTCCTAGTAGCCAGTGATACTGACAGAGGCCAGAACTTAATAGGGAATATAAGACACAGGTTCCCTATTAGGTCTGCTCTCTTCTTGTGATTGACCATATTCAGTGGGCAGATTCTATAGTCAATATCAGGCTGTGTATTGGCTATGGAATCTTCCTCTGCCTGCTATCAATCATAAAGGAAGCGTACTTGATGAGGTACTAGTGTCTCCAAATACCCATCAGGCTCCGCACACCCAGCTTCGAAAAACGAAAAACTGTGGCTGCAATAGCTGCAGAGTCAGGGAAGGAACTGTGGACAAACTCGCTGTATGGACAGTTTCAGTGCATGCCCTTGGTTCATATACCCGTTTACAACAGGTACCTGCCGCCCCGCACCGACATTTGCCAGAGGCATGAGTGTCAGACAAAATGTATGAATTCCCCTGAATGTATATAGGAGAAAGAGCTGCGAGGCATGTCTACATCAGTATAACAGAGTTCCCAGCAGGGGCCCCAGAGTCCCAAAGGCTATTTCTCATTACAGGAAAAAGGTAAAAGAAAATTCTGGGATATATTGTAGAGGTGGAGAGGGTTTGGGGATGGTAAAGTCTGGACATACACTTTAAGACAATGGAGATATGGCAACTCTTTTTGCTTCCGGTGTAGGAATTACGTGGCGGCCATCTTTGATGAAGGGAAAACCATTTTTCTAAGGCTAATACTAGCAAATATGCAAATGCATTTCTTTGTGTGTTTTTAATAAACAAACTGTACTTTCGTTATATGGGATCTCTTGCCTTCTGCATTATTGTGGAATACGGAGAAAACTTTCTATTCTGGCAGGGTTAACCTTTGGAAACTGGGAGAACAGTGGAACAAAACTTTTGGAATACATTGAAGCCAGTATATAACACAGGCTGTTTTTGACTGTCTTGTTTACGCAAGGAGTCAAAACCTTCTGGTGAGTGTGGTGTGTTCTATGCGCATCGGTCTCCTGGAAAGAACACCTTGTGGAGCACCATCCTGTTTTTGTGGTCCGGGTTGAAGCACTATGTGTGAGGAGTCGTTTGATCACATTTCATTTGGGCACTATAATTTTGATATTGATTGTTAAATGGTTTTACACAATAAATATTTATAATTTGATGGTCTGTGGGGTTTGGTTTAAAGAGTCACAGTTTTTTTTTGTTTTGTTTTTTACACAGCAAAACAGCAGCAACATTTAATGCTTGGTTGAGAGGGTTTTGTATGAGAAATACATAAAAACATATCCAAATTTCTTCAGAACATGAACATGAAGCGTTAAATGCCATGATTATTAATGATGCCTAATCAATAATATATTTTGCCTAAAAAGGTTTGTGAATGTATACTTTTTAAAGAAAGTCTAACAATTCTGGCAGATACAAAAACATCATAACACATCACACTTTTATCATGATGGATTTTTTTTACCAGTCTTTCTACTTGTCAGAAACTTTTTGATCTTACCCTGCTAAGACAACTCCATCAGATGTATGAACATCACACAATACCTTCCCTAGTTCATAATGCAGCTGGCTCACAGCGCCGGTACGATTCTGAAAAAGATAAAAGGAAATATTTCTACAAAGATATTTCTGTACCCCTTGCTCACAGCTAGTGTATTCTTATATTTCAGGGAACAAGCTAGAACTTTAAAAACTGTCTAGTCTAGATGTATGATTATTTTTCATGGCATCTTTAACACATACGTGTCAAGCCACATGGTGCCATATAATTCACTCAATCCATAAAATCAGTGCTATAGAGGGAACATGAAACTGTAAAGTGAGGGAAAAAAAGAGGCCTGCTAAAAGATACTTGACAAACTAGATGTAAAAAAAAGCTAGAAGTTAAGTTTTTTAAGCCTGATCTGTAGCAAAGCAAAGACTAGAATGTAGCACTTCAGTTAGACCTTGTTCACATTGGTACGGTGCAGTGCCATTGTACGTGCGCTTCCATTAACATCTATTAGACCATGCATTTTCATGAAAGCCCTGTATGCTGCATCTTTGATGGATTTTCAGAAAACACAAAATATAACAGAAGTCAATGGAAGCACAGCTAAAACCGCGCGCAAAACACACAAAACGCTCTGCGCTCAAACTGCAGTGCACTGGTGTGAACCCAGGCTTAAAGAATAAATATACAGTTAAACACATTACCAAACAACTTTGCAAGTATAACATACTACTTTATCTTGCTTGGTCCTTTGAGTATTTATCACAGGCCAAGGCCAGTTTTAACAATTCCGTTTACATTCATCTTGTTTGCAGTCTACACTGTAACTGCAGACCGAGAACAAGGTAGATGTGGCATGTACCTATCAATGTCTATACTGCCAACAGTCAAATTATGATTTGGATGCTTGAATGTACTTATGCAATCTCTGGAGATCAAACTGACAGAATTAGTATGCCCTTTGACTGAGTTTAGCCTGTATTGCATGTTATTTTAGGAAGAAAACTGTAGAAGGCAGAATACACATCAAAATATATTTTTGCTAATGCATTCCTTATTCTCAGTTATTGTTTGAAACATGCTTTCTACACAGCATAGGGATAATAATGTATGGGCCCAGATGTCGATATTGAATTAGATATACAGTGAAACATTGGTTTAAGAGTAACTTGGTTTGAGAGCGTTTTGATTTGCAAAGCAACTTTTTTTTTAAATTCTGACTCGGTTTGCGAGTGTGGACTCGTAAGATGAGTGGAATTCAAGCCATATAGACCTGCAGTACCACATTTGGCCTGAGGTACAGGGGCGCAGGAACCGAGCAGAGTCGAAAATAGACCTGCAGTACCACATTTGGCCTGAGGTACAGGGGCGCAGGAGCCAAACATTGGCCTGTAGTACCTCATTTGGCCTGAGGTACGGGGGTGCAGTAGCCGAGCGGAAGTGTCTTCGGGTCTTTCCTTTTCCCCCAACCTATGGTCGTATTTGGTATTGCATCCCATTGAAGTCAATGCGGAACAAATTACTTCTGTTTCCATTGACTTCACTGGGAAAACTCGCTTTGATATGCGAGTACTTTGGATTATGAGCATACTCCTGGAACGGATTATACTCGTAATCCGAGGTTCAGCTGCACTAAACTTTCACTCCAATGTGGTCACATACAGGATATTGTCCGATTTGTGAGAGCTTGAGTTCTTTGTTCAATATTGTACTCTAGCGTTCATAATAGGCAGCCAACTGAAAATTTCAAACCCAACAATCAGCTATCATTGAACGATCTATTCTATCAACTACAGAACTAAAAAAAAAACAATATCTATTAAAAAAAAAAATTGGTTTCTTGCATTCCTAACTTTGGCAGATACCCAACAAAATATGAAATAAAATGTGGGGCTGAACAAAATGAACAGATATATAGAGTAGATTCAGGAAGACAGACAAGGAAGGATTCTGCCATACCTAGAAATAACCAGATGCTAGAAATACAGGCTGATCCTGGTTAGCATTGCTCATATACTCAGTTTAATTGAAATAATTGATTTTAAAATCCAACTTTCCATAATCGTTTTTATATCCGTTGAGACTTGATGCAGGCTTCACACATTAGAAGCAAGCTATCCAACCTGCTGTTTAAACATATGTGAACATAACACCATTAAAGGATCTCTAATTTTCATTTTTGAACAGGGTTATGCCAAACAAGCCAGTCTCCGACTTAAAAATAGTCCTTGAAGTGATCCTGTTTAAAGTCAGAAAGAAAAAAAAAATAACGCTTTTATAAAATTTTAATGAAACATTAATAAATTCTCGCTTATACATCACATGTCTCTGGGGAGGGGCTAGAAATTGGCAACACTTTACGTGGGATCTGCTTAATGCTTCATTGGGAACAAAATCACATTATGCAGAACATGTGGAAGTTTCTGCCAATTTCTGCAGGTCCCTGCGGGTGTGAAATATGTTGAATAGAATGCATTTGTAAGCTCATTTAAAAAGTTTGAAGACACAGTCCCATGGATGGGGACATATCTTGACCGGTCCCCAAAATATTCCAGATCATTTAAAAATGAAGCTCATTTGTATATTTAAATATGTATGCCGACATGCATAGCCTGCCAGGTAGTCAACATATGTCCCTTTTTGAGGCTCATTCCCTAACTACGTATAGCCTATGGTTCAGCTCAACAATGCTTAGTAGTTAAAGGGGTTCTAAAGGTACAAGTTTTTTTACCTTCATGCATCCTATGCATGAAGGTAAAAAAACATCTAGCAGCACCGGCCCCCCCGAGCCCCCGTTGTACTTACCTGACCGTTCGAATCTCCCGGGCGCGTCCACGTCGTCCTCTTCGGTTCCCAGCCTGGCCGTTGATTGGCTAGGCTGGGCGGATTGATAGCAGCGCAGCCATTGGCTAGCGCTGCTGTCAATCAGGGTGGATGACGCGGCGCGCTGGGGGGCGGAGCCGAGTGATACAGTCGGCGGCTATGGCCGCCGCTGTATCACGGGAGCGCGCTCGCAAAAGCTTTCCTCCATGCGAGCGCCCTCGCATGAAGAAGGAAAGCTTTTTCGAGGAGGAGCCCAGACAGCCGCCGAGGGACACCAGAAGACAGGTTTCCGGGCCACTCTGTGCAAAACGAACTGCACAGTGGAGGTAAGTATCACATGTTTGTTATTTTTTTTTTTAAAAATCCCTGACTTTAGTGACCCTTTAACCTACAGTAGGTGACTGCAATATTGTGTCATTCTCGGTGCTTTTAAATTGGTGAGATTGATCACCTAAGAGCCCCGTCGTGGGAGCTAGCGCCAAGCTGGTTTGCCAGGAAAGGAGAAATGTGTTGAAGCCGACATACGTCCGACTTTCAATGAGCGGGGTTCAAACTTGGATTCCCGCCAAAACCAGGCACTATGTTTGGTATGAATCATGAGGGGGAACTCCACGCCAAATTTTAAATAAAAAACGGTGAGGGTTTCCCTCCAGGAGCATACCAGGCCCTTAGAGCTGGTATGGATTTTAAAGGGGAACCCCGTACGCCGAAAAATGTTATGGGGATCCCTCCAAAATCCATACCAAACCCTTATCCGAGCATGCAGCCCGGTCGGTCAGAAAAGGGGGTGAGGACGAGTTAGCTCCTGGGGGGGGAACCCACTCCGGTTTTTGATTTAAAATTTGGCATGGAGTTCCCCCCTCATGATTCATACCAAACACAGTGCCTGGTATTGGCGGGAATCTAAGTTGGATCCCCATCGCTTCTTTCTCACGCTCTCTGTAATGCGTTTTTCCTATTGCGAGATGTAAAGCACCCTGTTGCCAAGAACCAGCACGATGCGATTGCGCTGGAAACACATTCTCGTGGGCATGTACTGTAAAACAAAAGTAAATTCAGATCACATACGTCAATCAGCCATAACATTATAACCACCCACCAAACATTGAGTATGTCTCCTTTCTGCTGCTAAAACAGCCCTGACCCATCAAGGCATGGTCTTCACTAGACAATACATCACATTAGCTCCACCAGCTTGTCTTCTTTCCATAATGCATCCTGGTGCCATCACTTCCCCAGGTAAGCAACACACAAAATATGCGATTCATCAGGCCACCTTCTTCCATTGCTCCATGGTCCAGTTCGGATTCTCATGTGCCAATTGTTGGTGATTTTGGCTGTGGACATGGGTCAGCATGGGCACCCTGGCCCTTGTGTATCTACGCAGCCCCATACACAACAAACTGTGATGCGCTGTGTTTTGACACCTATCAGAACCAGCATTAACTTTTTCAGAAATTCAAGCTACAGTGGCTCTTCTAGAGAGTCTGACTACATGGCCCAGTCTTCATTCCCCCAATGGCATCAATGAGCCATGTTATCCTAAAAGACCTGTCACTTTTTTTTCCTTTCTTGGACCACTTTTGGGAGGTCCTGACCACTGTAGACTGGGAGAAATCCCACAACAGCTGCAGTTTTGGAGTTGCTCAAACCCAGTTGTCTTGCCATTACAATTTGGCCCTTGTCAAATCCTTACGCTTGATAAAAAAAAAAAAAATTCTGCTTTCAACTTGAGGAACATGTTCATTTGCTGCCTATTCCACCCAAATTTAAGGTGCCATCGCAATGAGATAATCAATGTTATTTACTTTACCTATGAGTGGTCATATTATATTATGGCTGATCGGTGTATGTACCTCAAAACCAACAATGGAAGGTGTGTAGACATGAACACCATCGCAAATATGTTATCTGATTAACTCCTTGCCGACCACCCGCCGTCATATTACTGCGGGGCGGTGGCACTGCTACGCGGGAGCACGTAGCTCTACGTCCTCCCTGTAGCAGCTAATAGGGCGCGCGCGATTGCGGGTACGATCGCCGCCGGGCACCCGCGATTGCTCGTTACAGAGCGGGGAACGGGAGGTATGTGTGTAAACACATACCTTTCGTTCCTGTCAGTGGGGGAAACGCTGATCAGTGATTTCCCCTAGTGAGTCAACCCCCCCATACAGTTAGAACACACCAGGACCACACTTAACAGCTTCCCTGCCCCCTAGTGTTAACCCCTTCACTGCCAATGGCATTTTTATAGTAATACAATGCATTTTTATAGCATTGATCGCTAAAAAAATGCCAATGGTCCCAAAAATGTGTCAAAAGTGTCCGATGTGTCCGCCATAATATCGCAGTACCGAAAAAAAAAACGCTGATCGCCGCCATTACTAGTAAAAAAAAAAAATAATAAAAATGCCATAAAACGACCCCCTTTTTTGTAAACGCTATAAATTTTGCGCAAACCAATTAATAAACGCTAATTGCGATTTTTTTTAACGATAAATATGTAGAAGAATACGTATCGGCCTAAACTGAGGAAAAAAAATGTTTTTTTATATATTTTTTGGGATTTTTATTATAGCAAAATGTAAAAAATATTGCATTTTTTTCAAAATAGTCGCTCTATTTTTGTTTATAGCGCAAAAAATAAAAACCGCAGAGATGATCAAGTACCACCAAAAGAAAGCTCTATTTGTGGGAAAAAAAGGACGCCAATTTTGTTTGGAAAACACGTCGCACGACCGCGCAATTGTCAGTTAAAGCGATGCAGTGCCGAATCACAAAAAGTGCTCTGGTCTTTGGACAGCAATATGGTCCGGGGCTAAAGTGGTTAAAAGATTAGTAAACTTATCTCTGTATTGACACTTTATGCTGGGAGGCATACCAAAAAAAAGAAAAAAAAAAAGAAGCTGTTTAGCATATGCTTAAGAAACAGACACCCCCACAACACATGCTTTCTGTAATCTGTTTGCAGGGAATTAAATATATATATTTTTTACAATACATTTTTTATTGAAAGTTATTCATTAACAATACAGATTGTCATTTACTTTTAGTCATACGTAACCAAATGAGTTACAGTGATTTAGAAAGGTTTTTGCGGAAGTATAGAACACTTGATAGCCTGTACCAGTGTACCCCTAATGGGCTCAAACTGTAGGCATGGACAGGCCACAAAGTTGCATCCATAAAAAGGAAAAACAAAACCAAACTGGCAAATCAGATTAACCACTTAAGGACCAAACCTCTGAGATTGGGTGTTTACAAGTTAACCACTTCCATACAGGGCATTTTCACACCAATTTTTAGTTTTCAGCGCTGTTGCACTTTGAGTGACAATTGCGCAGTCATGCAACACTGTACCCAAATAAATTCTTTGTTTCTTTCCCCCCACAAATAGAGCTTTCGTTTGGTGGTATTTAATCATCTCTGCAGTTTTTATTTTTTGCGCTATAAACAAAAGAAGATTTTCTTTTTTTTTTTTTTTTTTAAACACAATGGGCCAGATTCTCAAAGAATCCCCGGCAGCGTAGCGTAAGCCATTTACACTACGCCGCCGCAACGTACTAGAGCAAGTGCTTTATTCTCAAAGCACTTGCTCCGTAACTTGCGGCGGCGTAGTGTAAATGGCCCGGCGTATCCCCGCGTAAATCGAAGGGGGAGGCTTGTTTTTAAATTAAGCGCGCCCCCGCGCCGAACGTACTGCGCCTTAGAAAAATCCCAGTGCGCATGCTCCGAGTTAGGACGCTGTTTTCGACGTGAACGTAATCAACGTAAACCCCATTTCACGGGCGAGTTACGCAAACGACGTAAAAAAATTCAAATTTCCCTCGGTCACGCCGTCCATACTTAACATAGGATGCGCCACCTTCGGGCTGCTTTATCTTTACGCCGCGCAAACCTTACGGAAATGACGTAGGCCATGTAGACTTCCGAGATTCACCCAGATCCGTGAATGGCTCCTACCCTCACCAAGGACCATTTGGGGATCTATAGAATTCACGTACTGCACGAAAGGCCCGACGTCACTGTGGTTATTCAACGCCCTATTGGGGAAACATCTCATTTACCACCCACAATGATGGTTTCTATCCAAACCTGGCTGGCCCTTCTAGCCCATGACACCAAGTCAGACCCAAAGGTCACCTTGGACATCTCTATTGAGGTCTTAAGTCACACGATAGATCACATCTCACTCAAACTATGGCGTACAAAAGGAGTTAAATTTCTCCACAACCTGTATGCTAACGGCATTCTGAAATCCTTCACAGATCTCCAAAAGGAATTCACCTTGCCTCAAACTAGTTTCTACCAATATCTACAAATTCAACACTGTCTGCACAACTCTCGGGTACACATGCAAACCATTCATGCACAAGCATGGTCGTTTTTGTCAGCCCACAAACAACAGGCTAAGAAAAAGACCTCCAACAAACCTTTACTTCTATCCAGTGGCATAGAGCCTGTAAAATTAATCAGAAGGCATCGAATTGCTCCACTTTGTGGGAACTATCAGTTAAACTAGCTTTGCGGTGGTACCATACTCCGACCTCCCTACCCAGATTCAACCCCCACAATCCTGCGGATTGCTGGAGACAATGTGGAGCTAGAGGAGATCTACTCCATACACTATGGAGTTGTCCTAAACTCATCTTGTATTGGTCTCAAGTGTTTGATATTATGTCTGCAGTAGCTCACACTAGAATAGAGAGCTGGCACTAGCACTTTTGTTTTTGAGAATAGACCAACTACCGATAACTACACAACACACTATAGTTAATATCCTCCTGGCAGGTAGACTTACTATAGAATTACTATAACTAGAAAATGGAAGGATCCATCTCTACCCACTATCACTGAAGTGATTGACCTCACTAACCTGCACTGTACATATGAATGAATTTTGGCTTCCGCTATGGGATCTCTTCACAAATCACTTGTTTATTGGTCTCCATGGGTGTCCTGGTATTTCCAATGCCCAAAGTTACCATGATGGGGCCGGACTGCCCCTTAGGCACAGTGTTTTCCTTTTTGAGGGTGCCTGGGGGGGAGGTTCGGCGTCAGATCTACTATACACATAGCATCCATTGAGAGTTGGTTTGGGGAATCATACTCAGTCTTGCTAATAACATACCATAATAGATATTTCTTGCTCTGGTTTTTGTTGAATTTTATTTTGATAGATTACCTTATTTTGCCGTTTTACCCTACATCGCTATCTTGTATGCGACTGTTGGTAATGTTACTCACTTATACAAACGGCTTGTTCACTGTGTATCCACAGATGTACGATAACAGTATATGATTGTACTTACGATATGAATATTCAATAAAAACTTTGAAATAAAAAATAATAAAAAAATAGGTGATAGATTTATGGCATTTTTATTATTTGACTAGTAATGGCAGCGATCTGCGATTTTTATTGTGACCGTGACATTGCAGCGGACATAGACACTTTTGCCAATTTTTTTGGGACCATTCACATTTATACAGCGATTAGTGCTATAAAACTGCACCGATTACTGTGTAAATGTGACTGGCAGGGAAAGGGGTTAACATTAGGGGGCGCTGAAATGGTTAATATGTTCCCTGGGAGTAATTCTTACTGTGGGGAGAGGGGGACGCAAAAGGGGAGAAGACCGATGTGTGTTCCTCTGTATTGGGAACACACATCGGTCTCCTCACCTCTGACAGGAGGTGGATCTGTGTGTTAACACACACAGATCCACACTCCTGCTGTGATTGCCGGCAATTGCGGGTGCCTGGCGGACATCGCGGCTGCGCACACCGGATCACAAGCGGTGCTGCGGGCGCGCGCTCCCTAGATTGCCGGGAAGAAAATACGTCGTACAACGTCCAGCCAGAGGGAGGGAGGGTTCCTATCAGCGTCATATTATTATGGCCCGGTAAAGAAGGGGTTAAACAAAGGTTTTTGCTAGAATTCTTTTTTTCCCCAACACCCTAGAGAATAAAATAGCGATCATTGCAATACTTTGTCACACCGTATTTGCGCAGCGGTCTTACAAGTGCACTTTTTTTGGGGGAAAAAAAGGGATATTTTAATACAGCTTACCTGTAAAATCCTTTTCTTGGAGTACATTACGGGACACAGAGTGGCATATTCATTACTATACGGGTTATATGGAGTACCTTCAGGTGATGGACACTGGCAATCTCAAACAGGAAGTCCCCTCCCTATATAACCCCCTCCCCTAGAGGGAGTCCCCCAGTTTTGTAGCAAGCAGTATGCCTCCCAAAACATGTTCCCATAAGAGGGGTGGGAGCTCTGTGTCCCGTGATGTACTCCAAGAAAAGGAAAGGTTCACCTCCAAATACGGAAAGGTTTCTTCACAGTAAGAGCTGTGAAAATGTGGAACAGACTCCCTCCAGAGGTGGTTCTGGCCAGCTCAGTAGATTGCTTTAAGAGAGGCCTGGATTCTTTCCTAAATGCACATAATATAACTGAGTACTAAGTTTTGTAGGTAAAGTTGATCCGGGGTAAATCCGATTGCCTTTCGGGGGATCAGGAAGGAATTTTTTCCCCTCCGGTAGCAAATTGGATCATCGCTCTGCTGGGGTTTTTTGCCTTCCTCTGGATCAACTGTGGGTATGGAGTTGGGTGTATGGGAGGATGTACTGTGTTTTACTTTGTTTTATTTTTTTTTTATTTTTTTTTATGGTTGAACTGGATGGACTTGTGTCTTTTTTCAACCTGACTAACTATGTAACTATGTAACTATGTAAGCTGTATTAAAAAATCCCTTTTTCTTTCTCGTACATCACGGGACACAGAGCGGCATATTCATTACTATACGGGATGTCCGAAAGCAGTGCTTTAATGAGGGGAGGGAGACATCTTCCCAAAGGGATTTAATTTAGAGGTATACTCAAATAATAATAATAAATCCAACTTAGTCAAGAAATAATTTTGAATTTTTAAATCAAGGGTGCCCCCGATCCCGAGGATCTTAAACCGCAGCCTGTAGTACAGCCTGCCCAAAGGCTGAATCCGCATTCCTTCTCACGTCTAACTGATAAAACCTTGTAAACGTGTGGACTGATGACCACGTCGCCGCCTTGCATATCTGAGCCATAGAGATCTGATGGTGTGCTGCCCAGGAGGCGCCCATGGCCCTGGTAGAATGGGCTTTTACCGACAAAGGAGGAGGCAACCTCTTCAAACCGTAGGCCTGAATGATTAATTGTCTAATCCATCTCGAGATGGTGGATTTTGCAGCTGCTTGCCCCTTCTTGGGGCCATCTGGTAAAACGAACAACACATCTGTTTTCCGGATCTTTTCTGTAGCTTTAAGATAGGCCCTCATGGCCCTGACAATATCCAAGGTATGCAGCAACCCCTCCTTTCTAGACGTGGGTTTTGGAAAGAAGGATGGAAGTACCAAATCCTGGTTCAGGTGAAAACTGGATATAACCTTTGGTAGAAAGGAAGGATGAGGCCGGAGAACCGCCCTGTCCTTATGTAGAATGAGATATGGTTCCTTACAAGATAAGGCTGCCAATTCTGACACTCTCCTGGCCGAAACTATGGCGACCAAAAATACCAACTTTCTTGTCAGCAAAACTAAAGGAATCTCAGCCAACGGCTCAAAGGGTTGTTTCTGTAGAGTGGACAGGACAAGATTTAAGTCCCATGGACAAATCGGTGACTTCACAGGAGGATTAATACGCAAGACCCCCTGTATGAAGGTTTTAACCAGCGAGTGGGTGGCCAGCGGCCTCTGAAACCACACTGACAAAGCTGAAATCTGTCCCTTGATTGTGCTTAATGCCAGGCCCTTATCCACTCCTAGCTGGAGAAAACTTAACACCCTATCAATGGTATATTTGCGGGAATTCCATCTTTTGGATTCGCACCAGCCTACGTAGGTCCTCCACACCCTGTAATAAATTACCCTGGAGGCCGGCTTTCTAGCCCTAATCAGGGTAGGAATTACCTGCCTAGACAGACCTCTACCCCTGAGAATCAGGGATTCAGCCTCCAGGCCGTCAAATTTAGACGCCGTAATGCAGGGTGGAGGATCGGGCCTTGTGAGAGTAGGTCTGGTCGTAGAGGAAGAGTCCAAGGGTCTCCCACTGCCATCTTCAGGACTAGTGAGTACCATGTCTTCCGGGGCCAAGCTGGAGCTACTAGAATGACTGGCTTGTGCTCCACTCTGAACCTGCGCAACAGGCGGGGAAGTAACTGTAGCGGGGGAAATGCATATAGAAGTTTGAATTGATGCCAAGGGCAAACCAAAGCATCGGTTCCGCAGGCCATATGGTCCCTTGCTCGAGACACGAACCTGTCTAGCTTCTTGTTGAACCTTGATGCCATTACATCTATGTCTGGCATTCCCCACTTCTGGCAGATTGTCTGAAAGACCTGGGGATGCAGAGACCACTCCCCCGGCGACAGAATCTGGCGACTTAAGAAGTCTGCCTGCAGGTTGTCCACTCCGGGAATGAATATCGCCGAAATGCAGGGTACATACACCTCTGCCCACTGAAAAATCAAGCTCACCTCCCTCTGAGCGGCCTGACTCCTGGTTCCCCCTTGGTGGTTTATGTATGCCACCGCTGTGGCATTGTCTGACTGGATTCTCACCGGGAACCCCTGTAATCTGGAAGTCCATGCCAGGAGGGCTAGGCGAGCAGCTCTGATCTCCAAGACATTGATGGGTAGCTGCCTCTCCGCTTCCGCCCAAGTTCCCTGGAGAGTGAACCCCTCCAAGACCGCCCCCCAGCCCACCAGGCTGGCGTCTGTGGTAACTACCTTCCAGACTACGGGGCTGAAGGACCTTCCCTTCAGAAGATTCTGAGGGTTTAACCACCAGGCCAGACTTTGCCGGACCCTTGATGAAAGCGTCAAAGGGGACTCCAAGGCCTGTGCTCTCTTGCTCCAGGCTGCTAAAATGGCTGCCTGTAGGACGCGAGAGTGGATCTGAGCGTATGGTACCGCCTCGAACGTGGCCACTAGCTTGCCTAGTAATCGCATACACAGGTGAATAGTTGGTTTTTTCTTGCTTAGAACCAACTGAACCAACCCCTTGATTGCCTCGACCTTTACAAGGGGCAGGAACACCCTTTGCTGTTCTGTGTCTAACCTCATGCCGAGGTATTCCAACTGCTTTGTAGGATGAAACGCTGATTTTTCCCGGTTTAGGACCCAGCCGAACCTCTCGAGGTACTGAACCGTGAGGTTTACTGCTTGTTCCAGACACGGCCGTGAGTGATCTATGATTAAAAGTTCGTCCAAGTATGCTAGGACCGTGACCCCTTGGATCCTTAGATTGGCCAGAACTGGAGCTAGGATCTTCGTGAATACCCGGGGGGCCGTGGCCAGCCCGAAGGGGAGCACCATGAATTGGAAGTGTCGCTGCCCCACTGCGAAGCGTAAAAATCTTTGATGTGGCTGAAAGATTGGTACATGAAGGTAAGCATCCTTTATGTCTATAGAAGCCAGAAAGTCGTCCCTCTGGAGCGTGGCGACTGCTGATCGGACGGATTCCATCCGGAAGGAACGAACTCTTAGGTAAACATTTAAACTCTTTAGGTCCAAGATTGGCCCGACATCGCCGTTGGGCTTTGGTATGACAAAGAGATTGGAATAGAAACCTAGCCCCTGTTCTTGGCTGGTACCTCTATTATCACGCCCTGGCAAAGCAGGTGATCCAAAGCTGCCAGCATCGAGGCCTTCTTTGTTGGATCGTTTGGTAGCCTTGACTCTTGAAAATGAGGCGGAGGAAACTTTAGAAACTCCAGTCTGTAGCCTGTGGTTACAGACGACCGGACCCATTTGTCAGGGATATTGGCTTCCCAAACTTCTGAGAAGAAACAAAGCCTTCCCCCCACCCGCGTGAGTGGGGGCGCCCCTTCATAAGGCAGACTTAGGGGCTGGCTTTGTCGGCTTGCGATACCATGGCCTCTTACCCCCAGGGGCCTGTCCCTGCGATTTATTGTTAAAGTTTGATCGCGCAGGCGGCCGTCGATACTGCCTGGAATTTGAGGGCCCCGAGACAGGGGAGAGCTGCCTTTTAAATGTAGGACCCCAGAATCTCTTTTTGACTGGTAAAAGGGTACTTTTGCCACTTGAAATAGTCTGAATGTATTTATCCAGATCCTCTCCGAAGAGTCATCCTCCATGGAAGGGAAACCCTGCCAGAAGCTTTTTGCATGGGGGCTCCGCCGCCCAGTTCTTCAACCATAAGAGCCTTCTCATATGCACCAAAAATAGTGACAAACGAGAGGCCTGCTGGATGGAATCCTTTATATCATCTACCGCAAAACACAGAGCTCTGGGAATGTCAGAAAACTCTTCTGCCTGTTGGGTAGGCATGTCTTTAAGCATTTGTTTTGTCTGGTCCTTTAACGCCTGACAAACTCCAATTGCAGCCACAGCTGGCTGTACCACTGCTCCTGCCGTAGCAAAGGATGCCTTTAAAAGTGTCTCTAAACGTTTATTAACCCGGATCTTTAACCACTTGCCCACCGGGCTTGTTTTTCAGATTCGGTGTTTACGAGACTAAAACAGTTTTTTTTGCTAGAAAATTACTTAAACCCCTCAAACATATATTTTTTTTTTTCTAACACCCTAGAGAATAAAATGGCAGTCATTGCAATACTTTTTGTCACACCGTATTTGCGCAGCGGTCTTACAAGCCCACTTTTTTTGAAAAAAAAACACTTTTTTGAATAAAAAAATAAAACAATAAATTTGGCCCATTTTTTTTTATATATTATGATAGATAATGTTACACCGAGTAAAATGATACCCAACATGTCACACTTGAATATTGCGCCCGCTCGTGGCATGGCGTCAAACTTTTATCCTTAAAAATCTCGATAGGCAACGTTTAAAAAATTCTACAGGTTGCATTTTTTGAGATACAGAGGAGGTCTAGGGCTAGAATTATTGCTCTCGCTCTAACGATCGCGGCGATACCTCACTTGTGTGGTTTGAACACCGTTTTCATATGCGGGCGCTACTCGCGTATGCGTTCGCTTCTGTGCGCGAGCTCGTCGGGACGGGGCGTTTTACATTTTTTTTTTTTGTTTTCTTATTTATTTTTAATTAGTTTATAATTTTATACATCGAAATAAATTAAAAAAAAAAAAATTATCACTTTTATTCCTATTACAAGGAATGTAAACATCCCTTGTAATAGAAAAAAAGCATGACAGGTCCTCTTAAATATGAGATCTGGGGTCAAAAAGACCTCAGATCTCATATTTAGGCTTAAATGCAAAAAAGAAAAAAAAAAAAAAAAAATTTTTTTTTTCAAATTTCAGAAAAAAAAAATGTTTCTTTAAGACGCTGGGCGGGACTGACGTTTTGACGTCACTTTCGCCCAGCAGAGCTGTGGGGGACGGTGGGGCGATTTTTCCCTCACTCGTATCCCAACACAGCCAGCAAGAGGACCCGATCGCCTCCGCCGTTACCGACGGCTCCGGTAAGCGGCGGAGAGCGCGGGAGAGCGGCGGGAGGGGGGGGGGGGCCTCTCCCGCCACCGATAACGGCGATCTTGCGGCGAATCCGCCGCTGGGACCGCCATTATCGTGTACAGCACTGCCCACGGAAAAGATGGATATCTCGGTTGTGGCAGCAGCTGCTGCCGTTACCGAGATATCCATCTTTAAAGTCATGACGTCTTTTTACTATGACACCTGGGCAAGTGGTTAAACATTTGTTATGTTTTCCACCGGGCAAGTTAGTGATTTATTCACACATGAGATGGCTGCATCCACAACTGGGAGCTTCCACCTCTTCGAGAATTTTTCCTCCATAGGGTAAATAACCGAAAACCTCTTAGGCGGCAGAAAAATCCTGTCCGGTCGTACCCAATCCTGAAAGATCAATTCCTCCAACAGAGGATGGACCGGAAAAAACGTGTTGCTCAAAGGAGCTTTTAAAGAGCCCAGAGAGGATACCGCAGGAACCTGAGGCTCTGGCAATGGTAAATTAAATGCCGAGCGGACCATGTCCATCAAAGACTGTACCCACAGCCTCTCTGTTTGGGAGTCTGAAAATGGTTCCTCAGAGGTAGATTCCTCAATCCCTGAACCCTCTTGGTTCCGGTCCAGTTGATCCTCCTGAGATTCTAATTCCTCCGGAGAGAGAATTTCAGCATCTGAGGATACACATCTTGGCGATGGGGATCTAGCCCGTTTCTTGCCAGGAATAGAGCTAGCGATCATCGCTGCTAATCTTTTCTCTAGCCCCCCTAGGGAGAACGGCTAGCATCTCCTCTGTGATAAACACAGGGCTGGGCTGATCTGGGCCAGCCTCAGCACCAGACCCCCCTAATGGCTCATCCAAGGCGACCTTCATGGGAATAAGCTGCGGGGAAAGTACCGGCATATCATCAGAATCAGAGGGGGAACCCCTTTGTTTTTTGGTCTTTTTTGTACCTTTTGCTCCCGAACCCTTGGAAGCCATAATACAAACCAGAGGGACTCCGCCTACAACAACCGACTGTAGTGGCCAGGAGTACAAAACTAGGGTTTAGGGGACAATAGACCACTAATGCCCAAAAACCGATTGGGGCCCAGTATGTTCTCTTTTTTTTATTTTTTTTATTATATATATATATCTTTTTTTTTTTTTTTTTTTAACATACAGCGTCGCCAAATTTAGTTTGCCAGCCTCCAACCTGTTGCCAAAGGGGATTTTTGGCTTAACACAAATGCATTGGAACAAACTCCAGCATGTACTACCCCTCTTCCGCCACCGGGAGTCGCTGTTCTGCCGCTCTGCGTCCTCTCCCTTTCAGATCAGCCTCAGACTGAGCCATGATCCTAGCCTGCTGTGTATAACAGCGAATGAAGGCGCGCCCTTGATGACGCTGCAGGCACGCCCCCCCCGCCCCCCCCTCCGAACGGCGCGAAAAACGTCTATAAGACGTGCGCGTGCGTATGCCGGGGAAGGAAGCACATGGAGGAGACGCGCTGCTGGAGATCCAGGACTGCAGCTTCAGGCGGCAGAATCAAAACCCCGGCCAGGTAGGACTTTCCAAAAGGCCCCATAGGGATCCTTATCCCTGGGACCAGCGAGCAGCAGGTAGCTAGCAAACCTGTTTGTTAGACAGGGGGACCAAGTGATGGGGGAAATGAGATCATCCTGTCTTCTCAGACATAGTGAGCAAGGCTGCCAATGCAGAGCATACTTAGGCTACCCCCCCTTTAAGGTCTCCCTGGAGAGCCTGCTGTCGAACCAAGTCCCGCAGGCTCCCCTCTTACCTGCTCCATGCTGCAGGACGTTTGCCTAGCAAACCGGTCCAATCTTCTCCCATCTCCGTGGGTAGCATAGTAGACCTTCAGGCCCTGGGGTCCTGGAAGGTACCCACTGTCCTGGACCTATACAGCACCCTGGCAAACAGGATCTTATGGTTTTTTACAAACTCCAAGTCCTGGGCCCAGGGTCCAGCCCTCTAAAGAGGAGCATTATAGGCAAAACCCCACGGTTTGGGGCCCGGGTACTGTCCACTTTGGCACTGAGGCACTTTGGACAAATCCGGTTAGCCCGCCCTTAATCCCAAGGATGTGGAGGCAAAGCTATTCCGTGACCAACACCTAAGACACTGGCGAAAAAACTGAGGGACTCCCTCTAGGGGAGGGGGTTATATAGGGAGGGGACTTCCTGTTTGAGATTGCCAGTGTCCATCACCTGAAGGTACTCCATATAACCCGTATAGTAATGAATATGCCGCTCTGTGTCCCGTGATGTACGAGAAAGAAATACACTTTTTTCAATTGAAAGATGAGAGTAAAAAGGTAGCCCAATTTTTTTTTCATATTGACAATTTATAAAAATAATGTTACTCCGAGTAAATTGATACCCAACATATCACGCTTCAAAGTTGCGCCCGCTTGTGGAATGGTAGCAAACTTTTACCCTTAAAAATCTATATAGGCAACGTTTGCATGTTTTGAGTTACAGAGGAGGTCTAGGGCTAGAATTATTGCTCTCGCTCCAACAATTGCAGGGATACCTCACGTGTGGTTTGAACATCGTTTTCATATGTGGGCGCTGCTCATGTATGCGTTTGCTTCTGTACGCAAGCTCGGTGGGATGGATCGCGTTTTTAAAAAAAATGGTTTTCCTATTTATTTTTACACTGTTCTTTTAAAAGAAAAAAAAAAAGCGTCACTTTTATTCCTATTACAAGGAATGTATCCCTTGTAATAGAAAAAAAAGCATGACAGGACCTCTTAAAGCGGAGTTCCACCCAAAAGTGGAACTTCCGCTTAATCCACTCCTAGCCCCCTTACATGCCACATTTGGCATGTCATTTTTTTTTGGGGGGGGGGCTTCAGGAGGAGTGGGACTTCCTGTCCCACTTCCTCCTTCCGCCGAGGGGCTACTAAGGCGAATAGTCATATCGCCTTTTGGCAGCCCCTCCCTGTAGGCGATCGTCTGGGACACGTGACAGGTCCCGGTGATCGCCTGTCCAATCAGAAAGCGCAGCGGCGCTCGCGCATGCGCAGTGGGTGCCCGGAGGGGGGGGGGAGGAGCAGAGCCCCAGCCGGTGCGTTGCTGGAATGTGGAGCAGGTAAGTATGTTTATTAAAAGCCAGCAGCTACACTTTTGGTAGCTGCTGACTTTTAATAAACATTAAAATTGGCTGAAACACCCCTTTAAATAGGAGATCTGGGGTCAAAAAGACCTCATATTTACACTAAAATGCAATAAAAATAAAATGTCTCTTTAAGAGCATGATGATTTGACGTCACCTCAAACCCTGCAGTGGGCCCTTCCCGCTGCCAATCTGCCTCAGAAACCACTTTTATCAGAAAGCGGACCACCCGCTCTTGAAGAGGATACTGGGGTTATGGTAGCAAGCTGCTGCCATAACAACGGTATTCTTCAAAGTGGCAACGTAAAAACGAAAGCGGGTTGTCCAGAAGTGGTTATGAAGACAGGTTCCAAGATGATAAACTACATCAAAAGTATACTGTATATACTCGAGTATAAGCTGACCCGAATATAAGCCGAGGCACCTAATTTTAACCAAAAAAAAAAAAAATGGGAAAAGGTATTGACTCAGGTATAAGCCTATGGTGTCCATCTGCATGCCCCACTGTGTCCATGTGCATGCCCCACTGTGTCCATGTGCATGCCTCACTGTGCCCATGACTAGACTTACGTTTAACATGGGAGTATATTAGAAGGGGTGCCTGGCTTTGAAAAAAAAAAAAAAAAAACGGTGCTCCCCGGCCGTAGGTCCCCCAGACAGCAGACTTTGCACACTTGTAGAGTGGGGCTATATGTGTGCCAAGTTTGGGGTCCCCATGTTGAGGCCATGTGGCCTGGTACAGTTCCTGAAGGGGGGTTCTCTTTCGTCCCTCCCTCTCTTCTCCTGTGGCCTGCCTGGCTGCATACTCGGAAAAGGGTCTGGTATGGATTTTTGGAAGGGGGGGGGATCCCACTTTTTTTTTGTGGGGTTCCCCTTAAAATCTTTTACTCGAGGGAGCGGTGGTGGCTCAACGTGATTGGCACTGCGCCGACAAGCCGTTCACCTCTGCAGCCAAGGGTTCGGATCCCGGTGGGTGTGCTATGTAAGGTACGCCTGTGCTTAGTACGCCCACCCCCCCCCCCCCCCCACAAAAACCACCACACTTGCACACACACGAAATTGGTTTAAAACACACGCACTTTGCCTCTCTTTATTTTAGGAGACCGCATGGCCAAAGGACCTACGGGGCTGGCAGGGTGGGCTAGACCCCCTCACTCCCTCATAGGGGGAGTCCCTCTGCCCCATTGGGCCCCAGTTGGGCTCCCAAGAGGAGCAGGTAGGGCTGGGTGAGTGGGAGGCCCCCCTTCACACCCGCCATTGCCACCAGGGGCATGGAGAAGGATGGCGATTGCCTCCGGGGGGAGGGTCTGCCTACTCCCAACACCTGCAGTCCGGCTCCTCTCTCTCTCTCGAGTTCACTCACAAAAATACACTTAAAAAAAAAAAAAGAGAATCTTTTACTCGGCCCCGCCCCCAGCGGCCACGTCATTGGATTTGGTTGACAGCAGCGGGAGCCAACAGCTGCAACAATATATCCAATGAAGAGGCGAGAAGCCTAGGAGAGAGCAACGCGGGATCGCGCCCAAGAAAATTTGAGGCTCAGATAAGTAAAACGTCTTCAGAAAACTGTTTGCAAGCGTTTTTGTGCATCATCTTTAGAAAGAGACACGTGGCCACTTATTTTTGAAGTTTTTACAGCAGCTGTTTTTGGCAGTAGACGTTTTTTTCTACAGTCAATAAACTCTCCATCATGTGATCCTGTGTCCATTCATAGGCTGTTATCACGAACAAACTGCCTTCTGCTACAGCCAAATATATTTTACTTTTTGACTAATCAGTCCAGAGCATCTGCTACCATTTTTCTGCACCTCCATTCCTATGTTTGTGTGCAGAGGACATGAAAGCAAAGCTATATGCGATAACTCGATTACACCATTAATCATACATGCCTAAGACTTTTGCACAGTAGTGTGTGTGTGTTTTATTTTTAATTTTTAGAAGAAAACAATATAAACAAATTGATTGTATTATTTTTGTTGCCGTTAACTTCTGATTAGGTAATTTATTTACTTTTTTTTATAAAGTTCAGACTTCTAAAGTAAAACTATCAAGTAAACAGTTTGTTTAAACAAGTGGCTTATTTAATCTGTTGATCTCAGCAGGGGAGACAGTATGGCTCAGCAAGATATTGGTTTGGAGCATGTAAAGCTGTTACAGTATTGTGCACACAGTGTGGGGTATGATACCTTCCAGTTTGTCCTCAGCAGGCTCTCCTGAGTGCGCCTCTCTTTCAGAGCTTCTTTCCAAAATGTACATGCTGTAACTTCACTGTCCGTCAGGAACCCTTCCGTTTGGCAAACATGGTACCACAAGATTTCATCTTCAGCTAGTACCTTCCACGCTTTGCTTACCTATAACAGCAAGATAAAAACATGATGAGGTAATGAAGACAAAAAAAAACAAAAAAACTTGTTGGCTTAATCTGACTACATGGCAGAGCCAAATAAAGCACATTATAAGAGCTGATTTTCATTCCAGCGAGTGTTCATCCTTCTTTCTAGTCCACGAAACAAAGAGATTAAGTCACTTAGTTTAAAGCCAACAAAGCTGGTATTGAATACAAGTCAGAAATGGATTGCAAACACCCTCTGGGGATCTCTGTACAATATGTGCCATCCTAAGGCACATGAACATTAAATGTTATGCTTAAAACAAGGGGTCCTATAGGCATCAGAAAGACGTGGGCCCTTTGTCTATGCAAGCTATATGCAAAAGTAGAACATGTGAATGCCCCTGTATTGCCTACAGCTGCCTGCTCCTATGGGTTTCCGTCTCTGCCATCTACAGTGCATCCGGAAAGTATTCACAGTACTTCACTTTTTCCACATTTTGTTAGGTTACAGCCTTATTCCAAAATAGATTAAATGCATTAATTTCCTCAAAACTCTACAAGCAATACCCCATGACGACAACGTGAAGGAAGTTTGTTTGCAAATTTTATAAAAATAAAAAATTAAACAATTCCCATGTACATAAATATCCACAGCCTTTGCTTAAAGCGGAGTTTCACCCTAAATATAAGATCTCCCATGCGCTTCAGCATACTGGCGTCAGCGCCAGTATGCTGGTTTTTTTTTTTTTTTATAGCACACTTACTGTTTTATCGTAGAAATCCTTTTCTGTCCCCCGCGGTGGACGGCGCCAGTACAGCGCGTCACATCTTCCTAAGATACCCGATATGGACTCGGGTATTTCCGGCGCTATGCGGCGCCTGCGCACAGACCTAGGAGCTGACTGCGCAGGCGCCGTATTTTCTCCGAGTCCTATTTCGGAGGGCGTGACGCGCCATAGCCGTAGGACTCGGAGAAATACGGCGCCTGCGCAGTCAGCTCCTAGGTCTGTGCGCAGGCGCCGCATAGCGCCGGAAATACCCGAGTCCATATCGGGTATCTTAGGAAGATGTGACGCGCTGTACTGGCGCCGTCCACCGCGGGGGACAGAAAAGGATTTCTACGATAAAACAGTAAGTGTGCTATAAAAAAAAAAAAAACCAGCATACTGGCGCTGACGCCAGTATGCTGAAGCGCATGGGAGATCTTATATTTAGGGTGAAACTCCGCTTTAACCACTTAAGGACCGCCTACTGCACACATACATCAACAGAATGGCACAGCTGGGCACATCAACGTATATATACGTTGATTTTAGTACCCAGCCGTGGGTCGCGGTCGCGCGCCCGCGACCCGGTCCGAAGCTCTGGGACCGCGGGATTCGCGGTCCCGATCGTCGCTGCAGTGCGCCGATCCGTCCCTGGAGCGGAATAACGGGGAGAGCCGTGTGTACACACGGCTTCCCCGTGCTTCACTGTGGCCGTAGCATCGATCGCGTCATCCCTGTAATAGGGGGACGCGATCGATGACGTCACACCTACAGCCACACCCCCCTACAGTTGTAAACACAACACATAGGCACACATCCCCTACAGCGCCACCTGTGGTTAACTCCCAAACTGCAACTGTCATTTCCACAGTAAACAATGCAAATTTAAATGCATTTTTTGCTGTGAAAATGACAATTGTCCCAAAAATGTGTCAAAATTGTCCGAAGTGTCCGCCATATTTTTGCAGTCACGAAAAATATCGCTG
This sequence comes from Rana kukunoris, assembly GCA_029574335.1. Classification (NCBI taxonomy): domain Eukaryota; kingdom Metazoa; phylum Chordata; class Amphibia; order Anura; family Ranidae; genus Rana; species Rana kukunoris. Next base: position 179,020,071 of record CM056049.1, read on the forward strand.
ATCGCCGCTATTAGTAGTAAAAAAAAAAATAATTAATAAAAATGCAATAAAACTATCCCTTATTTTGTAAACGCTATAAATTTTGCGAAAACCAACCGATAAACGCTTATTGCGATTTTTTTACCAAAAATAGGTAGAAGAATACGTATCGGCCTAAACTGAGGAAAAAAAAATGTTTTTTTATATATTTTTGGGGATATTTATTTAGAAATATTTGTAAAAAAGGGATTTTTAAATACAGCTTACCTGTAAAATCCTTTTCTTGGAGTACATCACGGGACACAGAGCGGCATATTCATTACTATATGGGTTATATGGAGTACCTTCAGGTGTGGACACTGGCAATCTCAAACAGGAAGTCCCCTCCCTATATAACCCCCTCCCCTAGAGGGAGTCCCTCAGTTTTGTAGCAAGCAGTATGCCTCCCAAAATGGTCACCCCAAAAGAGGGGTGGGAGCTCTGTGTCCCGTGATGTACTCCAAGAAAAGGATTTTACAGGTAAGCTGTATTAAAAAATCCCTTTTTCTTTCTCGTACATCACGGGACACAGAGCGGCATATTCATTACTATACGGGATGTCCGAAAGCAATGCTTTAATGAGGGGAGGGAGACATCTTCCCAAAGGGATTTAATTTAGAGGTATACTCAAATAATAATAATAAATCCAACTTAGTCAAGAAATAATTTTGAATCTTAAATCAAGGGTGCCCCCTCAGATCCTGAGGATCTTAAACCGCAGACTGTAGTACTGCCTGCCCAAAGGCTGTCCCTTTTCTCAAGGCTGTATCCGCATTCCTTCTCACGTCTAACTGATAAAACCTTGTACTGAACGTGTGGACTGATGACCACGTCGCCGCCTTGCATATCTGAGCCATAGAGATCTGCTGGTGTGCTGCCCAGGAGGCGCCCATGGCCCTGGTAGAATGGGCTTTTACTGCCAAAGGAGGAGGCAACCTCTTCAAACCGTAGGCCTGAATGATTAATTGTCTAATCCATCTCGAGATGGTGGATTTTGCAGCGGCTGCCTGCCCCTTCTTGGGACCATCTGGTAAAACGAACAACACATCTGTTTTCCGGATCTTTTCTGTAGCTTTAAGATAGGCCCTCATGGCCCTGACAATATCTAAGGTATGCAGCAACCCCTCCTTTCTAGACGTGGGTTTTGGAAAGAAGGATGGTAGTACCAAATCCTGGTTCAGGTGAAAACTGGATATAACCTTTGGTAGAAAGGAAGGATGAGGCCGGAGAACCGCCCTGTCCTTATGTAGAATGAGATATGGTTCTTTACAAGATAAGGCTGCCAATTCTGACACTCTCCTGGCCGAAGCTATGGCGACCAAAAATACTAACTTTCTTGTCAGTAAAACTAAAGGAATTTCAGCCAACGGCTCAAAGGGTTGTTTCTGTAGAGAGGACAGAACAAGATTTAAGTCCCATGGACAAATCGGTGACTTGACAGGAGGATTAATACGCAAGACCCCCTGTATGAAGGTTTTAACCAGCGAGTGGGTGGCCAGCGGCCTCTGAAACCACACTGACAAAGCTGAAATCTGTCCCTTGATTGTGCTTAATGCCAGGCCTTTATCCACTCCTAGCTGGAGAAAACATAACACCCTATCAATGGTATATTTGCAGGAATTCCATCTTTTGGATTCACACCAGCCTACGTAGGTCCTCCACACCCTGTAATAAATTACCCTGGAGGCCGGCTTTCTAGCCCTAATCAGGGTAGGAATTACCTGCCTAGACAGACCTCTACCCCTGAGAATCAGGGATTCAGCCTCCAGGCCGTCAAATTTAGACGCCGTAATGCAGGGTGGAGGATCGGGCCTTGTGAGAGTAGGTCCGGTCGTAGAGGGTCCAAGGGTCCCACTGCCATCTTCAGGACTAGTGAGTACCATGTCCTCCGGGGCCAAGCTGGGGCTACTAGGATGACTGGCTTGTGCTCCACTCTGATCCTGCGCAACAGGCGGGGAAGTAACTGTAGCGGGGGAAATGCATATAGAAGTTTGAATTGATGCCAAGGGCAAACCAACGCATCGGTTCCGCAGGCCATAGGGTCCCTTGCTCGAGACACGAACCTGTCTAGCTTCTTGTTGAACCTTGATGCCATTACATCTATGTCTGGCACTCCCCACCTCTGGCAGATTGTCTGAAAGACCTGGGGATGCAGAGACCACTCCCCCGGCGACAGAATCTGGCGACTTAAGAAGTCTGCCTGCAGGTTGTCCACTCCGGGAATGAATATCGCCGAAATGCAGGGTACATAAACCTCTGCCCACTGAAAAATCAAGCTCACCTCCCTCTGAGCGGCCTGACTCCTGGTTCCCCCTTGGTGGTTTATGTATGCCACCGCTGTGGCATTGTCTGACTGGATTCTCACCGGGGACCCCTGTAATCTGGAAGTCCATGCCAGGAGGGCTAGGCGAGCAGCTCTGATCTCCAAGACATTGATGGGCAGCTGCCTCTCCGCTTCCGCCCAAGTTCCCTGGCGATTGAACCCCTCCAAGACCGCCCCCCAGCCTACCAGGCTGGCGTCTGTGGTAACTACCTTCCAGACTACGGGGCTGAAGGACCTTCCCTTCAGAAGATTCTGAGGGTTTAACCACCAGGCCAGACTTTGCCGGACCCTTGATGATAGCGTCAAAGGGGACTCCAAGGCCTGTGCTCTCTTGCTCCAGGCTGCTAGAATGGCTGCCTGTAGGACGCGAGTGTGGATCTGAGCGTATGGTACCGCCTCGAACGTGGCCACTAGCTTGCCTAGTAATCGCATACACAGGCGAATAGTTGGTTTTTTCTTGCTTAGAACCAACTGAACCAACCCCTTGATAGCCTCGACCTTTACAAGGGGCAGGAACACCCTTTGCTGTTCTGTGTCTAACCTCATGCCGAGGTATTCCAACTGCTTTGTAGGATGAAACGCTGATTTTTCCCGGTTTAGGACCCAGCCGAACCTCTCGAGGTACTGAACCGTGAGGTTTACTGCTTGTTCCAGACACGGCCGTGAGTGATCTATGATTAAAAGGTCGTCCAAGTATGCTAGGACCGTGACCCCTTGGATCCTTAGATTGGCCAGAACTGGAGCTAGGATCTTCGTGAATACCCGGGGGGCCGTGGCCAGCCCGAAGGGGAGCGCCATGAATTGGAAGTGTCGCTGCCCCACTGCGAAGCGTAAAAATCTTTGATGTGGCTGAAAGATTGGTACATGAAGGTAAGCATCTTTTATGTCTATAGAAGCCAGAAAGTCGTCCCTCTGGAGCGTGGCGACTGCTGATCGGACGGATTCCATCCGGAAGGAACAAACTCTTAGGTAAACATTTAAACCCTTTAGGTCCAAGATTGGCCTGACATCGCCGTTGGGCTTTGGTATGACAAAGAGATTGGAATAGAAACCTAGCCCTTGTTCTTGGGCTGGTACCTCTATTATCACGCCCTGGCAAAGCAGGTGATCCAAAGCTGCCAGCATCGAGGCCTTCTTTGTTGGATCGTTTGGTAGCCTTGACTCTTGAAAATGAGGCGGAGGAAACTTTAGAAACTCCAGTCTGTAGCCTGTGGTTACAGACGACCGGACCCATTTGTCGGGGATATTGGCTTCCCAAACTTCTGAGAAGAAACAAAGCCTTCCCCCCACCCGCGTGAGTGGGGGCGCCCCTTCATAAGGCAGACTTAGGGGCTGGCTTTGTTGGCTTGCGATACCATGGCCTCTTACCCCCAGGGGCCTGTCCCTGCGATTTATTGTTAAAGTTTGATCGCGCAGGAGGCCGTCGATACTGCCTGGAATTTGAGGGCCCCGAGACAGGGGAGAGCTGCCTTTTAAATGTAGGACCCCGGAATCTCTTTTTGACTGGTAAAAGGGTACTTTTGCCACTTGAAATAGTCTGAATGTATTTATCCAGATCCTCTCCGAAGAGTCGTCCTCCATGGAAGGGAAACCCTGCCAGAAGCTTTTTGCATGGGGGCTCCGCCGCCCAGTTCTTCAACCATAAGAGCCTTCTCATATGCACCAAAAATAGTGACAAACGAGAGGCCTGCTGGATGGAATCCTTTATAGCATCTACCGCAAAACACAGAGCTCTGGGAATGTCAGAAAACTCTTCTGCCTGTTGGGTAGGGCATGTCTTTAAGCATTTGTTTTGTCTGGTCCTTTAACGCCTGACAAACTCCAATTGCAGCCACAGCTGGCTGTACCACTGCTCCTGCCGTAGCAAAGGATGCCTTTAAAAGTGTCTCTAACCGTTTATCAACCGGATCTTTAAACATTTGTATGTTTTCCACCGGGCAAGTTAGTGATTTATTCACACATGAGACGGCTGCATTCACAACTGGGAGCGTCCACCTCTTCGAGAATTTTTCCTCCATAGGGTAAATAACTGAAAACCTCTTAGGCGGCAGAAAAATCCTGTCCGGTCGTACCCAATCCTGGAAGATCAATTCCTCCAACAGAGGATGGACCGGAAAAACCGCGTTGCTCAAAGGAGCTTTTAAAGAGCCCAGAGAGGATACCGCAGGAACCAGAGGCTCTGGCAATGGTAAATTAAATGCCGAGCGGACCATGTCCGTCAAAGACTGTACCCACAGCCTCTCTGTTTGGGAGTCTGAAAATGGTTCCTCAGAGGTAGATTCCTCAATCCCTGAACCCTCTTGGTTCCGGTCCAGTTGATCCTCCTGAGATTCTAATTCCTCCGGAGAGAGAATTTCAGCATCTGAGGATACACATCTTGGCGATGGGGATCTAGCCCGTTTCTTGCCAGGAATAGAGCTAGCGATCATCGCTGCTAATCTTTTCTCTAGCCCCCCTAGGGAGACGGCTAGCATCTCCTCTGTGACAAACACAGGGCTGGGCTGATCTGGGCCAGCCTCAGCACCAGACCCCCCTAATGGCTCATCCAAGGCGACCTTCATGGGAATAAGCTGCGGGGAAAGTACCGGCATATCATCAGAATCAGAGGGGGAACCCCTTTGTTTTTTGGTCTTTTTTGTACCTTTTGATCCCGAACCCTTGGAAGCCATAATACAAAACCGAGGGACTCCGCCTACAACAACCGACTGTAGTGGCCAGGAGTACAAAACTAGGGTTTAGGGGACAATAGACCACTAATGCCCAAAAACCGATGGGGCCCAGTATGTTCTATATTTTTTTTTTTTTTTTTATATTATATATATCTTTTTTTTTTTAAACATACAGCGTCGCCCCAATTTAGTTTGCCAGCCTCCAACCTGTTGCCAAAGGGGATTTTTGGCTTAACACAAATTGGAACAAACTCCAGCATGTACTACCCCTCTTCCGCCACCGGGAGTCACTGTTCTGCCGCTCTGCGTCCTCTCCCTTCCAGATCAGCCTCAGACTGAGCCATGATCACAGCCTGCTGTGTATAACAGCGAATGAAGGCGCGCCCTTGATGACGCTGCAGGCACAACACCCCCCCGCCCCCCCCCCTCCGAACGGCGCGAAAAACGTCTATAAGACGTGCGCACGCGCTGCGCGCGCGCGCGTATGCCGGGGAAGGAAAGCACATGGAGGAGCCGCGCTGCTGGAGACCCAGGACTGCAGCTTTAGGCGGCAGAATCAAACCCCGGCCAGGTAGGACTTTCAAAAGGCCCCATAGGGATCCTTATTAGCCCTGGGACCAGCGAGCAGCAGGTAGCTAGCAAACCTGTTTCTTAGACAGGGGGACCAAGTGATGGGGGGAATGAGATCATCCTGTCTTCTCAGACATAGTGAGCAAGGCTGCCAATGCAGAGCATACTTAGGCTACCCCCCTTTAAGGTCTCCCTGGAGAGCCTGCTGTCGAACCAAGTCCCGCAGGCTCCCCTCTTACCTGCTCCATGCTGCAGGACGTTTGCCTAGCAAAACGGTCCAATCTTCTCCCATCTCCGTGGGTAGCGTAGTAGACCTTCAGGCCCTGGGGTCCTGGAAGGTACCCACTGTCCTGGACCTATACAGCACCCTGGCAAACAGGATCTTATGTTTTTTTACAAACTCCCAGGGTCCAGCCCTCTAAAGAGGAGCATTATAGGCAAAACCCCACGGTTTGGGGCCCGGGTACTTTCCACTTTGGCACTGAGGCACCTTGGACAGATCGGTTAGCCCGCCCTTAATCCCAAGGATGTGGAGGCAAAGCTATTCCGTGACCAACACTTAAGACACTGGCGAAAAAACTGAGGTACTCCCTCTAGGGGAGGGGGTTATATAGGGAGGGGACTTCCTGTTTGAGATTGCCAGTGTCCATCACCTGAAGGTACTCCATATAACCCGTAAAGTAATGAATATGCCGCTCTGTGTCCCGTGATGTACGAGAAAGAAAATACATTTTGCACAGACACAGAAATGTACCCCAAAATATAACCTTCAAAATGTACTGATTAAAAAATATATTTTAAAAAGGAATGCAATTTATACGTAGAATAACAAAATAGTAATGCTCAAGGTGAAGGTTTACATTTAATGCCCCGTACACACGATCACTTTCTGTGATGAAAAAAAATGACATTTTTTAAAATGTCATTTAAAATGATCGTGTGTGGCCAAAATGTCATTTTATGTCTTCTGAAAAATGACCAAAAAAAAATTCTAACATGCTCGAATTTTTTATGTCATTTTTCAAAATGTCATTTTTTGTGTCATAAAAAATGATCGTGTGTGGGCAAAACTACGTAAAAAATTACGTTTTAAACCCGCACATGCCCAGAAGCAAGTTAGGAGACGGGAGGTAAAACTACCATTCATAATGGAGTAAGCACATTCATCACGCTGTAACAGACAAAAAAGCAGGAATCGTCTTTTACTAACAAGTAACCAGCTAAAAGCAGCCTCAAGGCAAATAGAACTTCCCCTTTAGGCCTCGTACACACGAGGGGATATGTCCGCTGAAAACGGTCCGATGGACCGTTTCAGCAGACATCTCCGCTCGTGTGTATGGGCTAGCGGACAGATTTCTCCACCCGACAGATTTCAAAGCATGCTTTGAAATCTAACCGGTGGGAATCTGTCCGCCCGACATGTCTGCTGGTTAGTACACTTACCAGCAGACATGTCGTCCCCCACCGCCGCCGTGCCGCCACCGAATGGATTCGGCGCATGCGCGGAAGTGTTTAACTTCCTGGTGCGGTGACGTGGCGATGACGTGGCGGCGTCAACGTCACCGCCGCGTCACCGCCACGTCACCGCGCCGTCCGGCGGCGGGGAATTTGATCCGATGGTGTGTACACGCCATCGGATCTAACTCCCGATCGGACATATCCGATGGAAATGGTCCGCGGACCGTTCTCATCGGATATGTCCGATAGTGTGTACGAGGCCTTAGAGTGCCATCACTTTGTTCATCATTTTCAAAAAATGATGGTATGTACGCAACGTCATTTTTGAAAATGAAGTTTGAAAAATTTCGTTTTTTTTTTCAGGAAAAAAAATGACATTTTTTCCATCACAAAAAGTGATTGTGTGTACGGGGCATTACTTTAGAACAGCATTTTATTTTTTAGCAAAATATTCAGATAGAGCAGGTTGGGTTGGCAAGGACACAAATTGGCATGATGGCAACTTTCATAGGTTTGCGATTGCTAAAATCTAAAAAATTCTAAATGACATTGCATTCACTTACGTGAGCATTTGCCACACATGTCATGAAGAGTCTACATTGTAAGGAAGTCAGAATAAATATGTATATAATCTAATATACAGTGTGTTTTGGGGATCTGGACAGTGGAGATACCATATATAGCTGTGCAGCAATAGTCTGACGGACCGTTTTCATCGGACATGTCTCCTGGGAGATTTTGGTCTGATGTGTGTACACACGATCAAACAAAAATCCCCACGGACAGACAGCGCGGTGACGTGGCGGTCACTTTGACCCCGCCACGTCACCAAACCAGGAAGTAAAATACTTCCACGCATGCGTCAAATCCAGTTGACGCATGCGGGAGATTTCGGTCCGCTGGTTAGGCGTACTAACCAGCGGACATATCCGACAAACCGCATTCCAGCAGACAAGTTTTACAGCATGCTTTAAAACTTTTGTCTGCTGGAAACCTGTCTGGTAGCCCATACAGACGATCGAATATGTCCGCTGAAACTGGTCTGCGCACCAGTTTCAGCAGATATGTTTGATCGTGTGTACGCGGCCTAAGAGTGAACTATAGCTGGCTGATTGATCACTATAGGAGTGATTTGTTACTATAGGGAGGGGCAGGTAAAGGCTTTGCCTGAGCCTGCATACAAGAAGGAAGTGCTGTTATGTCCCCCATTAAGCATTATGTTTACAGTGATCTGCAACAATTGCACCTATGGAGTGCTGTGTAGCAAGATCAGTAATCACAGGAGCTGGTTGTTTCAGTTCTTGGATGTAATGCTTAAAGAGGGTTCCAGCTTGTTTTTTAAAATAACCCTCGTTACGATCGCATCTAATGCTATTTCATAATAGAATGGGTCTGAAATGTAGCTATTATAAATCATGAGCTTTTAAAATAAACTCACTTTGTAGTCCCCAGTGAATGCACTCCCATCCTTAGTGTGGGAATCTGAAGCCCACTCGTTACTCTTTACGGGATATGACGCTGCTGGCTACCCAGCATGCGCCTCCCAATCTCGCACATGTGCATAAACTACAAAGTGCAGCGTGATGCTACAAGAACCGTCATGTCCACCCGCCCATTGGCTCCTGGGATATGTGTGTCATGAAACCCAGGAGCCAATGAGCGGGTGGACATGACGTACCTCGTTGTCGTACACATGAAGTGGAGGATTAAGCTTGCATACAAGGTTGTTGCAAAAAATAAAAAAACAAGTGTCCAAATAATTGTCACAAACTGATCACAAATGCGGGTGGAGGGAATTGGAAAAAATGCCTAGAACTCCGCTTTAAAGCACTAATAAACCCAAAAACTAACATTATATTGCACCTTACTGATTATTAGGTATGATCCTATTTTTGGCCTTTCTGTGTTCTATTTTCTGGTGATCCAGCCAGTAAGTTTGTTGTTTTTCAATCAAATAAGCTTGCTTGCAGTTAAAGGGATGAGACAAACCATTTAAACACTAGCAGGTGCACTTAAAATGATCAGTATTTATTAATTTATGTAAAAACTTTATTTTAAAAGGAAAAAACGTTTTGCTGTAACTGATTATAAAGTGTTAGCTGGACCTCAGCTTCAATTTATTACTTTAATTAAATCTGCTAGTCCAACTAACACTCCGCTCCCCCCAGACAGACACTGCTGCTGTTCAAACGTGCTCATTCATCCAGAGTGGTATAGTATGTTACTGGCAAGATCACTATGGGAAAACAGAGGGAACAAAAGCCTAAAAAATACCAATACTGCCACCACAACAAATGATTGGTAAGCTGCAATATATATAAAAAAATGTTTAAGGTTTAACATTTTATGCCAGTGTTTCCAGCCCACATGCTGGCAAAGATAGCATGGGGAATATTTGAATACTCTGGCCCAGATTCACAGAGCAATTACGCCTGTCTAACTGGTGTTAGACAGGAGTAATTTCAAATTTCGCGCGCCGTATCACTAGTTTGAATCCTCAAACCATGATACGGCGGCTTCGGGCTTCGATCTGAGAGGCTTACGTCTTCGTAAGCCTTCGGATCTACACTGCGATATTTTTGCGGCCGCTGGGAGGAGTTTGCGTCGTTTTCATGCGTCGGGATATGCAAATGAGTTTTTACGACGATCCACGAAGGTACGAGTGTCCCTCGCAATCGCCTACGTCATTTTTTGGCTACGTAATGTTAGAGGAGCTTTTTGCTGGTCTAACAGTGCGTAACCCATGTAAAGTATGGCCGTCGTTCCCGCGTCGATTTGAAAATATATATATTTTTTTAACGTAACTCGTTCGGGAATAGGAATGTACGTAAACGACGCTACTACGACGTGACGACGTGTTTTCGCGCAATGCACGGCGGGAAATTTGCGAACGGAGCATGCACAGTTCAATCGCCGCGGGAACGCGCCTATTTTAAATGCTTCACGCCCCCTACTCGCGCACATGGATTGCGACGGGAGAAATACACTACGCCGCCGTCGTTTACTGGACAAAATCTACCTGGATTCCACATATGGGCCAGGTAAAAAACGGCGGCGTAGTGTATTTCTGATACTCTACGAGTCTACGAGAATCTAATTCTCTGTGAATCTGCCCCTCTGTTTTTATTGCTGCCTGTGTCCTTGCTGGGGTGGTTCATCCTCTCTATTTGTCCATTGACCGTTGTCAACAAATAAGGGTAAATCCTGAGTTTTAGAGTTTCCCTGAGAGCAAGTGGTAGGAAAGTATTCCATTGGTGACAAAGTTGGGTCTCCAAGACAGGAAATGAGAGAATTCCCTCTAGTAGTACATAGATTTAAAAAACATCCAGAGACATTTTAATCCTCCCCTAATGTATCCAAATGTAAAACAAAATTTTTGGACTTTAAGCCTCAAAACAATACCTGGTGATGCTGCCAAGAAGGTATTTTTTGGGCACTTCCTGTAAAAGGGTGATAATGCTCTGCACCTGTCTGCCAGTTGTAATCCCAGAGACAATCTGCCGCAAAGGATTCTGATTGGGACTACAAGCGACTATTTTAACACACATTGCACAGGCATGGTCCAATATCAGGACTATCAGGAAACCCACCTTGCAAATGCCAAGCAACCATTGCTAGAGTGTACTCATATAGAGAGTAAAGGGTTGCAAAGAGGATTCATAAAAGCAGCATCACCACGACGCAACAATAAATCTAAAAACAAGCAAACATTTGGGCAAATACAGTATTTGTGATAAAAAATGCTTTTGCAAATTAAATGTAATTCAGTTAGGGTTTACACCTATTTTAAGAGGTGAAACAGGTGCCTTTAACGGGTTCCCGGCCGGCTCACAGAGATTTACTGCGGCAGAATGTCTCTCCTGGCCGAAATCCCATACATATATGGCTTTGCCCAGCAGAGCCACCAGAGGGTGCGCGCGCGCGCTGCACGGCGGGGAACCTGATGCGCGTGCATGAGCGCCAGCTCAGTGGTTTGTGTGTGTAAACGCACAAATCCCTGTGCTATCAGAGGACAGAAGACAGATCGTGTGTTTCTATAAAGTAGAAACCACGATCTGTCATCTCTTCTAGTCAGTCCCCTTCCCCCCACAGTTAGAACACACAATAGGGAACACAGTTAGCCCCTTGATCGCCCCCTAGTGTCTCTAAACAAAAAAAAGCAACATTTTTGGAAAAAACACAATGGAGTGTATTTACTAAAGGCAAATGTCCCTACCAGTGACATTTACATAGTAATCGGTGCATATTTATAGCACTAATCGCTCTGTAAATGTCAAATGTTAATTTGTTAATTTTTTATTTTTTTTACCAAAAATATGTGGAAGAATATATATACTAAGGATTTTTTTTTTTTATTGGGATATTTATTATAGCAAAAAGTAAAAGATATTGTGTTTTTTTTTTCAAAAGTGTCGCTCTTTTTTTGTTTATAGCGCAAAAAATAAAAACCGCAGAGGTGATCAAATACCACCAAAAGAAAGCTCTATTTGTAAAAAAAAAAGTACGTAAATTTTGTTGGGGTACAACATCGCACGACCGCACAATTGTCAGTTAAAGCGACGCAGTGCTGTATAGCAAAAAATGCCCTGGTCATTGAGCAGCCAAATCTTCCGGGGCTGAAGTGGTTAATTATATTAATATCCCATGTTCATCTTTCTAGTTTCCTCCTTGAACTCAGAACAGCGAGGCTCTCATATAATATAAACTGTGATCTTCAACATCAAACAGAGGTGAAATCTATTAAACAATAAGCACAATATTATACTCTACAAAATGAGATCATCTATCCATATACAGTACCTCCTGCACATGCTTCTCCATGTAGTCAAACACATATTCATCTGCATCAACCAAGATAAACTTGTGTCCGTTAAAATTAAGCCTGGCTCCAACGAACAGATCTGCAGCATTGAAGTATTCGGACATCTCACTCTTAAATAATTCCTGCCCTGGTTTCTTAATTCGACATCTTTCCAAAAATTTGCCACCTAGAATTCCTGAATAAATAAATCCATGGTATGAGAAAACTGACATAAAATAACTAAGCAAATACTTGTATCCCCATTACAGGTACTTATAACGTTTATATAAATTGTAAATAGGCCAGGCTTGTATTTTTTTAGATATATGAACCGACCAATTAGCAGTGACTGATATCATGGCAGCCAGAAATTCAACCAGGCATAAAGCAACTCCTATTTACCTGCAGATAATGCTGTGCTTACCATCACACAGGGGTTGATTTACTAAAACTGGAAAGTGCAAAATCTGGCGCAGGTCTGCAAAAAAAGGAATCATCTTCCAGGTTTATTTGTCAAAGCTTAAAGTGGACGTAAACCCTTCATACACCCAGTGAAGTGAACAGCCCCAGATGATACACAGAGATTAACCAAATCTCCCTACATTGGTTTTATATGTATATCTGCTGTGTTCACATTTATATACAGTTTAGAAAGTTGAGATCGTGTTAGGAGATTTTCTCTTCCTGGTTAACACAGAGTGTGATGTCTGGGCATACAGCTAAGACAGTCAACATTGCTGATTGGAGGAAAGGCACACACCCCCTCTCCTCATAGGCAGAGACTCTCAGGCCACGTACACACGGCAGAGAACCTCGACGGGCAGAACACATCGTTCCGCCCGTCGAGGTTCTCTGCCGGCCGTCGAAATCGGCGACCCGCCCGTTGGGAATGGCAACCAGCCATTCATCCAGGCGGGCCGTCGAGCAAAAAGAGAGCGTGCTCTCTTTTCGCTCGACGGGATTCCCGACGGGCGGGGCGAGCGCTCTGTGTACTCACGGCCGAGGTCCTCGCTGGAATGCAGCTTCCAGCGAGGTTCTCGCTGGTTTCCAGCGAGAACCTCGGTCGTATGTACGCCGCCTCAGAGCTGTTTTGTAATAGGAGCTGCGCTCTGCTAATCTATTTTAGCAACCTCCTTTGACAAAAGTTTCAGGCTGCTTTCGTCTAAAAAGTAAAAAAATATGTCAGTATTTCTCAGGTTGATAACAGAGGAACCGTTCAGGAGAGAGCTAAAGGACTTGGCTCATTGAAGAGAGATAACAAAATACTGCAGATATATGTGCCCAGCTCAGATTTCATGAATCGGGTTTACATCCACTTTAATTAAACAAGCTGAAGTGAGCTAGATGCTGAATGGCTACCATGCACAGCTGCACCCAATTTTGCACTGTCCAGTTTTATCATCACCCCCACAGTACTTGGTTATTTTTAGGCACCTACAAATGGCCACCAGAAAGAATAGGATACATAGTAAAAAGCTAGTAGGTGCAAAAGTACAATGGTCCCGAAGATCATGGGCCATCTTCCATCCCTTTGTGGATAGACAACATGAATAAATGTACCTGTAGTCAAATAGAACCAATATCAAACCACAGTTATTTGTACTTATTAAAGCATTATATATTTGTTCGGTACCTGAATTTCGCTGTGGTGGTTCGAATACAGCTATGGTGTCATCACTTAAGAAATAGGAGATGATGAACTTTCTTTCCAAATCTATGGGGTTTTCTGTAACAAGTTTTGCAACAAATCTAAGAATATTGCTCTCCAGGCCATTCCTAAAAAAGAGAGCAATTAGAAGGTAACTTACAGACTATGGGAAAAACAAGAAGTAGATTTTCTTCTAGAGTGGTACAAAACTTCTACAATTCTCCACTGGCCAGCACATGAGCATATTTAGATTCAACTGCAATATTGAATTATATTTGGAAGGTCACCATATTAACAATTCTTCTGTTACAATATTGAAAATAAAAAATCTGGGACAAATAGTCCATGAAAATATTCACTATTCACAGTTATGGATTAACTACTTGACGACCACCTACAGTATATTTACTGCAGGAGGGCGAGCAGCATGGTGTCAGGTCACCTGTGGCCAGGTGACAAATGCACCTCGATGGAGACAGGGGTGCACCGCAAGGTAGTGAACCCAATAGCAGACTGCTGCGGACGGACAGGAAACGTGAATCTAAGATTCCCCTGGGCGTGGAGTCTAAGGTCCAGCAGGTGTTCACCAGAGCCTCTAGTGGTGAGGATGGCCTTCGCTGCAACTGAACCCAGGTCGCGGCCCCTGGAGTTCCCTAAGTCACGCTCCGTAGGGAGAGAAGCAGCCACTGAGGACACAAGGGATAGTGATGGGTAAGCTGAGGTCGGGGCAACAGGCAGACGAGGGTAACCAAGGGACAGGCCAAAGGTCAGGGTCACAGGCAAACAGGAGTAGTCAGAGACAAGCCAAAATCGGTACAAATCGGTACATGGAAGGTTAACGTAGCACACGGCAAACAGGAACACAAGCTAACAAACAAAGTTGAACAGCAAAGCAGACCTGCAGTGCACTAGTTAATATGGGCTTCCTGGGATGGCCTGGGGTGGAGCCATACAGGGAGGAGAGGTGATAAAAGGCAGCCAGAAAGAGAGTCAGGCCTCTAATGGACACATGGAGGAGAAGGTAAGCTGCCAGACATTATTGCATGTCCATGACACATGGGCAGGCTGGCTCACGTACATGTACGTGAGCCAGCCTTGGGTGTGCAGTATGCCACTCCTGCAACAGCTGGACACAGGGGACTGCGGCTTCCAGTACCTGCCCCTTTTGAGCGGCCCTGGGATCATGTGATCGGTATGCGATTACATGATCACAATGTCAACAAAACTGTTATGAATCATGTCATTCATAACAGCTATGCTTCCTATACATTAATATAGTGATTGGACCATAGCTATCACATGGTACCTGGGCCAATCACAGCATTTTGTACCATATGATTAGCTGTAGACAATCACAGATCCCTAGTAATCACAGCTGGTATGAATGTAACCCATTCATGCCAGTTCAAAACATTGCTTTTGAGTGTGATCATAATTGTAACAGCAATTTTTTTTTTCTTAACATACTGTCACCAGTCAGTGTCCCTGATCACTGGGACACCAGTCATATGATGACGCTGTGGTGCACTGGTGACAGCATGTAAAAAAAAAAGTGCTATAATTATATAATCAAACCTATTTAATACTGAAGAGTTAATTTCCATTGGTACATAATAAAGATACCTGTCTTTTTCCATGAATTTCTTGAAATCCCTTTGGGGTGGTTTTGGTAACAGACCCAAACAGGAGCAAAGTGAATCTTCTTCTGAACCAAAGCCATTGTAAGGTGGAAGCTTTTTCTCATATTTTGTACGCTGTGGAAATTTGTACTGAACTGGAGTGAAATCTTCTGTGGAATAAAATATGATAATGAAAAACACAGTACTATAATATTTAGGTTTCTGCTGACTAGCATATGTGCACTTTTTATAAGTCTGATCTCTTTATCAATTTGAAATCCTGAGGCTTTATATACAGTACATAAAACAATGAGGTTTTAGGATCACTAAGGCCCAGGGCCGTCATCAGGAATTTTGGGGCCCCTTACACAGCGGGGGGGGGGGGGGTTGCTGCCGCATGAAATTGAGAAGCGGGGGGGGGGGGGGTCTGCCACGAATTGAGCGGGGGGGCCCTTTACAAAGAGAAGAAATAAAGAAAAATATATATAAAATGTGTCCTTTAATAAAAAGAAAAAAAGAGAGAAATATATATATATATATAATATATATATATATATATATATATATATAAAAAATATATATATATATATATATATATATATATATAGGCCCAGATTCACAGAGCAATTACGCCTGTCTAACTGGTGTTAGACAGGAGTAATTTCAAATTTTGCGCGCCGTATCACTAGTTTGAATCCTCAAACCATGATACGGCGGCTTCGGGCTTCGATCCGAGAGGCTTACGTCCTCGTAAGCCTTCGGATCTACGCTGCGATATTTTTGCGGCCGCTGGGAGGAGTTTGCGTCGTTTTCATGCGTCGGGATATGCAAATGACTTTTTACGGCGATCCACGAAGGTACGAGTGTCCCTCGCAATCGCCTACGTCATTTTTTGGCTACGTAATGTTAGAGGAGCTTTTTGCTGGTCTAACAGTGCGTAACCCATGTAAAGTATGGCCGTCGTTCCCGCGTTGATTTTAAAATATATTTTTTTTTTTAACGTAACTCGTTCGGGAATAGGAATGTACGTAAACGACGCTACTACGACGTGACGACGTGTTTACGCGCAATGCACGGCGGGAAATTAGCGAACGGAGCATGCGCAGTTCGATCGCCGCGGGAACGCGCCTATTTTAAATGCTTCACGTCCCCTACTCGCGCAGATGGATTGCGACGGGAGAAATACACTACGCCGCCGTCGTTTACTGGACAAAATCTACCTGGATTCCACGTAGAGCCAGGTAAAATACGGCAGCGTAGTGTGAATCTGGGCCATAATATATATATATATATATATATATATATATATATTTTTTTTTTTTAAAGGGTGGTTGCCATCTGGGGCCCTGGGGACCTCATTTTTTTTTTTTTTTTTTATAAAAGGAAATTACAAAAAAAAGGGGGCTTTCCATCCGGGACCTCTTGGCTCTTTAATAAAAATAAACCTCTGGGCCCTTTAATACAAAAGAAATAAATAAATTATATATATATATATATATATATATATATATATATATATATATATATATATATATATAAAAAATAAATAAACATTTATAAAAATAAAAAAAACCAAGGGGGTTGCCTTCCAGGGCCCTTTAATAAAAAAAATATAAAACAATATATAAAAAATAAATAAAAAAAAACATTTATAAAAAAAGGGGGTTTGACACATGGGGCCCTATGAGCCCTTTAATAAAAATATATCTATATATATAAAAAAAAAAAAAAAAAATATATAAAAAAAGTAAAACATTTTTATAAAAAAAAGGAGGGTTGGCATCCAGGGGCCCTGGGGACCTCTGGGCCCTTTAGCAATAATAATAATAATAATAAATAAATATATATATGTAAATAAAAGAAATAAAAAAATATATAAAAAATATATTTTTTATAGAAAAGGGGGGGGGTTGTCATCATGGGCCCTCGGGATCTCCGGCCCCTGTGGACCTCCAGACCCCTAAAAAAAATGGCCCTTTAATAAAAAATAAAATAAAAATATATAAAAAAATATATTTTTTTTTTATAAAAAATAAATACAAAAAAGGGGGGTTGCCATCCGGGGCCCTGGGGGGCCTCCAGTGCCCTGTGGACCTCTGGACCTCGAAAAAAAAAGAAAAGAAAAAAAATTGGCCCCTTAATAAAAACTAAAATAAAAATATATTAAAAAAATATTTTTTATAAAAATATATATTTTTTTATAAATAAAAAAAAAAGAGGGGGTTGACATCTGGGGCCCTGGTGGCCCAGGTGTACTGCCTGTACCCCCCTGATGGCGGCCCTGCTAAGGCCGCGTACACACGATAGGTTAGCCAGAGGACAACGGTCTGATGGACCGTTTTCATCGGTTAAAACCGTTCGTGTGTAGGCCCCATCAGTTGATTAACCTTCGGTTAAAAAAAAGCCAACTTGCTTTAAAATTTTACCGATGTGAATACCGCTGTACCTAGGGAACGCTTACAGAACGGAAAAGCACCATGGACCCTCGTTAAGGTCCTGGACAAGCTACATGCTGTTATCTTTGCGCTTAGCCTGCTCACAGTTTGTACCCGAAAGGGGTGACAGGTCTAACCTCCTACGGAGGTCATCCCATAGAGGAAGTGCGTAGCTAATATATGAGTGCTATACACTGTTTTACTGCAAGGTGTTCTCTCTCTCATTGCTTTGTAACTTTTGAAATGATTCAATTGTACCATCCAAATGTTCTATCTATGTATAACATGGTAATATTTCAATAAAAATCTATTGTTTAAAAAAAAAAAATATATATTTTACTGATGGACACATAACGATAGGATAAAACCGATCATTAGCACGACCATCGGTTAAAACCCATGCATGCTCAGAATCAAGTCGACGCATGCTTGGAAGCATTGAACTTCATTTTTTCCAGCACGTCGTTGTGTTTTACGTCACCGCGTTCTAACACGATCGTTTTTTTAACTGATGGTGTGTAGGCACATCAGACCATCAGTCAGTTTCATCGATGAGAATGGTCCGAAGGATGGACTGATCATGTTTATGAGGCTTTAGTTCTTGCAGTATAGACACTGCGAATACAAAGTATATTGGTCAGTGTGCAATTTTCTGTATGTGCTTAACCACTTCAGCACCAAAAAAATTGGCTGCTCAATGACCAGGTAATTTTTTGCGATACTGCACAGCGTCGCTTTAACTGACAATTGTGCAGTCATGTGACACTGTACCCAAACAGCGTACATTTTGGAAAAAAAACACAACATTTTGTACTGTTTGTTGTATTTTTTTCCTCAGTTTAGGCCAATATGTATTCTTCTACATATTATGGGGTAATAAAAATTGCAAAAAGCGTATATTGATTGGTTTTCATAAAAGTTATAGCATTTACAAGATATGGGTAGTGCTTTTTATCAGGACTGCGACATTATGGCGGACATATCGGACACTTTTGACACATTTTTGGGACCATTGGCATTTAGTGCTATAAAATGCACTGATTCCCGTGTAAATGTCACTGGCAGGGAAGGGGTTAATACTAGGGTGTTAACTGTGTTCCCTAATCTGTGTTCTAACTGTGCGGGGAGGGACTCTCTATAGGAGATGACAGATTGTGGTTCCCAACTTGTAGGAACTCACGATCTGCATCTCCTCTCAGAACAGAACAGCAATGTGTGCGTGTCCCCTCTATCCCGCTTAAAGGGAACGACGTACAGCTACGACACTCTGTGGAAACGAGTCGACTTGCCGCAGTATAATGATATTAATATAAAACATATCCACAATTTATTAATTTTTTTATCTAATTTCTTCTGTTTAGGCCAATATATATTCTGCTACATATGTTTGGTAAAAAATCCCAATAACCGTATATTGATTAGTTTGCTCAATAGCGGCTACAAACTATGGGAGATATTTGACACTTTTGACACTTGACACTTTTTTGGGGACCAGCGACATTATTACAGTGATCAGTGCTAAAAATAGGCACTGTTACTGTATTAATGATACTGGCTGGGAAGGGGTTAACATCAGGGGCGATGAAAGGTTTAAGTGTGTGACTAAATGGTGTTTCAGTTTAGTGGGGGAGGTGCTTTTACTAGTGGAAGGCAAGGATCCATGCCTTCTGTACTGACAGAACGGCAATATACCTTGTTTACATAGGCAGACCGCGATTCTGCCTGCGTACAGAATGATCAGCGGGTGCCAGCGGACAGCGTGTCCGCGAGACACGCTGATCAGCTATGTAGAATCACAGCGTATATATAAGTGATCCTGCGCAGCGCAGCCGTCCTGCAGCAGGAAAACTTCCAAGGGGTGGTCGGTAAGTGGTTAAAAATACTCGAAACTGAATTGTGTGTTACTTTTAAGGGTTAACGAAATGGACATTTGGATGACATTATTCAAAGGAATGTGAGTGGTCTGCTGCAGCTGTGCAGCTTCATAAACCTTCTTGTGAATACACAGCCATGGGGTGTAATAAATAAATTTGTTGCATAATGCAATATTTACTTTAATCAGTGTTTACTGTAATTTAAAACAGTATAAAGGGGAACAGATAACATCAGAATGCATAAAACTGGACTATGTTTACATTCCATTAATGGAATATAATACATCTTATTAAAAAGTGCTGAATAATCAGGAAATAATGTCAACAGTACACTGTCTAGTGGATCACTTGTGTATGGGAGGCTGAGCGAAGAAACTCACATCAACTGACTGGGCCCCATGGCAAATGTCACTACAAGATCTCAATTCTGGAAAGGTACACCTAGAAAGCCGACTAATCCATATTTTACTTTTAAAAATTGAAGCCGAAGTCCAGTTAGATACAAAAGACACACTTTCCTGCAGCTTGTAATAAGTATTACACCATTAAATATCCTTTTTAAAAGCCCAACTCCAAGCATAAATTACATTTAAATGGTGCACTGTGCATCAGTGACCTTACCCCTCAAGCCCCATACACACGACCGGTTTTCCTGCCAGGAAAACTGCGGGGAGAGCTTTTGGCCAGGAAAACCGGACGTGTGTATGCTTCCTTGCAGTTTTCCCGACAGGAAAATTGTCGGGAATCCCGACGGGAAAATAGAGAACCTGCTCTCTATTTTCCTGTCGGAATTTCCGGCGGTTTTAAACCTGGCAGTTTTCTTATGAAGAAACACTACGAGGGAGCATATATACGCCCGGGATTCCCAGCCAAAGCTCTCCCGCAGTTTTCCTGACAGGAAAACCTCTTGTTTTTCGTCGGGATTCCCAGCAGACTTTATACCGCCAGGAATCCCAGTCGTGTGTACAGGGCTTAGGTCTTGGTTCCAGACTCCTCTTCTTAAGCCATGTGGCTGGTGTCATAACGGATCACATGTGCAGCATCATAGAAATTGTAGATTAAACAGAGGCAAAGATGGCAGCAGGGCGTTTGAAGAAATTTGGGGGCCCCAAGTAAAATGGACATGGAGGCCCACCCCGCAAGAACGCACGCACGCACGCAAAGCCTACATGAACCCCTCCCTATGTTTTTTTTTTACTCCCCCTATGTTATTTTTACTCCCCCCTCCCTGTGTCCTTCTTACTCCCCCTTCCCGCTCCCTGTGTCCTTCTTACTCCCCCCCATGTTTTTTTTTACTCCCCCTCCCTATGTTTTTTTACTCCACCCCCCCCCCCATGTTTTTTTTACTCCTGCTCCCCCTCCCTATGTTTTTTTTTACCCCCCCGTGTTCTTTTTCCTTCCTTCCTATGTTCTTCTGTACAGCAGAGCTCAGAGAGGGGGAGGAAGAAGCAGTATAAAGAGCCAATCAAGTTTAAGGCATGCTAAAAAGAGGGGAGAGCAAGGTGACAAGGAGATGAGCTTATCTGTGTGCTGCTTCACCTTTCACTGCCCAGCCACAGGGACGGGGGAGGGGATGAGCCCTGTAAGTGAAAATGAAACAGCAACAGAGCTGTTTTAAATTTCAGAACTGAATGGGTAGAATTAAACAGCTCCCATATATGCGTTTTATCTATGTATTTAGTGGTTTGCTAGGAGTTCTGCATTTAGGCAAATGGCATGAATTATTTTCTGTGTTGTTTCCTAGTTTCGATAAAGCCGTTTACTGCTGAGCCTTTTTTGTCCGTGTATCTCTTCTAAGCAGGGCTGGTGCAAGGATTTTTGATACCCTAGGCAAAACCTCATTCGTCGCCCCCCCCCCCCCCCGGCACCACCCCTGACTCCACCCCCTTTGCCCTGCCAATATATACCCCACTTTTTTAACGAAGCACCAATCAAATGCAGCCTCAACAGCGCCCATCAAATGCAGCCTCACCAGCGCCCATCAAATGCAGCCTCACCAGCGCCCATCAAATGCAGCCTCACCAGCGCCCATCAAATGCAGCCTCACCAGCGCCCATCAAATGCAGCGTCACCAGCGCTCATCAAATGCGGCCTCACCAGCGCCTATCAAATGCGGCCTCAACAGCGCTCATCAAATGCGGCCTCACCAGCTCACATCAAATGCGGCCTCGTCATGTTCAGTACATTTATATTAACCATTATGAGCATAGTCTGAAGTTACTTAAAGGTGTGCATGCTGGTTCTGGTGTATTCCAAAGAACCTGGGTCTCTAAAGCACTATGGTGTATGAAGTAACACTACTACCAAAGGTTAACTGGGAAAGACAAAAAGAGGAATGTAGTTGCTATGGGTAACCAAATCAAGGAACAAGCAACCAGTCATTAAGCAAGGTACCTGTTAAGGTGACAGGTTCTCCGATAGCAAGGGGGTCAGTCTTCTAGCTCCCTCCCTAGGGGTCAGCATCCAATAGCAGCCAGGTCTGAACCTAAGTTACAGGGATCTATGGCCTGATCATGAGGTATGGTCAGAAAAGAGTTAAGTGAGAGCTTGCATAAAGTCTGCGCTAGGTGCTCGGCGGACCCCATTCAATTACCGGGAGTGAGATAACAGAAGTACGCTGAACTGGTGGATAGGGTGCAGTCTCAACAGTGTAGTGACATAGAACAAATGGCTTTTCACAGGAACTCTGCACTGTATTACTGCACACAGTTAAATTTCATCTTTAAATCAGGAACTCCATTTATGTTAGATTTTTAACATGACCGCAGTCTCTGCCTGGTCCCAGTCATTAATGAGCGCTCCATGTGAGAGATCCCCCCACATGGACGGGCACAGATGACTGTGTCAACACACTTGGCGTAGTCGGAAAAGGGACCCGCCAACAACAACCGTGTATTTTAGCCTGTCATAGATTTTGACAGCTGCACCTGTGTCTTCCTTGAATCCAAAAACAATGGAATTTGACGCACGTGGGCCAAAAAGCCTGTGTGCATGAGGCTTTAAATAGAAAAAACTGTCCACTGCTCTAGAGAAGGACCCTTGCTCTGAGTCAGAACTAGAGCTCCAATCACTAGGAAGCATCAAAAGTTGTGTATTTTTGTAATGAAGGGATACAAAAATCTAAAAATATGTAAAATTATAAACTGTAAAAAAGATAAGGGAAGATGGGGAAGAATGGGTTAAAAAATATAAATTATACTGTAGTTACTAAAGGGGTCTATTTATAAAATAAATTGTTGGATGAATGTGAGAATGTGACAAGCATTTGTCCATCCTTGATTAATTATGACTGTATTTTGCTTAGTAGAGTGCTTTCTCATGATCATCAGCGCCATCCATTGGCCATAATGCAGTATGTTTTCTGATTTTAGTATTTCAAGAAAAATACCACATTATAGCCCCTAGATGAAGCTGGAAATCATAGGAAATCACTTTATTAAGCAAAATACATTCAGAAAATTTCATGGGTGGACTAATGCTTGTCATACTGGTCCAAGGATTTTTTTTATAAATTAGACCCCTTAGAGCTAATTACTGGTTGCAGATTTGCTGGAGCTAGCATTTAGTGCATGGCTGTTAACAGTGGCAACATAGCCTTAGACCCCTTTCACACTGGGGCGGGTGTTGGCGGTAAAACGTGGCTAGATCTAGCAGCGCTTTACCGTTATTTTAGCAGCGCTATTTTGCCGCTAGCAGGGTGCATTTAACCCCCGATAGCAGCCGAATAAAGGGTTAAATGTGGCTGTGTAGTGCCACTGCCAAAGCACTTTGCAGGCGCTTTAGCAGCGGTGCCCATTAATTTCAACGGGCAGGAGCGGTGGAGGAGTGTGTATACCGCTATTTCAACGCTACAAAGATGCTGCTCGCAGGACTTTTTTTTAACGTCATGCCAGCGCAGCGTCCCAGGGCGAAAGCACTTTTCAGGCCTTTATAGGCGCTATTTTTGTAGCCCAAAAGCGCCTGAGGGGTCTTTGGCAATGAAAAATTGTCCTGCGAGAGAGACACCAGCTTTCTATATGAATTATGGAGTACGGTAGACTTTGCCAACAATGTAATTTGTTAAAACAAATGACCCACCTAAAATATG
Source organism: Rana kukunoris (assembly GCA_029574335.1). Taxonomy (NCBI): domain Eukaryota; kingdom Metazoa; phylum Chordata; class Amphibia; order Anura; family Ranidae; genus Rana; species Rana kukunoris. The sequence goes on from CM056049.1 coordinate 179,043,573, forward strand.
TTGATCATAGAATATTATGCTGTTTGGAACTGATTTTTAGCTGGGATGCCTGGAGTCTGTAAGTAACAAGTTTACTGCCAAATGCTCCAGACCGGAGCTCCTTTAATTTCTAAAGAATTATGCCAACATCTTTCAGTTTAATGTGATATTCTTTACTGAATAATGTTTAATAATCTGCTGCATGCTGGGATAATAAACCCTGCAATGTATCACTGCAGCTTCCAGTTGCTTGGTAATAAAAAAAAAAAGTTTTTTCCCTAGCGTGTATTCAGAATTTTAAGAGCAAATTACATTTCCTTACCAATACCATATTTTGTTCTGTAGTAGTTCTTTGTAAAATCATCACAATCATATAGAATTATCATGCGTCCCCAAGCACTGATTGCGGCTCCAATTGTCAGATCACAGTCTTTGTAAAACTCCTGGTGCACGGCCCCGGTCTGCAAAATGAATGTTAGTATTTTATGACCTGTAATCAGTGAACACTCAAGGACAAACCACCAGATTCAATTGCAAGTCGCAAAGCATAAATGTGGTTTTTCCTGCATGTAAACAATTCCTGCAGTGGTTTAGGAATAGGATAGATTTTCCCATCATTTTCTCAAACTATAATAAACACTTTTTTACATTTGAAATTCTTAATTTTTATATAGATAGATAAATATAAATATATATAATTATATTTTTATATAATATTTATATATTTATATTTATAAAATATATATACATATATAAATTATGAAACTTTTCTAGTGTGCTACATCTAAAGAATATATTAGCTTACACTTGGCAAGTTTGCTCATTTTTACAATGAATATCTACACATTCAGTAATAATTATATAACCAAATATAGAAAATTCCTGAATTTTACATTTCTTAAAATACTGTATTGCAGCTTAGAATTAGGACTTGCTACATTTGTTATTTAAATAACATCATAGACAAAAATTCCATAAAATGCTTCAATTCCTACTTTAAGATTATCCAGAATAAAGCGACCTCCATGTCCCATTGGGCCAAAAACGTTAAGGACAGTACGTGTAGTAATCTCACCGGGGTTATACATTTTTGTTGGTGCATTCTGTAAAACAATGTTGGTAGACATGGTTAATGCTGCATTAAATCCTTATTCAGATCTACAGCTTTCCATGACCTTTGTCAGCATGGAATGTACTGTACATTTTAAAAGCACAATGTAGTTTTAAACATCAGCTTCAATGCCAAGGTCTGCCGTTTTAGTTTGTTTCCTGAGAGTTGACAAGATGCACAAAAATGTTCTAAATACATAGGCATATATTACAGAACAAGGCAAGACAAACGAATCTTACTAAAAGGGAAGTTACACACAAAATTGATACTCCCATGTTCAAACAGTGATGCCTCGTACACTCGGGAAAACTGACATGACAGCTTTTGGCTGGGAAAACTGTCCTTGTGTATGCTCCATGGCAGTTTTCCCGCCGGATTTCGGGAAGGGAAAAATTAAAGGATCACTAAAGGAATTTTTTTTTTAGCTAAATAGCTTCCTTTACCTAACTGCAGTCCTGGTTTCATGTCCTCGTTGTTCGTTTTTGCTTTGAAATTGCTGTAATTCTGCTCTGATCTCCACACTTCCTGCTTGTCTGGCTCCTTATGAAAAATCTCATGCCAGCTTTTCACTGTGGTCCAAGCTGTCATTACTGTGTGTCTAAAACTCCTCAGAACCAATCAGATTCATTTTAAAAACAAAACACTTCCCTGTATTTGTTTGTTTTTGTTCTGTGCGTCTCTTTACATCACAGAAACATGAAACCAGTTTAAAAGTGAAGCTAAACTGCAGGCACATTATATGATTGATTTTATCTATTTTTAATCATTTTTAAAAGGAATCAGTTATCAGTTATTATGTCTCTATACCCTGTAAACAGTCATTTCAGCAAAAAAAAAATGTTCCTTTAGTGACCCTTTAAGACATGTTCTCTTTTTTCTTGCCGTGATTGCCGGCGGTTCTTTTTCCAGCAGCTTTTCTATGCGAAACACTGCGGTGGAGCATACACACGGCCGGGTTTCCCAGCCAAAGCTCTCATGGCAGTTTACCTGCCAGGAAAGCTGCCTCGTGCCTCGTGTTTCCCAGCGGTAAAAAGCCTGCCGGGAAACCCGTACGTGTGTAAGGGGCATTAAACTTGCCCCAAATGGCCCAATAAAATTGAATAATGTTCCTGGTTATGGGCTTTCCTTGTTGTAGCAGGGGGACAGATGAGAGATAAATGTATATTATATTATTATACTAGGTATATGTACAGTATCTCACAAAAGTGAGTACACCCTTCACATTTGTTAAATATTTTATTTTATCTTTTCATTTGACAACACTGAAGAAATTACACTTTGCTACAATGTAAAGTAGTGAGTGTACAGCTTGTATAACAGTGTACATTTGCTGTCCCCAGTATAAATAACTCAACACACAGCCATTAATGTCTAAAATGCTGGCAACAAAGGTGAGTACAAAAGTGAAAATGTCCAAACTGTGCTCAAAGTGTCTTTTGTGGCCGCCAGTATTTTGTGTGGCCACAATTATTTTTCAGCACTGCCTTAACCCTCTTGGGCATGGAGATCACCAGAGCTTCACAGATTGCCACTGGAGTCCTCTTCCCATCCTCCATAACAACATCACAGAGCTGATGGATGTTAGAGACCTTGCGCTCCTCCACCTTCTGTTTGAGCATGCCCCACAGATGCTCAATAGGGTTTAGGTCTGGAGACATGCTTGGCCAGTCCATCACCTTTACCCTCAGGTTCTTTAGCAAGGCAGTGATCATCTTGGAGGTGTGTTTGGGATCGTTATGTTGGAATACTGCCCTGCGGCCCAGTCCCTGAAGGGAGGGGATCTACTTTAGTATGTCACATAACATGTTGGCATTCATGGTTCCCTCAATGAACTGTAGCTCCCCAGTGCTGGTAGCACTCATGCAGCCTCAGACCATGACACTCCCACCACCATGCTTGACTGTAGGCAAGACACACTTGTCTTTGTACTCCTTCTGGTTACCACTACACACACTTGACACCATGAGTGAGATAACACCAAAATTAACACGCCTGCTCCCCATTCACATCTGAGACCTTGTAAACACTAACGATGCACGTCGGCTAATTGAGCCCAATTTGGAAATTTTCACTTAGGGGTGTACTCACTTTTTTTTGCCAGCGGTTTAGACATTATGAGGGGACAGCAAATTTACACTGTTATACAAGTTGTACACTCACTACTTTACATTGTAGCAAAGTGTCATTTCTTCAGTGTTGTCACATGAAGAAATATAATAAAATATTTACAAGTGTGTACTCACTTTTGCGAGATACTATACATATATATATATATACACACCAGAGGACAGATGCCTTGGGCAATTGGAGACATTCAAACTTTTTTGTAAAATCTTCGCTTGAGAGCAGGCCTGATCTTTTTTTTTTTTTTAGCTAGTATGGTGGCCAAGCAACTAGTATTTTCAGAAAGAGGTCGAGAAGCCCCCATATTCCTGTCATGGGCATTTTTTTCTATTCTATTAGAATCTTTTTCACAAATTTTCTCTGGAAAGTACAACATGTGTAAAGAACTCACCAATAATAACTAGACATGTGCACACTGAAATATTTCATTTCGGAATTTTTTATTTATTACGTTTCATTTAAAAAACGCATTTGTCCGAAAATTCTAATTAAGGTCGAATCTGTCAATTGAAGGCTTATGGTGTCGAATGTTCTTAGAAGATTCAACGGAGCAGCTAAACTGTACGACGCCATGATCGCACATTTCCGGTTGAATGCTCCGCCCACCAGCTATAGTAGAATTCTAATGTTGTATGACTAGTAATAATTATATTTATTAACTATTATTACTAGTCAACCAACATTAGAATTCTTCTATAGCATAGGGGCGGAGCATTTGACCATAAATTTCCGCTCGTGGCGATCGTATGTTTTTAGGTGCTTCGTCGAATCTTCATGTCTCTATAATGTCGAATATTTTCTCTCTATGTCGAATAATCTTGGACCAATAGGCTGCGTACACACGATCAAATCTGACAGACCGTTTCAGCAGACAGATTCGATCGTGTGTACGGGCGGACAGACAGATTTGGCCAGCCGACAGATTTTAAAGCATGCTTTAAAATCTGTCTGCTGGGAATCCGTCCGTCTGAGGCGGCGTACACACGATCGAGGTTCTCGCTAGAAACCAGCGAGAACCTCGCTGGAAGCTGCATTCCAGCGAGAACCTCAGCCGTGTGTACGCTCCTGGCTCGCCCCGCCCGTCGGGAATCCCGTCAAGCGAATAGAGAGCAGGCTCTCTATTTGCTCGACGGCCCGCCTGGATGAATGGCTGGTTGCCATTCCCGACGGGCGGGTCGCCGATTTCGACGGCCGGGCGAGAACCTCGACGGGCGGAACGATGTGTTCCGCCCGTCGAGGTTCTCGTACGTGTGTACGCGGCTTCACATGTCTGCTGGTTAGTAAGCTAACCAGCAGACATATCTGCTCGCACATGAATCGAATGGATTCGACGCATGCGCGAAAGTGTTTTACTTAATGGTACGGTGACGTGGCGGCGTCAACGTCATCGCCACGTCACCGCGCTGTCTGCCGGCGGGGATTTTGGTTTGATCGTGTGTACAGCGATCAAACCAAAACAGCCCAGCAGACAAATCTGTTCAAATCGGTCTGTCAGACCGATTTGAACAGATGTATTTGGTCGTGTGTACGCAGCCATAGAGTTAGGTTAGGCACATTCGACCGCAGATTCGATAGACACAGATCGCTATTGTCACTGTCATGTCGAATATTCTATCCATATCTAACTGTTGTCGCAAAAAATAATGAAAATAAAGCATTTTTTATGTTGGATCTTTCGAATTTTGGATTCTGCACGTTCGTTATCGTTTGTTAAAACCAACGCCAAAATCTCCAAAATTGGACAAAAATGCATTTGGACAAAAACGAATGCACATGTCTTATAATAACTAGCAGACCCCCAGGTTTGAAAGTCCTGAGTAACGACCCTTATACATGCATGTGCATCTCTACAGCAATCAAGAGATGTCATAATAGAGCCATGTGATATAGTATAATATATGACCTTAAAGTGGAGCTCCACCCTCTTTTTCAACTTTATAGCATTTGTTTTCATACTGCCCCCTTAAATTGAATTGGCACTGTGCTGTGCAGATGAGTTTATTTTCCTCCGCCACGGCCGCAGCGGCATCGCCCCGTCAATCAGTGCTGCGTTGCCTCCTGGGAGATGTTTGTCATCAACCCCCGGGGGCCCTGGCCGCGTAGCATCACGTGATTTCACCCCCCCCGCGAATGAAAAAAAAAACACCGGCGCCGCGGGTTAAACATTGTGCGGTGACAGTGACTGACACAGACAGACTACATATGTAATGGAGTGCCCGAGCGAAGCAGGTAGTGGCTTTTGGGGAGGGGAGGGGGGTGGTGGTTGCAAGCTGCTCCCCTGTCAGTCAGCACATTTGGGACCGGCGCGGCGCAATGATCCCCTTCTCTCATGTCACGTATCTGATAAGTCTCAGGCAGCGGCCGTCAGCCGAGCAGAGAAGCCGCCTCCCCCCTTCTCCTGCATGCACAGCACTGTATAGACATAAAGGAGAAGGATGAGGCGGCTTCTCTGCTTGGCTGACAGCCGCTGCCCGAGACTTATCAGAGACGTGACATGAGAGAAGGGGATCATTGCGCCGCACCGGTCCCAGATGTGCCGACTGACAGGGGAGCAGCTTGCACTCTCCCTCACCCCCGCCAAGCCACAAAGTCCCCCCCACCCCCGCCAAGCCACTACCTCGGGCTCTCTGACTGTCAGCCAGATACATTGTGGGTCTAAATGGGGGGGTCTGTATTGTAGCAAGGGGGGTTTGTATTGTAAGAAGGGGGGGGTTTTCACTGTAGCGGGGGTCTGTATTGTAGCAAGGGGGGTCTGTATTGTAGGAAGGGAGGTCTTCACTGTAGTGGGGGTCTGTATTGTAGGAAGGGGGGTCTGTACTGTAGGAAGGGGGGGTCTTTACTGTAGCGGGGGTCTGTATTGTAGGAAGGGGGGTCTGTATTGTAGGAAGGGGGTCTTTACTGTAGCGGGGTCTGTATTGTAGGAAGGGGGGTCTGTATTGTAGGAAGGGGGGTCTTCACTGTAGTGGGGGTCTGTATTGTAGGAAGGGGGGTCTGTACTGTAGAAAGGGGGGGTCTTCACTGTAGCGGGGGTCTGTACTGTAGAGGGAGTCTGTATTGTAGCGGGGTCTTCACTGCAGGTGGGCCTGCATTGTAGGGAGGGGGTCTGCACTGTAGAGGGGTCTGAGTAACAATTAGGGGGCCCAGAACTGTTAAGGGGGGTGCCTGTGTAACATACAGGCGTCTAGAGGTGCAGGGTACTGTGTAATGTAAAGGGGTCCAGAGATGTGGGGGGCTGTGTAATGTAAAGGGATCCAGAAGCGCAGGGTGCAATGTAATGTAAAGGGTCCAGAGGTGCAAGGGCTGTATAATGTAAAGAGGTGCAGGGTGCTGTGTGATGTAAAGGGGTCCAGAGGTACAAGGGCTGTGTAATGTAAAGGGGTCCAGAGGTACAAGGGCTGTGTAATGTAAAGGGGTGCAGGGTGCTGTGTAATGTAAAGAGGTCCAGAGGTGCAGGGTGCTATGTAATGTAAAGGGATCCAGAGTAATGTGTAATGTAAAGGGGTCCAGAGGTGCTGTGTAATGTAAAGGGGTCCAGAGATACAAGGGCTCTGTAATGTAAAGGGGTCCATAGGTGCAAGGTGCAGTGTAATGTAAAGGGGTCCAGAGGTACAAGGGCTGTGTAATGTAAAGGGGTGCAGGGTGCTGTGTGATGTAAAGGGGTGCAGGGTGCAGGATGCTGTGTAATGTAAAGGGGTCCAGAGGTGCAGGGTGCAGTGTAATGTAAAGGGGTCCAGAGGTACAAGGGCTGTGTAATGTAAAGGGGTGCGGGGTGCAGTGTAATGTAAAGGGGTCCAGAGGTGCAGGGTGCTGTGTAATGTAAAGAGGTCCAGAGGTGCAGGGTGCTATGTAATGTAAAGGGATCCAGAGTAATGTGTAATGTAAAGGGGTGCAAGGTGCAGTGTAATGTAAAGGGGTCCAGAGGTACAAGGGCTGTGTAATGTAAAGGGGTGCAGGCACCCTGCACCCCTTTACATTACACAGCCCTTGTACCTCTGGACCCCTTTACATTACACTGCACCTTGCACCTCTGGACCCCTTTACAATGTAAAGGGGTCCAGAGGTACAAGGGTTGTGTAATGTAAAGGCGTCCATAGGTGCAAGGGCTGTATAATGTAAAGGGGTGCAGGGTGCTGTGTGATGTAAAGGGGTGCAGGGTGCTGTGTAATGTAAAGGGGTCCAGAGGTGCAGGGTGCAGTGTAATGTAAAGGGGGGCAGGGTGCAGTGTAATGTAAAGGGGTCCAGAGGTACAAGGGCTGTGTAATGTAAAGGGGTGCAGGGTGCAGTGTAATGTAAAGGGGTCCAGAGGTACAAGGGCTGTGTAATGTAAAGTGGTCCAGAGGTGCAGGGTGCTGTGTAATGTAAAGGGGCCCAGAGTGCTGTGTAATGTAAAGGGGTCCAGAGGTGCAGGGTGCTGTGTAATGTAAAGAGGTCCAGAGGTGCAGGGTGCTATGTAATGTAAAAAAGTCCAGAGTAATGTGTAATGTAAAGGGGTCCAGAGGTGCTGTTTAATGTAAAGGGGTCCAGAGATACAAGGGCTGTGTAATGTAAAGGGGTCCATAGGTGCAAGGTGCAGTGTAATGTAAAGGGGTCCAGAGGTACAAGGGCTGTGTAATGTAAAGGCGTCCATAGGTGCAAGGGCTGTATAATGTAAAGGGGTCCATAGGTGCAAGGTGCAGTGTTATGTAAAGGGGTCCAGAGGTACAAGGGCTGTGTAATGTAAAGGCGTCCATAGGTGCAAGGGCTGTATAATGTAAAGGGGTGCAGGGTGCTGTGTGATGTAAAGGGGTGCATGGTGCAGGGTGCTGTGTAATGTAAAGGGGTCCAGAGGTGCAGGGTGCAGTGTAATGTAAAGAGGTCCAGAGGTACAAGAGCTGTGTAATGTAAAGGGGTCCAAAGGTGCAGGGTGCTGTGTAATGTAAAGGGGTCCAGAGGTGCAGGGTGCTGTGTAATGTAAAGGGGTCCATAGGTGCAGGGTGCTGTGTAATGTAAAGGAGTCCAGAGGTACAAGAGCTGTGTAATGTAAAGGGGTCCAAAGGTGCAGGGTGCTGTGTAATGTAAAGGGGTCCAGTGATGCAGGGTGCAGTGTAATGTAAAGGGGGTCCAGAGGTGCAGGGTGCAGTGTAATGTAAAGGGATCCAGGGTGCTGTGTAATGTAAAGGGGTCCAGAGGTACAAGGGCTGTGTAATGTGCTGGGGCGATGTGATTTGGTGGCAGTGTGATGTGATGTGCTGGGGCGATGTGATGCAATTTGGCGGGTGGGTGCTGCGATGGAGGAGATGTGATTTGGCGGGGGCAATGCGATGTGCTGGCTGGGGCGATGCAATTTTGTGGGTGTTGTGATGCAAACGGGCGGGGGGGTCTATGCGATGTGGGAATATTTACTAAATGTTGTGCTGTGATCGGTGCGGTGTGCTGTGATCGGTGTGCTGTGATCGGTGCGGTGTGCTGTGATCGGTGTGCTGTGATCGGTGTGCTGTGATCAATGCGCTGTGATCGGTGCACTGTGATCGATGCGCTGTGATCGGTGCGTTGTGCGGTGTGCTGTGATCGGTGTGCTGTGATCGGTGCGTTGTGATTGGTGCGTTGTGCTGTGCTGTGATCAGTGTGCTGTGATCGGTGCGCTGTGCGGTGTGCTGTGATTGGTGCGCTGTGATCGGTGCGTTGTGATTGGTGCGTTGTGCTGTGCTGTGATCGGTGTGCTGTGATCGGTGCGCTGTGCGGTGTGCTGTGATTGGTGCGCTGTGATCGGTGCGCTGTGCGGTGTGCTGTGATCGGTGCTTTGTTGTGAGGTGTGCGGTGCGATGTGATCGGTGCGCTGTGATCTGTGATCGGTGCGATGTGATCGGTGCGCTGTGATCGGTGTGCTGTGCGGTGCGCTGTGCTGTGATCGGTGCATCGGTGCGCTGTGATCGGTGCGCTGTGATCGGTGCGCTGTGCTGTGATCGGTGATCTGTGCGTGTGCGCTGCTGTGATCGCGCTTTGCGGTGTGCTGTGATCGGTGCGCTGTGATCGGTGTGCTGTGAATCTGTGATCGGTGTGCTGTGATCGGTGTGCTGTGTGATCGGTGTGATCGGTGTGCGCGGTGTGTGATCGGTGCGGTGCGCTGTGATCGGTGTGTTGTGCGGTGCGCTGTGATCGGTGCGCTGTGATCGGTGCGCTGTGATCGGTGTGGTGTGCGGTGCAGATATATCTACATAAATTATTTAGTATATTTACTGGTTCCTGGAAGGAGGAGGGGAGGAGAGTTTTGCATAGATAAGGGGCGGCAACTTCCTCTGACACTCCCATTGCTATTGAAACCTGATCTGTAACATATTACATTGCTTGTGCAGCACTGAGCATGTGCGAGATATGCAAAGCTGAAATCCAGGAAGTCATACAGTCTGGCTTCATGGATTCCCACACTTAAGATGGCCCCAGTCAATTCCTGTTTTATAAAGTATCTAAATGCTGTAACAACCTAACAAAACGGACCTTAGTTTACAGACTAACTTTACTACAATACATTAAGCTTGTGTATTACAGGAGTATTTATATTTAAAAAGTGAAATTGTGGCCGGAACTCCACTTTAAGTATGTTTGAAATAGTGAGCGACATTATATCTGCAGATCAAGCAGCAAAGAAAGCTAAGTTCCCTGTAAAATTGTAACCAGGATGTCACAGGCAGCGATTACAGAAAACTGTACTATACCTTACGCCCACACAGAGATGTGTTTAGCCACACGTAGATGCAAAAGAAGTTCCATGCACCCCAATGCAGGCAATCCCATTGATGTAAATTGGTACACAGCTGCAATTGGGACACAGTCAGGGACGCACACCTGCACCCACACGAATGTCATACTGGGACACAGTGGCTATGTCCGTGCAGCCACTATGTTCCAATTGACATCAATGAGACATGTCTGCACAGTAAAACCATCCCCAAGTAAATATGTCCGTACATGGAAGTACGGTGTAGAACGCTCTGTGCGAACAAGACCTAAGCACTGAAATATATTACATTTGTGTTATTAAGTTAGGATGCATTTTAAGCCTTTTATGCAATTTTTCACCTTGGGAAGTTTTCCTCTGTGGAGAAAGACTGGAACAGAATCTCGGCCAGAATTTGGTGGTATAACTTCTATGATTTCGATAGTGTCATCGGCAAGGTAATAATGTAATATAAGCTCTCTCTTGTCTCCAAAAGGGCACGGAGTGTCATCCCATAAGCAGTAAAATCTCAGAACATGCCTGTCATGTTCCAGGAACTGTCTCAGTGTATCTATGCGCTCGTATGGACGCAGAGGCTTCATATTGTCTTCCATCTAAAAACAACAAATAAAAAACATATTAAAATTAACAGTTTATAGAAAATATTTCTGTAGGAACATTAATGGATTTTATTCAAAATTCAAAAATTTTAACCCGCAATTAGGGACAAAGGATTTTTTTTTTCCACCATAGAAAAAGCTATATTGGGCTACCTAAACTTTTCAACTGAGCATTAGACATCCCTGGTCCAGTGAATTTTTTAACTAGGAAACCAACATAATAGGGAACGATACAAGACTTCTGTGTGTTCTATACTTTCTTGTGGAGTCTTATACAGATAACTTGCTTTAGTGGGTACTGTAATTACTTGGAAGAGATGGCTCTGGCTATGACAGCCATGTTGAGGGATGGTGGGGTTTCCAGATACAGCCTAGATTCAGCCTAGATCCTACACCACAGATTGTCCCTCATTTAGAGGGCATTTTCCACTTTTGGAAATCCAATCTCCCTGTCCCTCTTTCCATTTCAGATTTCCCTTTTGAGCTGATGTATAAAACTGTAGGGCCAGATCCACATACAAATAGATCGTTGCAGTGTATCAGAGATACACTACGCCGCCGTATCTTACCTGGCCCGAATCCAGGAAGATTTTGCGCCGTAAGTTACGGCGGCGTAGTGTATTTCTGGCGGCGGAATTCAAATCGGCGGGTAGGGGGCGTGAATCATTTAAATGAATCGCGTCCCCGCGGCGATCGAACTGCGCATGCTCCGTTCAGAAATTTCCTGTCGTGCATTGCGCGAAATTACGTCGAAACTTAGTTTTTTTTTTTATTAGCATAAATTAAGTACATTCCTATTCACGGACGACTTACGCAAAAAAAAAAAATTGAAATTTCAAGTCAGCAGAGCTGATGACCCCACTGGAAGACTGGTGCCTGGTAGTGCTTTGCGAGAGATGGTTTTTTCATGCGGAGATATTTGTATATTACCAAGTTAGAGCCTTCCAACCGAGAAGCATTGGAATGTTTTTAAAGTGATTTGGGCAATTTTATTCAGTTATTATGTGAATATATTTTCTTCTTTTTTATTAATAAAAATACCTTGGTGAGCACTATGTCATCTTTTGTATCTTTTTTAAACACTGATTAGTGCCGATCCTGACCTCCCTGGGGCCCTAAGTAAAATGACATGTCACATTAAAGTTGAGAAGCGGGGGTGGGACTGCCGACAGTGTTATGTCACATTAAAGATTAAAGTTGAGAAGCGGGGGGAGGGGGTGTTCTGCTGTCGGTAATGACTTCTCTCATGCAGCCAGAGAGTTGAGAAGCAGGTTGAGGGGCCGAAAAATGACTTCTCACCAGGTGGGGCCTCAAGTAATTTGGGGGGCCCTCCGCAGCTTTGCGGGGGTCCTAATCGGCTTGCATAGTGAGCCTATAGGGCGGATCGGCCCTGGCACTGATCCATGCTTTATCACCTGAGCTGAGAAAAGTGCTGGATTTACCAAGTGCAAATTCTGCAGAGGATTGGTGGAGGTGTCTGCTGTTACACAATCTGTTATCTTTAAACTGAACTATTTATGTGGACTTGATCATGATTAGTGGTTTGTATCACAACCTCATTCACAAACATTTATACGAATGGCCTGTTGTATGGTGATTTTGGATCATATGTTATATACAGGTTTACATGTAGCACTATTTTCATTTGGTTATTTATTTATGTTTTTGGTATATGTTTTAGTGCAGCATATTTCTACACACATACTGTATGTTGAGTGATTTTTTGCTTTTGTGCTTGCAGCTTTGGTTTAATTTATAACTGGTTTGCAGAGTCGCATCCTTTAAAAAAAATGCCATTAGTTATACTTTAATCATTCATTTTGTCCTTTCTGATCTTATGTTATGTTATGCTGCCACTTTAAGTGCAGATCGTGCCTATTGGGGTTTATTAATTACAAACTGCAGTCATAGCAAGTCTCTACATAAGGCCTACAGTATCACACAAAAGTGAGTACACCCCTCACATTTGTGTAAATATTTTATTATATCTTTTCATGTGACAACACTGAAAAAATGACACTTTGCTACAATGTAAAGTAGTGATTGTACAGCTTGTATAACAGTGTAAATTTGCTGCCCCCAAAAAATAACTCAACACACAACCATAAGGGCCCTTTCACACTGGTGCGTTTTTGCCGCGTTTTTGCCGCGTTTTGTTTCGCGGTAAAAATAGAGCTATTAAAACGCCCCCTCCATTGAAATGAATTAAAAACGCTGTAAAAACGCAGTAAAAACGCGGCAAAATCTCTGTTTTTTTTCCACGATTAAAATCGTGGCAAAACACCGCGATTTTACCGCGTTTTTACCATGTTTTTACAGCGTTTTTATCACGTTTTTTAATTCATTTCAATGGAGAGGGGCACGGGGAGTGTTTTATGAAAGTTTTAATAGCGCTATTTTTGCGGCAAAAACGCACCAGTGTGAAAGGGCCCTTAATGTCTAAACCGCTGGCAACAAAAGTGAGTACGCCCCTAAGTGAAAATGTCTAAATTGGACCCAATTAGCCATTTTACCTTCCCAGTGTCATGTGACTCATTAGTGTTACAAGGTCTCTGGTGTGAATGGGGAGTAGGTGTGTTAAAGTTGGTGTTAGCACTCTCACTCTTTCATACTGGTCACTGTTCAACAAGGCACCTCATGGCAAAGAAGTCTCTGAGGATCTGAAAAAAGAATTGTTGCTCTACATAAAGATGGTCTAGGCTATAAGAAGTTGGCCAAAACCCTAAAACTGAGCTGCAACACAGTGGCCAAGACCATACAAACGTACAGGACAGGTTCCACTCAGAACAGGTCTCGCTATGGTCGACCAAAGAAGTTGAGTTGAGTGTACGTGCTTAGCATCATATCCAGAGGTTGTCTATGGGAAATAGACATATGAGTGCTGCCAGCATTGCTGCAGAGGTTAAAGCGGTGGGGAGTGGATTACTGAAACCACGTCCTGTGGGACCAAGATAAATATATTTGGTTCAGATGGTGTCAAGCGTATGTGGTGGCAACCAGGTGAGGAGTACAAAGACAAGGGTGTCTTGCCTACAGTCAAGCATGATGGTGAGAGTGTCATGGTCTGTGGCTGCATGAGTGCTGCTGGCCCTAGGAAGCTACAGTTCATTAAGGGAACCATGAATGCCGACATGTACTGTGACATACTAAAGCAGAGCATGAGCCCCTCCCTTCAGAGACTGGGTCACAGGACAGTGTTTCAACATGATAACGACCCTAAACACACCTCCAAGACGACCACTGCCTTGCTAAAGAAGCTGAGGGTAAAGGTGATGGATTGGCCAAGAATTTCTCCAGATCTAAATCCTATTGAGTATCTTTGGGGCATCCTCAAATGGAAGTGGGAGGAGCGCAAGGTCTCTAACATCCACCAGCTCTGTGATGTCATCATGGAGGAGTAGAACAGGACTCCAGTGGCAACCTGTGAAGCTCTGGTGAACTCCATGCTCAAGAGGGTTAAGGCAGTGCTGACAAATTATGATAGCCACACAAAATATTGACACTTTGGGCCCAATTTGGACATTTTTACTTAGGGGTACTCACTTTTGTTGACATCGGTTTAGACAGTAATGGCTGTGTGTTGAGTTATTTTGTGGGGACAGCAAATTTACACTGTTATGCAAGCTGTACACTCGCCATTTTACATTGTAGCAAAGTGTTATTTCTTTAGTGTTGTCACACAAAAAGATATAATAAAATATTTACAAAAATGTGAGGGGTGTATTCACTTTGGTGAGATATTGTAAGTATACAAATCCTGTAATCTGATCTGAAGTCATCTGATCTTGCATCCATAAATTCAGAAGTTATTGATACCTTTACCATAGTTGTAGCAGTTGCATAAAAGAGATCATGTTATGTGGTTACTTTAGGTGCAAACAGTGTTAAGTGTGGTTCCTTAATTACAAATTGCAATCATAGCAAGTTTCCACCTAAGGCCTAAATATACAAATTGTCATTTGATCTGAAGTAATCTGATCTGGAATCCATAATTTCTGAATCATTTGACACATCTACCCTCGACATAGCAGTTACGTATTAGAAATAGTTTCTTTCTTTAAAATAAAGGTACATTGTAGGGAACATTTGTTGCCTGGGTTCATTATCGCTTCAGGCTTGTCTCTTTATTGTTTAATTTATTACTTATTTTGGTTATTCTTGATGATGTTAAATTTATCTTAATATTTAAATAAATAATTTATGTTGTGTTTCAAATATACACACATCTATAAATATTTTTGATCTTTTTAATTCTACATTTTTTCGTATGATAACAGAATTAATTTAAACCGTTACCTCTAAGGCCGCGTACACACGACCAAATAAATCTGTTCAAATCGGTCTGACAGACCGATTTGTTCGGATTTGTCTGCTGGGCTATTTTGGTTTGATCGCTGTACACACGATCAAACCAAAATCCCCGCTGGCAGACAGCGCGGTGACGTGAGTGGCGGTGACGTTGACGCCACCACGTCACCGCACCAGGAAGTAAAACAGAATCCATTCGACGCATGCGCGGGCAGATATGTCTGCTGGTTAGCGTACTAACCAGCAGACATGTCGGACGGACGGGTTCCCAGCAGACAGATTTTAAAGCATGCTTTAAAATCTGTCTGCTGGAAAAACCTGTCTGTCCGCCCGTACACACGATCGTATTTGTCTGCTGAAACGGTCGCAGATAGATTCGATCGTGTGTACACGGCCTAAGGGTGCACTTCTAGTAAACTAGTGTTAAGAACTGAGACCTTAATGTCAGCTGTACTGCTATTATTTTGACAGATGTCAGACGATGTCTGCAGGCCTCTATTCATCTCTTTGATAAATGGAGATTACTGCATGTTTTACTGTGTATCAGTATAGATTTTAAAATAGTGGATCAGGAATGCAGTTCTGTGACATTTTGTTCTGATGATTTGCACTATGTAGTGTACACTGCAGTAAACCTTTGTTCATCATAGAGGTGAATGCAGGTCAAAAATACAGCTATCAAATTTAGTGCTTGCATCCTAATACATATATGATCCTTAAAGCGGAATGCAATTTCAAGATACAATTTAAAAAGCACACATATAACTAAGGTAGTGAGCCCTAAAAGTTGTAACCCCCAAAATGTCATTACATTATACTTTCTTTTTACATTTCCCTTTCCTAGATGTCAAAGCTATGTCTACTACTGACAGCTAGTACTTTCCTAGGAACTGGATGTCTCTGCTTGCTGCATGTCATGGACATTTTCCACTGCTACTCAACCATACATAAAGGTTACAGACCTAAGCCAGCCATACACTAGTAGAATTTTGTTTGAAAATGTAATTTTTTAGAAAATTAGAAGCATTTTCTAATCGTTGGTGGGGTCAAATAGTCATACATTGTTGACCGCAGTGACAAGAAAATTTGAAGAAGCATGATGGAAGAATGTTTTCAAACAAAAATAATTTGTAACAAGGAATGTGGTTTGCATTTTGTTAAAAGCAAACGTTTTTTTTAACAACATACAGTGCCTTGTGAAAGTATTCGGCCCCCTTCAACTTTGCGACCTTTTGCCACATTTCAGGCTTCAAACATAAAGATATAAAACTGTAATTTTTTGTGAAGAATCAACAACAAGTGGACACAATCATGAAGTGGAACGAAATTTATTGGATATTTTAAACTTTTTTAACAAATAAAAAACTGAAAAATTGGGCGTGCAAAATTATTCAGCCCCCTTAAGTTAATACTTTGTAGCGCCACTTTTTGCTGCGATTACAGCTGTAAGTCACTTGGGGTATGTCTCTATCAGTTTTGCACATCGAGAGACTAAAATGTTTGCCCATTCCTCCTTGCAAAACAGCTCGAGCTCATTGAGGTTGGATGGAGAGCGTTTGTGAACAGCAGTTTTCAGTTCTTTCCACAGATTCTCGATTGGATTCAGGTCTGGACTTTGACTTGGCCATTCTAACACCTGGATATGTTTATTTGTGAACCATTCTATTGTAGATTTTGCTTTATATTTTGGATCATTGTCTTGTTGGAAGACAAATCTCCATCCCAGTCTCAGGTCTTTTGAAGACTCCATCAGGCCCAAACCATGATGCTGCCACCACCATGTTTGACAGTGGGGATGGTGTGTTCAGGGTGATGAGCTGTGTTGCTTTTACGCCAAACTTAAAGTTTTGCATTGCTGCCAAAAAGTTCGATTTTGGTTTCATCTGACCAGAGCACCTTCTTCCACATGTTTGGTGTGTCTCCCAAGTGGCTTGTGGCAAACTTTTTAAACAACACTTTTTATGGATATCTTTAAGAAATGTCTTTCTTCTTGCCACTCTTCCATAAAGGCCAGATTTGTGCAGTATACGACTGATTGCTGTCCTATGGACAGAGTCTCCCACCTCAGCTGTAGATCTCTGCAGTTCATCCAGAGTGATCATGGGCCTCTTGGCTGCATCTTTGATCAGTCTTTTCCTTGTATGAGCTGAAAGTTTAGAGGGATTCATGTCTTCGTAGATTTGCAATGGTCCATTTCAATATTATCGCTTGCACAGTGCTCCTTGGGATGTTTAAAGCTTGGGAAATCTTTTTGTATCCAAATCCGGCTTTAAACTTCTCCACAACAGTATCTCAGACCTGCCTGGTGTGTTCCTTGTTCCTCATGATGCTCTCTGTGCTTTAAACGGACCTCTGAGACTATCACAGTGCAGGTGCATTTATACGGAGACTTGATTACACACAGGTGGATTCTATTTATCATCATTAGTCATTTAGGTCAACATTGGATCATTCAGAGATCCTCACTGAACTTCTGGAGAGAGTTTGCTGCACTCAAAGTAAAGGGGCTGAATAATTTTGCACGCCCAATTTTTCAGTTTTTTATGTTTAAAAAAGTTTAAAATATCCAATAAATTTAGTTCCACTTCATTATTGTGTCCCACTTGTTGTTGATTCTTCAAAAAATAATACAGTTTTATAATTTATGTTTGAAGCCTGAAATGTGGCAAAAATGTTGCAAAGTTCAAGGGGGCCGAATACTTTCGCAAGGCACTGTATGTCAAATCATCAAATGTATTGATGAGAACAATGTACGTTTATTTGTTTGAAAATCGACTACTGTATGGCCAATACTAGAAAGCATCATATGACTAGAAGGAAAATGTATTTACACAAACATAACATCACCACGGTATAATTGAATCCTTATTTGGCATTGTATGCCAGCATTGCATTGCGCACATTCAATGGAAAGTTATGTTAAAAGAAGGGGAATGAAAACACAATGCACCCTTTTAAAAAATGATGCTTACTTATTAATATGGATTATACCACCATAAAAACTATAGGAATTTCAATTTTCATTACAGAAAAGAATCATACATATTAAATAGCAAATACATAAACTTACAAACCTAAAATCATATCAAACCATACAAGTCAATAAGTTAAACAATTAGTATAAACAACCCACAACCAAATACTCTTACATCAATAACAAACCAGGAAAGCTGAGATCTTTACATTTGGAGTATGGGTAGTGGAAGATTGGTGGATATTATTCGGATCTCCAAGCTTTCCTAAAGGTTCCTCATCACATCACAGTTTACAATTTTCTTTGAAAAAAACACAAGATTTATTGATTGATAAAAATGATCCACGGTATAAAACAAATTCATCTTTGGGATGCGGAAGTGGAATTCATGGCTTCTCAAATTATTGTTCAATCTTATTAAAAGAAAATGTTTTTCCTTAAAAGAGTTTAAAAAATTTGTTTTTGCTGAAATGACTGTTTACAGAACAGAGGAGAATTACAGCAACATCAGAGCAAAAACGAACAATGAGGACATGAAACCAGGACTGCAGTAATGTAAAGGAAGCTATTTAGCTAAAAAAAAAAAAAATCTTTAGTGACCCTTTAAAGTCATTTAACTATCTTGCCACAGATATATTATTTTTCCTTCCCCCTGGGAATGTATGATAGATTATTAATGCAGCCGTCTGTGTCTATTTAATTACGTATTTACTAAGAAAAATTTGCCAAAATTCACCACATAGACCATGTGATTTTGAAACATGCTCTTAAAAAAGACAGCTATATACATAATTACATAGTTAGTTTGAAAAAACATACAGGCCCATCTAACCAATAGAATAAATAAATAAAAAGAATACCTTCTTATACAGAACCCTATACCCACAGTTGAACCACAGAAAGACAAAAAAAAACAACATATAAAGCATTACTCCAGTGGGGATAACAACATGTCTTCCTCATGCCCGAAGGCAATCTGAAATTCCCTGGATCAACAATCTCTAGTGTTATTATCTATAAATGTTAACTCCAGTGGGGGGAAAACATGTCCTCCTCATCCCCCGAAGGTGAGTCGAACGTAAGTTTGAGTCGAACATCGGGTGTTCACCCGTTTGAACAGTGAATTTTATGGGGACATTCTTGGCAAATTTGAGAGTCGTGGAAACGCCCAATATATGCACTGCGAGATCACAGTGCATTGAGGTCTGATGATTGGCCAAAGCATGCACCTGACCTTAATGCTTTGGCCAATCACAGCGTGCTCTGCTGAGAGAGCTATAATTGGCCAAATGCAGAGTAAAAGTGTCCGGTAGGCAAGTGGGTAAGAAAATATTAAATTCCTACAAAACCAATTAACTATGCATATTTTTTTTCAAAACAGTGGTTGTGTTTGGAAACCATATGACGATAAACGACACAGCAAGACACAAAATGTTGACATACCCTATACAGGGCCAGATTAAGTACATCATGGGCCTGGTGCTGAGGATTTTGGTGGGGCCTTTTATAAATAATAAATAAATGCGTGGGAATCACAGCGCAGCAATGGAGGGCCCAGTCTGAAAATGTAAGTGTACCCTAATGTGCTAATATGCTGTGCATACTTGTACATTGTGGCATAACCTACCCCAGGGCCTCTAAAAAGTAGTAATGTCAGGAAAGTAGCTGAGATCCCCGATGTTCCTCTGTACATCACCGTAGTAATCACAACATTAAATAAGTTCTAATAATGGGACAGAACAAATATGAGAACTGAGATTTCCTTTAGTTGAACTAACAAGTGTGTCCATTCTAGAGCTGGTAACATTGAGGGTATTCAGTATCATTTTAAAGAACTGTTTTGTGGGTAAGCGACATAGGGGAGGAGTACGGACGGTATATAAGTGGGAAGTATGTGCAGGTGAGTGAGAGGAATGTGGAGGGTCTAACATTGGGCACTATGTACAGGAGAAGAGTGCAAAGGGTACGGCAAAAGGCACAATGTACAGGAGAGAAGTGTGGAGGGTATGACAGTGGGCATCATGTACAGGAGAGAAGTGTATGACAGCAGGCACCATGTACAGGAGAGGAGTGTGGAGGGTATGACAGTGGGCACTATGTATAGGAGAGGAGAGTGATGGTATGATAGTGGGCACTATGTATAGGAGAGGATGTGGAGGGTATGAAAGTGGGCAGTAGTACAGTAGAGTAGAGTAGTATGTGGACAGTATGATAGTGGGCACTATATATAGGAGGAGGAGTGTGGAGGTTATAAAGTGGGGCAGTATGTACAGGAGAGAATGTGGAGGGTATGACAGTGGGCAGTGTTATGTACAGGAGAGAAGTGTTATGACAGCAGGTACTATTGTACAGGGAGAGGAGTGT